>VWZY01000402.1:64696-108569 GCA_013399075.1 Chloroceryle aenea | reverse complement strand
CGCTCAGCAGCCCCGGGCGGCCGCGGGCCCCGGCCCCCACAGGAACAGCGAAGCCATGTTGGACGCCACCTGACAAGGCCCGCCCGCTGCTCCCTGGGACCGGTAGTCCTCGGGCGGCAGCGCCTAACTACAAGTCCCGTCAGCACGGCCGGGAGGGCGGGCACCTGAGAAGGGAGTGGGTGGGGACGGCCTCTTCCGCCGCGTTATGCCTGCCTGGCGCCGGCAGACTCGCCCGGCTTCTGTGTGCGGGGACGGCGGTGATTGTACCGCGGCCCCGGTGAGGGGGAGCGGAGCGGGCCAGCGGCCGTTCCCGGGGAGTGGGGAGCCGGGAATCAGCCGCTGCGGTGGCTGCGGGAGGCGCCTCCGTCCTGGGGAGACAGAACTAGGCCCCAGAGAATGAAGGGCTCCGTCTTGTCGGAACTGCGGCTCTGGCACCCCTCCGGCACCCCTCGGGAGCGATGGAAGGAGCTCGTAGTTTCGCGGCCTGCTATTTGAAAGCCCTGTGAAAGACATGTCGCCAAAACCCGGGTTCTGCCTTGACCTCTTCTTTACGTTTACATCTACGAAGGCCTCTGCTGGTGCTGGTGGCCCAGCAGGTTTCTCTGGGCTTTGCAGGATGTTTATTGTGTAGAGTTTGTAACATTGAAGTTCGCTTGTTTGTGCATTGACAGCAGTTGTCTGAGAAGACAAAACGAGGCTCTGTCTAAAAGACTAGCTGGGAAATTTTCATAATGACCACTGTTTGTTTGCCTTGGGTTATTTCGAGTGTTATGCACAAGTGCATCGGGCTGTTCACACACGATGCAGTTTTGCATGACCAAAACAGGCTTGTGTGTCTCTGTGTTTTGGTTGTATATATCTCAACTATAAAAAGCTGATAACCTTTAAAGTCTGTTCTATTATCGATTAAAAAGAAAAATCCTATAATCTTTTGCTTAACTGGAGATGATAATAAGCAATAAGGCTACCAACACATCCACTGCAGCATAGTAAGACCTGCAGAAAAGGTTGTCTTTTCTTTGGAATTACTGGAGACTACACATATGTCAGCTCAGCATGTTTCCTAACTTTGGTATCATTTAGCTCTCCAGCTGGCCAATGACTTGTTGCAAGGTATGACAGGTAAAAAGCAGGCACGGTGCTCTCCATTTAAACCAACACACTGATGAAGAGAAGTTGGGACCAGTGGTCCCCTCTCTGCATTTTTTAGCAGGAATTTATTAGTTCTGACTACCAATGGGAATATAATCCGGTTACTTCTGTGGAAAACCTCTTAATGCTTTCAGCACATAACAAAGTTCATCATTAGTAATTAAGTAAAGTTTGCAGAAGTACTGGAAGTATTCAGAATATTACTGCTGCAAATAAAGTTGCTTTAACCCAGTTCCTTTTATTATATAAAAAAAAAGAGGGTTGATTACATCCAAATGCCATTTAGCAACCAGCACAACCTAGAATTCTATAGAAAAATATTATTTCTTAGCATCCATTTTGTGTAAGTTACGCAGTGTAAAAAACTGCAGCATATTAGTGACAAAAAGAGCATAGCTAAATGCTGGAAACAGGGTGACACTCCTGAAAAATAATTTGGCTAAATCTGTTCTCTTTTTTTAAATGCCCACACAGGCCATTTAAAGCACCAAGACAAACTATACCAGTTTGTGAAAGCTCCCATTCATTTCAGTTAGAAATTAATTGGAACCTGTGACCAATATTTTACTACCAGCTCAAATCAGTAGATAATATTTCTAACTCAGGCTTTCTAGAAGGTTGCAATTTGATGTATCTAGCCTACAGTTAAGTGGATGAAGCAGGTTATAAACAGCTATGTTCAGGAGAGGCAGGACAGTGCACCTGGGAAGTGTGTGAGAATACACAAAATGCCTTCTTCATCTGGCTCATTTCAGGCAGTAACATTATTTCTGATGGGACCACTGTACTGACAATTTTGTTGACCTGAAGTAACCTGCCTCTTGCACCTTGATGTGCAGAGCCTCTAAGAATTCTGGAAGCATCTAGATATTTTCACCTTCCTTATGTGAAAATTGAGTGTTGAGCCCTTTTGGTGGGGGCATTAGCACCTTGCAGGACCCTTGCAGTGAGAGGAGGCAATTCCTTGCTACCAGTGCTTCTTGCACAAAGGCAAGGTACAGTCTGGCCCTAATATTTGTTAATGCATAATAGTCTGTGTATAGTTAAAGTGTATAGTGTATTTTGCTATGGATAAACCATCCCTGTGGATGCAAATACTTGCTGTTGCAAAGTGTTACTGCACATGCAACTGTGGGAGGTTGCCTGGTTTGCTGCTGGTTAGATTTGTACAGTGAGTGACAGCCTTGGACAAAATCCAAACCATACATTAATTAAACCAACATAAGTTAATGGAGAATGAACAGAAATCAGCAGCTAACTCAACAACTGTAGTGAGCTGTCCACTCTAGCCCCTGGATTCTTTGTTAGAAAATGCCTGATGGACACTTCACAATACATGCTGTTTAGAGAACAGGAGCAAAATGAACACCAAGTTATGCTTTTGTTAAGGAAAACAATACAGACAAGTTACAAGCTCATAAGTGCTAGAAAATAATTTAAGCAGGGCTCTTGCCATTAATATTTTTTATAACAGAAAAGGAGTCACTGTCACTGCAAAAGATCTGAAAAAAAATCTTCTGAATACTGCTTTGAAATAAGCAGCACAGTATTTTTCATGAAACTTGTAACTAAAGTTACAGTTACTAACTATAAACCTGTACATTGGGTGCACTCATTTTTATTAATTGAATGTACTTTGTATTCTGCGCCTCATTTATTACATTCTGTGTCACATTTGCCGTGACTGCTGGGGAAGGGTTACGGTGAAGTCAGAGGCGGTGAAGATGGGTGCTTTTCTAACAGGTGCTCCACTCCCTTTGTTCTTTGTATACACATATTCAAATCACATAAGGCAGGGGACAGGATAGGGCCTGTTAACTCATTGCCGATTTCCCTAGCAAATAAACCAGCAGCTGCAGGTCCAAGCCCTGGCTTAGCACTGAGAAGAAGGTGGGATTTGTTAGGGACAGGATGCTTTCATGGAGCCCTTTAGCCAACTTCTTTTGGGACTTGCAGTGCAAAATATATTTTCTGCTTGTAGGTAAGAACCAGTATGCATTGTATTTGATTGTCATTGTGGAAATGTGAATTAGCTATATACTTATAAATTTAAAGTTATTTCTGTTGTATTGTCAGATGTTTTAAGAAGGCAGCATAAAAGATTTTAATCAGTGTCACCCTGTTTTATGAGTGGAGCTAGAAACTTTAAGCAACTGACAAAAATTAGCACTATACATAATCTGCAAATAAAACATGGGTGTTAATTACATATGTACTGTCACATTTTCAAGTAATATATACATTGTGCATTCTTTTTAACAAGTAAGGCTGGACAGATTCTGAACCAAAGTTTATACAGAAGCTGTTAAACAGCTCTTTAAAAATTATGTTGAGACAGTGCTGATGCATTATTTTTCAGTTCATTATGATGCCTTAGAACTATTAGGAAAAATTATGTATTTAAATGTACTTGGTATTAAAACTAAATTAAGCTTTCAGTCATCTGAAGAATGTCCTCCCATTATTGGTACATCTGTTTTGTATATGGGTGCAGTTTTCATCACTTTACATTTGTTATCCACGCAACAGATAAAAAAATTTGTTCTATAGACTTGGACAGGAATATCCTGTGATCAAATGTTAGATAAACTTTCTACAAACTCTTGTAGTTCACTTTTTCTGTATTTATTTGGTTTTGTAAATACCAATAGAGGGAATATACACTATTACAAATATAGTGCATCCTCTACTCATTCATGTGTAAGGACACTTCTTATCTGCTCTGTGAACTTCGTATACTGTCACCTGGGTTCTTTGATTTTAAGGTAAACACTTTGCCAAGAGTTTTGGCTTCATAAAAATTGGCTATCTTTTATGAAGTTAATCAGATTTCTTCTTTAAAAATTAAATCACTGATTACAAAAAATACAGTGAATGTTCACAATCTGCATTTCAACTTTGTTGGACATTTTTTATTACAATCCTACAGGAGATGCTGGTATGGAAGCAGAGCACTTTATTGCACTTTTTTGTTCACCAAGAAGTCTCACTGTATACCCCCACTCAGAGGTACATGTTTCACAGTATGGTAAATGTACAGCTTGTACTTTACATCGTGACAAGTGTCAAGTGCATTGGGGTCATAATACAAAGTCCGCTGAAGACCTTGACCTCAGAGGCAAGAATTAGGTCAAACAACAAAGCTCAGAGTGGCACTTTTTCTTGGGCAAAAATCCCCAAAAGGAGAAGAGTATCCCTGAGTCCCTGCTGCTTGATCTGCAGGGTGCAGGAATTGCAGATTTCCTGGTCCATCATATTTTTTTTTTCATAAATGAACATATTTGCAAAAAATGTAAAAACTATTGCCACTGATCAAATGACATTTTATTCCCAAGTTCAGGGTTTTTGGAGAGCTAAATGAATACTCTAGTGAAAAGCAGCTGAGAATCTAAACTCACTTTGAAAAGGAGATGTACATGTTAAATTCAGAGAATGATAAAACCTTGCTAAGCTGGTTTCAGTTTATGCCGTAAACTGAAAAGTTATGTCATAGTTTTTTATTTAAACTAAAGCTGGAGCCCTTGTTTTATGTCAACAATAATTCTGTTGTGCTTGCTAATACTGGTGATAGCAAAGTGAGATGGAAGCGAAGCACAGATCACTGAGCTCCAAATGGAGGTCGTTTTGGTACAACCCTTACAGTTGTTATACAAAAACTAGTTTTTATCATTCCATTCTCTTTGAAAAATGTGTATTATATTTAGAAAGCTGTAGAGATAGGCTTAAATTATATGGAATTTGTGCCTGATGAGAACGAAGTAGAAGTTTGGCGCATTGGTTTGATTTCACTATTAATTCAAGGATTAGTCATAACAGTCTTCTGTTTTAATTCAAAATCAAAATTACTCTATGGAAGAGAATCATAGAACCATACAGAACCATTCATCAAGTCCAAGTGTAAACCTAACACTGTCAAGTCTACCACTAAACCATGTCTCTAAGCACCACATCTATATGTCTTTTAAATATCTCCAGGGATGGTGACTGAACCACTTCCCTGGGCAGCTTGTTCCAGTGCTTGATAACCCTTTTAGTGAAGTAGATAACCCTTTGGGTGAAGAATAACCCTTTTGGTGAAGAATATTCCAGACAGCAAAAGATTTGACCTCTGTTAAAGCCATAAGTCTCCCAGCGTTGCTTCTGTAAAACCATTGCCTTTCACAGACCACCATTACCTAATATCTTCTCTGATCCTCAGCCTGCCTTGCCCCTGGCAATGTGTGCCGATGGCACTCCATGAAATCCCCCCAGCAGACCTGGAGAGAGCAGCAAAAACTGCAGCTGGCCAAAGCTGCTCCTTAGTGGCCTCCAGGGGAAAATGGAGTTTCAGCCCTCACCACCTCTGGTCTTTTCTAAAGTCATTTCCTTAAGTGCAGATGAAAACGTCTTTCTGAGCTGTTGCATGGAACTACTTTTGCCCATGAATGGAGTGGAACAAATTTGAAATTTACAGTTCCTATTCCCACATTTTTTTAACTGAGAAGAAGCTAAGTTTGCCAGTCACAATTGTCTTTATCTTACTATATTGTGGTGATACCTTATACAGTGGTGGTCCCAGTTACCGTAGTGCTCACTAGACCTGCGTGGTTTCTTGCTAATTTTCTGCACAAACAGATCTTTAAGAATCATTATTTGCTATACCTATTTTACGATTACACTGCAGCTGTTACTGGCCTCTTGTTGCAGAGCACAATTGCTTATTGACAGCTAAACAAACTCAAAAATTGAGCAACGTCATGCCTAAAGAATGAGGAAGGATATGGACAGATCTTTTACTTCATCATTTACAGATATCCCAGTGTCTGACAGATGTTTTTGACTTCATTCAAGATTTTAAAATTTAAGTTTATTTGATGGGTTATATGAAATATATTTCAAACATTAAATATACCGTGAAGGGTTTTAATGAGGAATTGGACTCTTTTTTTTTTTTTAATGGACAACAGCAGTTTAAATCTGATTTGTATTGTAAGGTTTGCAGGGAGGGAATTCACCTCTGAGAAATGTTACAACAACCACTAAAACTGATCTCCTGTTAACTAAGGTCTAGCAAGTCCCTAAGAGCTGTGCAGCATTAGAAAGTGTAGCAACACCAGGCCACAAATATTAGAAAGAGGTAGAGGTGTTTCAGCTGTTTCAGGCTTTTGATTTAGAAAAAGTTAAGCATGTAAACATCTCTCTCCTGTGCATCTTCCACTTAAGCCTCTCCATGTTTTTTCTACACTCTTCCTCCCTTTTTCTCACATTCTTCTCCCGTCTTAGTTGACCCCCGACTGTCCTTTCCTCATCAGTGTCCATGCAACCTGAAGTCCTCTGCTCATTTCTCCTTTACTCCCTGAGAAAATGGGTTTGCCACTCTTTCTGTCAAGGGATTTCACTGTCTTTATACACATCACCCCTATAGTTTTCTTCCACCATTTCCTTTGGTTAACTTGCCATACCCCCAGAAATTCTGCGAGCTGACTTTTCTAGTTGCATATAATATTTCTCAGCTTTATGAAAAGTGAAAGCATTGCCTGTGGCCCTGGTTAGTGAATTATCTCTCTTTCCAGTGTGCTCCTGTGCAGAGGTAGAGAGATCACTTTGGTTATGGCTTCTTATGTGTTATTATTAATAAGAGGTTGCTTTTTTCAGCAATACTGAGCACTCAAAGCTCAGTGCTCAAACCTGCAATGGAAGTTAATCGGGGTTGTATCTTGAACATACAAAAATGTATCTAATACTTCAAACTGATCATCCAAAATGAGAGGCTATTTTTTTCTGTAAATTTTCTATGTGCATAAATTCCTCATCTGTAATTTCTTATTAATTGTAATGGTGCTGTGAAATCCATTTATTAACGTCAACGCTTCACACCATTGCTGTGCTTATGAGTGCTGTGGAAATCGATCGCTCAGTCCTAAGACTAAAGTTCTAATAATGTTGTATAAATTTGTCTAAAGATGACACAATGAAAAATAACGCTAAAATGAAACACAGGAATGCTGATGATTAACTCAGGAGTGACCTTTTTCCCCTCTGATGGAGGCAGGATTCTCAGAGAACAGGATTAATGATGTGGCTGAAAATTTTGTTTTTGTGCCTATCAGCAGCAAACCTTCTGCTCTTTCCTAAATTTGGAATGCTTGATTTTGCAAGCTTAGTAATGTTTCTTGAATTTAGTCTTATGTGTACAGTGCAAACAGCAATAATAACTTTATATCATTTTAATCAGACGAATTCACGTAAGTGCTCTTTATTAGATTTTCAGTCAGTTTTTCAGAATAATTGGAAAGTAACAGTAAAAAATTTCCCCCCAGCTGAATGCAGAAAAGCAAATTCTTTAAAATTAAGTTTGCCATCCAAGACTGTTAGAAATTAGAAACCTTTCAAAGTGAAAATATTGTAGACATTAAGGTAAAATGCAAACCTTTGACCTTAGGTCAGACTTTCAACAAGAAAAGATCTGCCCAGAATTTGCAAATATCCTTCCTTTGCCTTTTCATATATATTAAAGATACAGCTCTATAGCTTGATCCAACATCACTGAGGTCAGTGAGAGCTTGCCCCTTTCTTAAGAATTTGAAATTGAACTCTTACACAAAAAGTGTAAGCTTTAACTCAGAGTTTTTTCCCTATGAGAATTGGTCACATTTTGAGTTTTCCAGTGTTTCCATTTGTGGTTTGGGTTTATTTGTTTGTTCTTTCATTTTCATGCAGGTATTTGTTCTGCCTTAAAATTGACAGTACCATCTCATACCATCCATGGTATTGAGGGGCAACCACTCCATCTTACTGCTGACTACAATTTCAACGCTACAGCTTCTGAAATCCAGATAATTTGGCTTTTTGAGAGGCCTCAAAGTAATCCAAAATACTTACTTGGCTCTGTAAATCAAACAGTAGTTCCAGACCTGGAATATCAACACAAGTTTACCCTCATACCACCAAATGCATCTTTGATGATCAATCCATTGGATATCAGTGATGAGGGCAATTATATTGTAAAAGTCAACGTTCGTGGAAATGGGACAATAGCTGCCAGTCAAAAGATTCAAGTAGCTGTTGATGGTAAGTTAGTAAATACAGTATCTTCATTTTGAAATTAAAATTGCAATAGTTTTGAAATATTAGTTCTTAGTGTCCAGTTACGACAGTGTATAATTTAGTCCAACCATACCTGCATAAATACTAACAATTTAGTTATGTTGTTTTTCTACAGCTGTTGCAGGGATCCTTACAATATGTCACCTTGAAACAAAATTCATATATTGACTAATGTTCCTGGATTATAAATAAAAAAATATATAGAAAGCAATAAGTGATATTAAATTAGGCAGACTTCTAAGAAATAATGTTTCATAAGGCTCTGCTGTGCTATCAATCATGAGGATGTGTTAACTTTCAAATGGTCTTGCTTCCTAAACAGCTTTATGTATCTGTAACCATCAGAGAGGAGTCATTGACTTTTGCCAGTGACCTCGTGTCTGTAGAAGAAGCCCAGATCTGAATTCTTAAAATACTGAAGTTCCCTCTTTGTACTCTGCTCCTTATTGTAGGGATATATGAAAAAAAAGAAGAGAGAAATAAGAAAGAATGATCTGAAACAGTAAGACACTACTGTAATTTATGGGTTATATGGAGTGAGCTGTGTAACTGTTTGGCTTTAAATAATTAAATAAATGGCACATCAACATGACAAAGTTGTAGCTGCCATTTAACTGCCATACTTGCCACAGTTTGCAGCCATCCTCACAGGCAGATCAACATCGTTTTTCACTGGTACCTGCGTCAGCAGAGCTGCAGGCAGCCATACCAAGGAAGTCACAGCCTGTGGGCAGTGTCATGCTTTGTACTCTTTTCAATTCTGTGGCCCCAGGGCTCTGCTTAGGAGGCAGAAGCTGGAGGCCATGATATACCTGACTGCAGCCTTTGTTGTATTACCTGTAATATAAACAGTCGCGATTTATTTAAGTACTAGAACAATCCTTACAGTCACTAGCTAAGGATATGGCCTTCTCTTTTCATCTTTTAACCACATTTAATAAATAATATTTGAAATGTGAGTACTTTCCAGACAGGCTGATGGTTATTTGTATCCTCTTAGTAGTGAAGACAGTATTATACTGGTTCATCACTTTTATAACTCTTTGTATCTCCTTATTTTACAGTTCCTGTCACAAAGCCAATTGTACAGACTGAACCATCTTCAGGGGTAGTGGAATATGTAGGGAATATTACATTAAAATGTACTGTGGGAAAAGGTACAAGGGTAGTTTACCAGTGGATGAAAAATGGGAAGTCTCTCCATGCCGGCCCCAATTACATCTTTTCATCAAACAATGCAACTGTTCTCATTGTTCCTGTTGTAAAAGAAGACATTGGGAACTACAGCTGTCTGGTATCTAACCCTGTCAGCGCAATGGAAAGTAAGATAATTGCACCAACCATATATTGTGAGTATATGAAATATTCATAATTACCTTCATATAAATGATCTGTCTGGAAAGAGTGCCTTTAACTCTGGACAGGCAGAAAACGGTTGAGTCAACATTATAGGTGAGCTTGCATTCAAAATGACCTTGTTTGCAACACCTTTAACTTAAAATAGTCAAAAAAAAAAAAAAAAAAGTTACTCAGTATTAGAGAAGATGAGTCTGAACTGCAGAATTCAAATAGGAATTTCAAGAATTCCACAGATCTTCAGATCTGGAGGAGATGTGACTCAAAGGAAAAAATTATCGGATGGATATATATAAAAATATTGTTAAAGGCAGAGACAGCAAACATACCAAAAAGCTAAGGACGGGAAGTACCAGGCTGAAGGGCTGGTATTAGTGTTTTTCCTTATGATCATTTTGAGTCCAACCCTGTTTAATATTTCCATTATTGACATCAGCATAAGGATTGGGACTATGTCACCGAAGTTCACCTGTGACATTAAAAAAAGAAGATTGAATGACTTTGACAGAGTAATAGAACTGGTATGAAATTTTCTAGTGAAAAATAAATGGACATGCTCCTTTGGAGAATAAAAAACATCAGCTACTGGTAAGATGGAGATTGGTTGGGAAATAACTGAGGCAGCGAGCCTAGGTGATTGAGATATCACAAGATGTCTGAACTGGAAGTGTAATTCAGGCATGAGAAAGACAAACGTAATTCTAGGGTGTTGGCAAAGTGTTTCCAGCAAAGAAATAAGGGGAATACTAAAGGCACACAGAATGTGAGACCACATGTAGAGTACTGTGTGCAGTTCCTGCACATCCCAGATCTTGATGATATCAGACAGGAAGGAAACAGAACAGAAAAGAATGGAGAAGAGACCCCAGTCTGGTTTAGCAAAATGAGAGGTGAAAGGAGTGTTTGCTTTCCACATCCAGCAGGAAACATGAGGGAGCAAGAAAAGTTGTATAAAGATCAACATTGGCAGAAGAATAGACAATACACTAGCCATATATTTGACTGGAAATGATAGCAAAGGAAAACTAACTCTGAGCATAGATTGATTTCATTAATTAAATGAGTTAGAGGAAACAGAAGATTGATTTAGTCATCATTCAACAATTTTACTTTGCATCTTAGAAAGGGCGCTCTCATTTTGTTCCTTATCCCTCCTGTAAAGTCAGCTCCTAGTGCCTCCAAGATTTGCAAGTAGCATGTGTTATATACATGACCTTGCCAGGCTCTGATCCTCATGTTCTCAGTGGTCAAAATGTCCTTTTCAGATAAGAGATGAAATCAGAAGGTCAGGATCTACTTTTACACCAGTCCTGTTCAGATATAACCAGTTTACACAGTGGCACAGTGTGGATGGCACAGTGCAAGGACTGGAGCTGGATTCTTGTCCAGTCTGGCAGCTGGTGTACAGCCCATGCCCTAGACATGATATGATTGCACTAACAGCATATTCAGAACCTACATCTCTTATTATGTCTACTACTTATTTATTTTTAATTATATCTTTGAAGAACTGGATAAGGGGGTGTCTTGCATCTAATGTGTGTGGGGTATCTACACTGTACCAGGAGAAAATACTGCCCAAATTAGCAGAGACTAACATGGACACTCTTAGGAGAGAGCTGGTCCCTTGGGTACAGCTTATAAAATTGATAACTGTGCAGACAAGATGAAGGAGATGCTGCAGAGTCCTAAGTGGGTCAGATCTGACTTGACCTTCCATCCCATTAGATAGACGAATCATAATAAAATGCTCACAAGGAAATAACCAGCACCAATAAAGTTTTAACTTATCTGTAAGTTAAACTTACTGTAATAAATAATAAATCAAAAATCATATTCTTTTCTCAAGGTGGCACTTTTTAAATGCCTGATTTTGTACAGTCACAGTCTTAGGTCACTTAAGTGCTTAAAGAGCTAAGAAGGAGAGCTGCATGTGTATGAATGCACTGCCTTTACTGCTTTCCTCACTTCCACGAGCTCTGAAAGGGCCCTATACACCTTGTTTTTCAAAGAATACCTACACAAGACAGGGGGACACTGTATTCAGAATAACCTGTTAGCTTTCTTACAATGCAGTAAAATCAGGTCACAGTAGAAAAATATCTGCCTTTCTTACTACCTTTTGGACTGCCCTTTTCATTTGTGGCACAACCCATTTGGCTTCTGCATATGCAATCTCTTGCACACAGCACTGGCTCCAGAGCACTCACCTCACTGATGGCTGTCTGGGACACTTGCATGAACGAGGTGTGTGCACTTCAGTCTTACATCTCATACTTCTTTCTCCCTCACTCAACTACATGTATTTTCCAACAAATTTGAAAAATCTTTCTGAGTTCTGAACTGAAAACCTGGTTTTGACCCATTGTTTAGTAGAATCGCAGAATCTTTAAGAATCTCAGAGTTACTTCAGTGTCCACATTTATGGAAACTTTTTCTCCTTGAGTGATTGTGATATACAGCTGAAAAGATCTTCATAGATCAAAACTTCTGATATTCTATTTTTCTCCCCGGGTGGACATTAGTATATGCATTGTCAGAATATACTTTTAATTTAATCAGAACAGAGGATTTGCTTTGTGCTTAGCAAAAATTAAAATATTAAGAGAAGACAATGCAATGCTGAAAGCCTGCAATACTTGCACTATTATCCATACCCAAGCTAGTGATGGGAGTCGGGGTCTTACTTCCTGAGCTATACCAAGTCACATAATTTGGTCAAAGCTCTGCCTGCAGAGGTAGTTTGTCTCCCAGCTCCCAGTTGTCAATAACAATCCAGAACAGGCCCCCGGATCAGTATGTGCCATATGTCATTGCTGCAGGGCAGTTACTGGAGGTGATAAAAAAAAAAGGTCACTCACAGTAAATACCTGCCATCTGCTTGGAAACTGTAACAGTCTTGTGGTGATAGCAGCAATTGGAAATATTCCCACAGAGCAGTAAATTGTTACTTAGAACAGATGATTTATTATTTCACAAGTCATTTAGTTAACGGGCTTTATGGAGAAAAGAGACAGGTTTCTATTGAAAACAATACTGGAAAGGAGAAGTAGAGATGAGGGATCCATGAAAGCTGTCACTGTGTTTTTTTACTAAGAATCAATAGTGTTTTGCTCTTCATTACTCTGCTTCTCCATTAGCCATGATGATAATGCACCCCAGAACTTAGTAACTGCAGTAGTGTGACCCATAAATAAAATACTTCAGGACTGCAAGAAACTGCTCTCATGGAGTCTGCATCAGAAACTGTTGTACTGTGCTAACAGAGTGAAATTTAACAGGCTAAGTGGGATTTCCTTCTTTGGGACTTCCCAAAGCTAGAATATATTTAGTCCTAGAGCAGAAAGGGTTAATTATCTGGCCCTAGAGAAGAAATGGTTACTTTTCAGAATCATCCTTGGAGCTGAGTATATCCCTCAGATACGCAGTGTTTAGAGATCTCATTGATGTATGCAATGCCCAGGAGAGGCAAAAGACTGATCCAGGCAAAGCAGAAGGGTTGCCTGATCCTGGTGTTGACTTCAGCAAGGAATGCCCCTTTTCAGACCTTGCCAAGATTTAATTAATTCTAAGGAAAACTTTTCAGTGTTTTTTTCCAGACATACCTCACCAGCTAGTGTGCATCATTGGTTTTATACAAAAAAAAAGTAGTTATGCAGTTAGTGTTATCTGTCTATGGTGCACTGTTACGATACTGATAAAAAAGCAGAACACAGTTCCAGTTCTCTTACAAACTGTGGCAAATCTCCCACTACACTGAAGGGGCACAGGGACCAGTCAGCTATTAGAATCATAGAATCATAGAATAGATTGGGTTGGAAAAGACCTCCAAGATCATCGAGTCCAACCCCTGATTCTTACCATTAATCTCTGTTTACTTACAAACCAAAACTTGTATGATCAGTGAAAATAAAAGCTGATTCTTCTAAGAAAGAAGAATCAAATAGGAGGAACCACTGAACTGCCTTGCAAAGTTAAAAAGTGTTTTCCTGCCTACAGATAGTGTGTGAGGGGTTTTACTTTCATTTATGGAAGAGTCAAAGTTCAGTACATCTCTCTTTTCACATCCAAAAAAAGGGAATTAAATGCCTGTAACAGGTGAGCCCCTGTGGGAGGCTGGTGTTCTGGGAGGGCTCCTCGGCCACAGAAACAGGCAGCCCGAGTGAGGTCAGCCAAGCCAACGGGGCAGTGATAGGTCTGCAGTTCCCAGGAATGCTCATTACAGAGGCAGCTGGCTCTTGGATGACTTGGGAACTGCAGAGCCTGTAAAGAAGCAGCCCAGCATATAGAGTTTAAAAAATGCTTCAATTCTTCAGTGGCTCCTGCAGTGTAGGTAGGAGCAACATTAATTCATGCTGAAGTGAATCTGTACTGCATTGCCCAAGTAAATATTGTGCATGATGTTGGTCCTTCCTTAAAATGAGACTGCAAGAAGCTTACTGCTAAAGAAGTAGAGAAAATATAAAGGTTGGCAAGTTTGCATTATGAAATACAGACGTTTGTTTAAGAGTGAACCAAGCTGATGTCATGATGTGATAGTCTACATTCTCTTATCTAAGCCTTCACAAATAGAGAAAAAACTCCAGAGGCCCCCACAAAATGGCCTGTTTCATAGTGCGTGCTGTTTCCCTAGGTGTTCTTGAAGAATAAATCACTCTCATAAAAAAGAAAGACAGTAAGTACAAGTGTGAATGTTAGAAGAAGGTCTAATGTCAGCCTGAGTTTCCGGATGTGAAACAGAATCTGAAATGTGCTTCATGTAGCAGGGAATTTCACATTCAAACCCAGATACATTATCTTAATGCTTCCAAGATAACCATAGTTGAAAATAGTACTTGATTGCCCTTTCTATAGTGGGCATAATATTGATTTATCTGTCTTTTTGCTACCTTGTTCTGTGTGAGACACTTGTAAGCAGCTTTAGTGAACTTCAGGGATCCCACCTTAAAGATGTTATTCATATTTTCTCGTTTTGGCTTCTGTCAATATTAGGTCTGTGGTTTTTTGATTACGGATGTAAGCCCTTAGGGAATTTGCAACATTGAAATGATTAGTTATTTTGACTGGAAAAAGTAATTTAATAAGGTACATTTTTATTAGTATATTTTCTACATTAATTTCTATACTTAGATCCCTATATATAGATATGTTAACATGTGAAGATACAAAGCCCCCATAATCTGAAATGATCTATTAAAAATATCACAGGAAATATCATATTTTAATGTATTGTTTCCCTTCCCATTTTCCAATGAAGATTACTTTAAAAATGCTTAGCTGCTCAACTTTCTGAGTAATGAACACTTGACTATTGGACAGTATATACCTCTTATAATATTCAGAAACATATCTTTCTTTCAACACAGGGGCTTACTCTTGCAAGAAACGTAAATGCTGAAATAGTAAAAGCCTACCAAAATTGGGGGAAGGTTAAAGTTTATTTCACCAGTCATTTATAAAAAACTTTTTCTGGTGTTATCTAAGGCACACTTTCTATATTATACCTGTAGTACAGTTCCCGAGTATATATATTGCAAAGTGTTACAGTGAACATTTATGTCTTTTAAGTCTGATCCTGTTTTGTGCACTCTTAAATGTGCAGAGAAATTACTTACACCAATAAGTTCGGCATTTATGTGAAAAGGGTCAAATACATTCCTGAAGAAGACCTGCTTCTTTATTTCACAGCTTTTCCAACTGTTTTCAGTTTTCATCCTTTTTATCATGCTGAGCAATGCATAGAGCTGTGTTTTTTCCCTAAACAGAGACTAGATCAGTATTAAGTGGGTGTATTGTGAGACAAACCTAGACAAACCTAAATAAACCTAGTAAGCCTACTGAACTGAAATGCTTTTCATTGAAACAATTGAATCCAATGCCAGCCATTCTAAAATGATAGTTTAACTAAAAATTTCAAAGTTTTTAGATATGCTTCTATTTAAAGTTTAATTACACACTTCGTTTTTATTTTTCCAACTGTGTTTGTTTTGTTTTGTTTTGTTTTTAATGCAGATGGACCTTATGGACTTAGAGTGAGATCAGATAAAGGTCTGAGTATAGGGGCAGTGTTTACAGTTGACATTGGGGAAGTGATACTATTTGACTGCTCAGCAGATTCAAATCCACCAAATACTTATTCATGGATTCAAAGGGCTGACAATACTACCCATGTAATCAAATATGGACCCCATCTGGAAGTTGTATCTGATAAAGTGGCCCAGAAGACAATAGATTACATTTGCTGCGCTTTCAACAATGTGACTGGAAAGCGAGATGAAACTCACTTCACAGTTGTTGTTACTTCTGTAGGTAAGAACATTAATTCCTTGCTGTTACTGTAATATCTGAGCAGAGTGTCAACCTCAGAGAAAGGATATAATTCTTAGAGTATGTTTCAGAAGTGAGGTCTTACTAACAGTGTAGTAAAGGGGATTTTGGCCATTCAATGGGATCTGGGTTTTACTCACCATGTGACACTGCTTGGGACAAGACCCACTAAGACACTGAAATTTTGTAGAGTTTGACACTAAAATATATTTCCCCATTTGGAACTTTACCCTTTGGATAGAAAAAGCTTCCTCAGTAGGCAGATCTTATGACTGAGTAACATGGCAAATTACTCTGTTTCTTTTTGCCTTTAAAAACTGTAATGATGAGTGGAGAGAATGATATGGAAATCTGCTGGGTGCCAAGATGGTGCTTTTGTCCAAAGGGCCGATTTTGTCCAAGGCTCACTGTCCCACAGTTTTCAGGAGCTGTGAGCCCTGGGGCCACCAGGTAACCCATACATGGGATAATTTCAAGCATACATCACTGACTAAAATTACCAGGCACAGACTCACAGCAATAAAGTTCTTTAATATTTTTCCAGTCTGGTTAGGTATTATAAGAACCTTAGTTTAGAGTATGATAATGATGCAAACTGTGATGATGAATGGTTTTATTACAATCTGTTTACACCAATTATTCCACTGTCATACGTAGGAATCTATAGATTGACTGCTAGGTTCTGCTGAACGCAAATCTTTATTTTTCATACATTATAACCTCAGCTCCTATATCAGATTGCATTTAACAGCAACAAAGCAGTTTTTCAGAAAAGCTCCAGAAGCATGCAACAAAGAAAAAGATATTGAGGAAGTCTGATATCTCTTATTAATATAGATCGATACAAGTATTTTCAGATAAGGAATGTACACTATTAATGTTCAACAAGATAGAATAGATTGCCTTTTAGAAAATTTAACAAAGCAATTTCACTTGTGCAGAACAAAGAGCTCAGCCATTTGTTAGTAAGATAAACAAGGAGAGCAGATGTCCATTGTTCAGGCTGACTTACAGATTTATCAGAAATCCATGTCTCTCAGTATGCTGGTAGGAAGACAGGTTGAAATTTTACAATGGGAATTCTGTGCTTTAAAACTAAATGCGATTAATGGTGAAAGCAAATTCAACCAGAGCTATGTGTTAATAGAATTAAACATGATGTTAGTCCAGGAAGTTCATGTAAGCTATGGTATATATGTGAATATCCATCAGTAAGTGTTAAGAAATTCAGCTGAGATTTTCTTTCAAAGGCTGAAAAGAAGGGAAAAGTCCACTGTTCCATGTTTAGTTGAACATAAATTCATACATTTCCTAATTACAAATATTTTGCCTAAATAAAGTTTTTTTAAAACGTTTCATCCTGTGTACCACACATTTAAACATATCGGTTTCTGCCATTGTTGCCACTCCCGTATTGATGAGTATTTGTTCAGATAACACAAATCCAGATGTTGAGCCTATGTGTTCTCACACAAGGTTACAAACTTCAGAGATCCTGCTCAGGCTAAATTCTGG
Organism: Chloroceryle aenea; assembly: GCA_013399075.1. Classification (NCBI taxonomy): domain Eukaryota; kingdom Metazoa; phylum Chordata; class Aves; order Coraciiformes; family Cerylidae; genus Chloroceryle; species Chloroceryle aenea. Next base: position 91,133 of record VWZY01000402.1, on the reverse strand, counting down.
TTGAAACTGATTAATATAATGAGCAAAGATTATGAATATTATTCCATATCCCTTCTTCTTGTCCCTATAATCCGAGATGCAGAGCTTGGACTGTGCCTTTCAAAATACTGGCAACCCCATTTTCAGCAGCAACAGGAACTCTGATGTTTCAGAAGACCTTTCACAACTTCCCCACCTAAGAGACTGAACCTCATCTATATGGTGCCATAAACAACTGCCTAATTAACTGTAAAAATCATCAAGAAAACAATTATGTCAATAATTGCATTAAGCTCTTTCCCAGTATTAGCCAAGACTAGTTAGATTTTAGAATTAAGAGTTATTTCATCATGCACACAAGTCATTACTCACTTCTCAGGTTGAGTCAACCTGAGTCTATTAAATGTATGCAGAGATCACATCTTTTTTTTCTGCAGCAGAATGCCCATGGAGCTAACATTCATTTAGTTGAAATTTGAAATTATTCATTCTGAAGAACAGTTTTAAGGTCTTAATTCTCCAGCATGTTTGTTTGGTTTGTGGGATTTTTTTTTTCCTGAGGAACGCAGTACATGGAAGATAAAATTCTAGTGATTTATTTTCCCATCTCTTTGACATTCATCTATTCTGAAATCCACATATTTGATCTTTCTGATAACCGCTGCACACACAGCCAACACAATGTCAGTGAATTACATGGAGGTGTAAGCAGATGTAACACTGTCCGTCTGCACAGGAGTTCATAAATGTACTGGAAACACGTCCAGCTAAATAATACACATTTGAATTGTACTCGTAAAGCTGGGGCAGGCAAATATGCAGCATTAATTCACCCGTATGGATAGTGACATGGCCTTGAATTACATGAATTCTGCACATTTCAGAGGAAAAGGAGGAAATTCAGGGTGTACAAGCAACTGTGTTTGGCTTTTCCTAGGTTTCACATTCCTGACTTTCAAATTCTAGGTGAATGTTTTCGATGTGGTTTTGTGTATGTATTTATATATGTGTTGTATTCGTGCTCTATCAGTAAACCCTTCTGGAAAACTGCTTCTAATACATGTCTCAGCAAAAGATCCGAGCAAAGGAAATAAATATTTGGGACATATTTAGTCATTAATGCAAATAAATATAATTTTTGGCTTCTGATGGGATTTGATAAACAACCAGTGATCTGAAATTGTCTAGAAAAAATACAGTAGTTTAGTTATCCCCTCCTACTCTACAGCTCCTAGAGCTCGGAGGTTTTCTCTCCCATCTAGCGCAAACTGTTTACCTACTTGTCACCTAATTTCTTGGTATTTCAGTGTCTCTATGCCTAAAATTAGAATATTCATCCACTTCTTGTGATGTTGTAATTCATGGATTACATTTACTGACCTTTATTTAGCTCTGGATGCCAATCTTTTGGACTCATTTCTGGTATGCACATCATTGCTTTTCCAGTTCAGTAGATTTGTGAGGAAAAAAAATGTTACTGATTCACAAGAACCCAAATTTTTTATCTATTTTCTGTCTCTATGCGGGTTTTCTAGCTTCAGATGAATTTCCAAAGATGTATTTTTTCACTGTCCTAAGAGCACATTACATGGAACAAGAAACTAAATATAGTACCCATCTTCTTTGTCATAGGATTGGAAAAGCTGGCCCAGAAAGGAAAATCTTTATCATCTCTTGCAGTAATTACAGGAATTTCATTATTTTTGATCGTGGCTATGTCCTTCATATTCATATGGAAAAGATATCAGCCACATAAAGGTATGTAAAAGCTAAGCATGCTCCAGCTCTTCTTTTCAACCTAAGCAAAAATAATTTTTCTTTGTTTCTTCTTTTCAGTGATACAACAGAAACTGCAGAGCAGGTACAAAATGAAATCATTCCTAGGTCTTGAAGTCCTTTTTATCAAGAGAATTATATTTTACCATATTAATTTTCTTTCCTTGGTTTATGACATCAAACTGAAAAACATGTTTATGTTTTCTAGGCCAGAAACTGATTACAGGAAGGCACCGACATTTTCAGGTAATGCTAATGAGATAAAAGTGAGCATAAGGTCAAAATCCATTCCTGCAAAAAATTACCATCGCCACATGCAAAAAGAAAAAAGGGAAGGAAGGGAAGTGTGTTTTTAACTTGGGTGTCACACCTGCATCTATGTCATCTTACTTAAGATAAAACCAAAATGACAATAGGTCAGTATGGGTTTAGCTTGTGCCTGGACTTTAAATCAGTATGTACCTGTTGGCTTGAATTCTAGCTGTTAAATCAGCTTAGAATCACCTTCATTCTGCGGTTCTCAGCAAGATGAAATAAATCAGTGTTATTCTGGGATTGCAGAGAGAGTTGATACACCATGGGAGGATCACACTTCTGAATTTTCATGACACCAATCAATACCAAAATTATGTATATTTCCTGTCACGTTCTATACATACCTTTCTCTTTGTCATCACTACACTGTGAGCTTTTGTCACTACCTCTTTTCCCTCCACAATCCTTCCCACGTTATCCTGGGCATGAGAGGCTGGAGACTGGCCATGCTTTGGAAGGGTAGCACTTTTGTCCCCATCTCATTCTATCAAAGCATCAAGGCAGGCAATAAGCTGCTACATGTGGGAATAGAGAAGTATATGAAACTTAGGAAGGTAAGAAATTCACTTTAGCACAGAGAGTCCTTCACCCCAGCAAGTGGTATCAGAGGAGAGAATATCAGCTTTGTCTTCAGCACTGCAGCCTTTGCTGTGGAGTGATGCACAAGAGACAACCAAGAGTCTCAGATCTTCTGAACAGTGGGAGGGCAGAGAAAGAGATTCCCACCCTAACTGCAAGTTGTATCTGAAGATCCTAGATGAGATCTGACAACAGGTTTAGTAATGTGGCACCTATTATTATCATGTTCCCTTTTGTTATTCTCAGCATTCTAAAAGATTCAGGTGGTACTGCCTCACTACAGCAAAGAGAGTTCCAGTGGCTCTACCAGAACTGTTACTGAGGTTAGTAAGAGGATCCTCACTTGGAGACAGCCAAGCACTGTATGCGGCAGCTCTGCAGCTGCCCTGCCCTGATCTACACCAGTTTAAGAGTTTGGCAGGAAAGTGGTTTAAAGCAGATCTAACAACCAACATTCAGATGTTTTTAAAACAAGGCCAAATTACTCTGTCAGTCATTATTTTCAAGTTTGTATTACGTCTCAATACCTTTTTCATGTTTGTTCTAACCTTAGGACATGAAAGTGCTTTGGATGATTCGGAGATCTATGAATTTGTTGCTATTCCTGATCTTGCCAGTGATTCTAGGGTATGTCATAAATTGATGGTTTCTTTTGTACTTCTTAAGGTGTGCTAAGTATCTGTACTAGAATCCGTCTGTCAGTTTGCTTCTGTTGCCTTTTATGGATTTCTAGATGACCACAAATTCATGGTTATTGTTTACCCAGTACTTATTCTTTCTTTACAATGTTACTAATTCACTACTTGTATCAACATAAGGATTCCTTGGCAGTAAGGAACTAGCCAAGCTCTGAAGACAACAATATTAGTAGAAGTGTTGGGTGGATGGGTAGCACTGCACCACTTGTGTCACACCAGCAAATTAATTATTGCGATGCCACTTTTTCCCTTGGCTGCTAATGCAACATACAACTTCAGCAGTGCAGGAAAACCTCATGGGGGTATTTGAAGTTTTCTGTGTAAAGATATGTAAATTAAATCTCAGCTATATATCACAAATATTATTTTGTTAGCTTCATGTATTGCAGAGGAGGACTTAAGCACAGGAATTTTGCTAGCAGAAAAAAATCCTACTACGTATGCTACTTCTCTGCATTGTGGCTTTGCTGACATTACCATATAGCAGTTGGAAATCATTCTGATGCAGTGTAAATGGATAAAGAAGAAGTAAGAAATAGGGTCACAAAATTTAGGGACAAAGAGAAAATAGAAGAAGCACTTTCCCTTTTCTAGGGAAAATTTCAAGTCTTGTACATTTTGGAGAGGGCACCAAGATCATCAGGTAGGGGAGAGCTCTTAAAACAGGATCACACACAGAATGACATCAACAGTCACACCTATTTTGTTATTATGATTAGTTCTCATAATACGTGACGTGTTAGCAAAAAACAGTCATAGATTGATCAACCCTTTTGTCTGATGGGGTTAAATAGTTGAAAGCGATATTTCTAGGGTTGAGAGCCTAAAGGTGAGTAGAGAAGACAGAATCTGACAACAGCAGAGATAAATGGATTTTAGAAAACAGAGAAGCCAAACTGTATCTGTGAAAATTTGTGGCCAGAGGAGGCTTGTGTCTTGTAGAGATTAGGCCCTAAGTCATCACATCCTTAGCACGCTGTGATATCCCTTAGGCTGATCATATCACAAAGTCACATTCTTGCAGAATTGGGGCCTTAGTAGGTCAGGAGAGAGAGAGAAATGACAAGGGCAACAGAATGGATGAATGAAAATGATTTTTTTCATTAGAATGAAGTCTATTCTAATTCCCAGTAAAATGTCAAGAAACAGGAGAAACTCCCCTGGTTTATATTCAGTTACTCAGATATTGCATTGGAGATAAAATCAACATTTGATCCATTGATTTATTTTAGTTAGTTAGCATGGAAAAGGGGAAAAAAAAGAAAGTGGGGATAATGAAGAACTAGAAGTTGGGTATAGGCAGAAAGACTGAGAATTCCATACGGAGGGGGAGTCCAGGTGTTGTGCTGACATGAGAGCAGATTTGTATACTTAACATATTGAACAATTTCTTTACTTTATTGATGGAAATTCCTTGCAGTTCCCTCTCTTTGACATGCTGGTGGGAGTTTTATGCTGAACCCTTACCCTGAATATTTTCTGTGTTTTTTTACTATCTGTTGTCCTGCTTCTCTCTTTATTAAATGTTCCTTCTTTGACCTCTGGTACACTAATATAAAATACTTGCTATATTAAATGCAAGAGCTGCATCCAAAATCTTCTAAGATCCTAAATGAATTTCAAACTATTGCTTGTCTTACTATAAATGTGATAAAAACTTACTCAAAATGAAATGTAAACTAATAGAGATGAACTGTTAAATGCAGACACAAACCACTGATAGGGAAAAGTTAAAAAATTTAGAAGTTTCACTTTCAGTTTCATTTCTGTTGAATCTTTTCACATTTGTACTTACAGTAGGAATACTCTTTGCTGCTTTTAGGTTCCAAGTCAATCTGCTCCTGGCTCTGACTTTGTCCCAGGCCAGGATATGCTTAGTACAGTTTATGAAGTTATTCAGCATATTCCTGAGCAACCGCAACAGGACCATCAACAGTAAGTTAAAGGTTATATGCACTCAGGTGGTAGCTTGAAGACAAATATATTTGCATCCAGAGCAATTTACATTTGGTAGCTAGGGTTTTGTTCCAGTGAGAGGGTTAAGGAAGGAAATCAGGTATAAGATATATCAGTTCCTCCACCTTTTCCTATCCAATCCCTCAGACTCCAATGTGTTGTTTCATTATGCCATTTTTGTCTAGGACTGAAAAACAAAGGCTAAGAACTTCAAACACCATTTCAGGGTGTCTGTAGTTTCATGGCACTGAGACATCAGCGTTTTCCACTGAGCAGGTTAAGTCTTCAATCAAAGCAGTTTAATCAACAGCACAGCTTCCAGACCTGCCAGCTGTGTGCCAAGAAGAACCAGAGTGGGGTTTTTTGCACTGTTGAAACTAGCAATCTAATGAATAACCAGTGGTTGTGAAAATAGTCACTGAAATATTAACGGGCAATGCTTAGTTACCTGAGCAAGCAATATCTTAATTTGTACCTTAACTAATGGCTTAGAGCAAAAGAATTCTTCCATGGCTGGGAACACCAGACATTACTGAGTTAAATACCAGAAAGACTACAGTATATTGTGCTTATGCAGTTAGTGTGTGGTAGTCCTGGTTTTGTTCAAATCACCTATTTTGTATCACTTCTTGGCATAAGAGTGAATACACTGTAAAGTTTCTGTAATTGCAGTATAGCTGCCATAAATCTGCTCTGAGTACCAGCAGTCTTTCTTACAAATTAAGAACAGCACACAAGACTTTATTTGGTAACAAGCCTATTATATCACATTTTCCATGGGTTTATGATGTATTCTGTTTCTTTTATGGTTGAAAAGAAAAATACGCACTCCTACCAATATACTAATCAGTTGGCTGAGTAATCACAATGTTTATGTGGCTGCCTTAGCATTCAGTGCTTACCCTATTGAAAATTTTGTGCAGGTTACATCTTCCACTGTGGCCAAATTACATATGCAAACATGCAGCCGTGCTTGTAAAACCAACTTGATGAGTGAGAAAGCAATAATGAATTACTAATGACACTTTTGTTCAGCTTGGAGTTACTCACTTTAAACCTTAAGGTGATTTTTTTAAACCAGTTGTAAAAAATAACATTCATATAGTGCATCTTTTCTTATTCTTCCTCTGACTTGTCTTCCTCCCAACTTTCTCACTAATACATAACCTTACTAAAAAAGTAATAAATTCAAAGGAAACATAACTTGAACTTTGTGACAGTGAAGACTTCAACTGCAACTACACAAAACATATTTTGTACTTGTAAAGGACTTATTTTCATGAACCCATTTTGTTGCTCTTTTCATATATCACAAATTTAAAAAATAAATGTAGGAATAAAATTTTCTCTAATAAAACAGAATCTGTGAAATGTGATAATGGGTAAACTACTCAGATTAGAAAGAGCATTGTCATGAATTTTCCAACTCCAGACCTGCTGTGAAGGAGTAAATGAGGACAACTAAGTCAGTACTGGTACTTGCAGGTGGATGCTTCAGCATTCAGTGTAAGAAAAACCAAAGCACCAGAGAACAGGGAATGAAGCTGGGAAAGTAATTCCAAAATCTTGTAGTGCAAAATTGTTTATGGATGGATCCCATGGATTTGGTATGCAGCCTTCTGTACAGTACTCAACAATGTTCATGGGGAAAATTATACAGAACTTACCCACAATATGTTTATGGTGGTCATTTCTCTTTGTACAAAACAAAAGAATGAGTATTATGGGAGCCACACAGGTTTGTTGGTAAAGGGATCATTTTACTCTTATTCCCACTGGTTCTGACTGGAACTGCTGTAATTCCATAAATTTATTGGAATTAATGTGCAAAGAAAAATAAGTCAAAACCACTATTTCATTCTCAGATTTACAGTCTGAGGATCTTTCAAATCCTCTCTTTGAATCAAACTTCTACACTGCTGGCTGATGTTCTCTTTCTTGCTACTAGAAATCCCAGTGTCAGTACCAGCAAATCTGTGAACTGGCCTATGCCTAACACCATGGGAAGAGCTTTTTCCTTACACTTTTCTATGTACTTCCATCAGCCTTTTTATCCATCCACATATGCATTGCACATATGCCTCTGATACTCTAAATAATTACATAATTTTGTAGGTGCCCCAGCTCTTAAAAAATAAGAATACCACTGGAAGCTATTTCAACTGTTAACTCTCTTGAGTTTGGACTAACTGACTCATAACCTAACTACACTCAAAATATGAGCTGATAGCTGGCTTTGCACTTTCATATTCACATGGTGATATTACTGATATCGGTGACTGTTCACAACAGTCTTTTGCAGATTTACTTCCCATCCTCCTCCAAACAATGAAAGGGAAAACATGCAATTAGTTTTTGAGGGAACTGTTCTGCTCCATTTCTGGGTTCCACAGTCCCTGGACATTACATGACTATCACATAGTCAACTATTATTTCATGAAACATTAAAGCACTTTGGATTTTTTTTCAATGATCCTTGCACATTTTTTTAAACTAAACATAAATCCTGTGACAAACTGGACAGCAAGCTCTTCCATATGTGAAAGAAATTTAAAAATGGCTCAAAAAGCTAATGAGCAAGAAGTTTAGCCTGCTTTTATTTGCAAGCACTGACTGCTCACAACTCTTCTGCGAGCAGAAACCATAAATATGGCTTCATTTTCACTTCAAATGAAGATAAATTAACATCATCTCCCTCTCCTCTCATACATACTGTTTCTCTCAGATCAAGCATTATCCTTTTCACAGATTTCTACTCTGCCAGCTGCTGAAGTGCAATAAGAATGCAAACCCTTGCCAAGCATTTCAGCACAGGGTTTGTACTGTGGACTACACTGACTCAGCCTACCATTATGGCTACCCTAGAGCAGGTGCTCCAGTACATCACTGTTGATAATACATGAGCAACCTGAAACATCTGTACTTAAAAATCAGCCATGTAGGATGCTATATTAGCCATAATATTGTTAGTGACTCAGACCCATCTTCTCCTTTCAAAACTAGAGCTCTTATGCATACTAAAAAATCAGGCAAATACCAGTGTGTTACAAATATGCCCCCAGAGCGTTTGAAGAACTATTTTACTTCTCTGTTTGGAACTGTGTGTTTGTTTATATGCTTGCAACAGAACTTTTTAAAGAAAAAAAGAAAAGGCAGCATTGTGAACAACTGTTACATATCTAAGTATCTGTATATCTGTTTATATCTGTTCTTTCCTAGATGTATATGAAGACATGGGAACAGGAAATCAAAGCACGTGAAAATACAAAAATGATTTCTTTTTTTTTATTATATATGGATGGGAAATGCCAATAGCTCCAGGTATAGCAAAGGCTTATGCCAGCCTTTCTTGAAACAGAAGTTTCTCTTCAGACTGACAAACCCTTCCCTTTGGGTGCTCCAATATTTTTAATTATTTTTTCTTTTTAATTGATTCTTGAAAAATGTGGTCTTTTTTTCAATCCTTACACTCTTTTTTTTTTTTTTAGTTAATACAAAAGTCAAAGGGACAGCTTAAAAATTCCAGTATAAAACCTTTACAGTTTACTATTATAATGTGTGGGAGGCACAGGGAGGAATCAGGCCTAAGATAATTCCCAAGACTGTTTTATTCAAAAGATGGCAGAAAAATATGTATGGGAGTTTTTTATTGGGGTTGACTTTTACTATAGAAGGTCTCCATGTTGGTAAAGTACTAAATGCAATATGTCAAACTGCAAAATACATTTGAGGTTTAAAATATAGTCATTATTTTAACTCATTTGATGTAACATTATATTTTTATTTACCACCATAGAAACCAATCTGTCAGGCATTTACAGTTTAAAAATGTACATATGTATATTATTCAAAATAGCTTGTTCTCATTAAATTCTGCTTCCTTTGCATTTGAACTGGTTTTCTATTTGCTGGTGAAAAGCTTGTTTCTCAATGTCTAGACAAGTAAGCAATACTTGAGTCATTTCTCCAAGCTGTTTTTTTTTCAGGCTATTTATATATTAAAATTATAATTCTCCAGTGCAAATGAAACCAGTCTTACTCTGTTTAGACAGCGTGCTGCAAATCCCTTCACAAATAGAGGAGTCCTCTTCCAGAAGCTACTGTTAGCAAGTATCTGAATCCTTCATGAAAATTAACTATTATTTCACAGGGTCATCTATTAGATGATGTCAGTTGGCTGCAGCCAGGCAAAAAGGGAATTGTGAATTAAATTAGAATGCTAGTTCAATATCAGTTCTGTTCTTCATTCTGATAAGCTCAGTCTAGACATATTTGGACCTTTCCTAAGTGCATTATAAGGTTCCTGAAATATTTTGTTTCAGAACCTATTCTCATGTCTTTATAACAGATCAGCAAGCCATTTCAGTTTAAGTCATTTGTCAATAATGAGTATAAAAAATATTTTTTTTAAGCAACACATAATATCTAATAGTGTTGTGGGTCCACATATGGCTATGCATTTTCACTGGAAAGGGCACACAGGTTTATAAATAAGGAACAAAAATCTGCCTGTTGCTCTACGGAAAGTCAAGTAGCATGTCCCATGGAGGCCTTTGTCATGCGGTGGTGCAGAAAGAGTGCACCAAGCCCTGCTGTACTTCCTGGCCCTCCTGCTGCCCTGGAGCTTCTCTGCATCTAGCTACAACCTCCCAGTGAAAACGGGAGTGTGTTTGCAGGTGATGGCAGATATATTCCAACTCTCCACTTACAACCAAAATTTGCCAAGAAAAACTCAACTGGTGGGGAAATTTATTTTGTTATAGAAAGAAGAAAACCTCCTTGTCTGGCTTAAATAATTCTTCTAGCTATGACTGCAGAACTAGCTCTGCAAATAGAGATATTTTTTTAATTGCAAGGAACAGAGACCAAACACAGGCAAGTTGCCATCTGCTCATATTATATTGTTCTCATCTATTTTTTTTTCCCTGAGTCTTGTATATTACTGGCTTTTAAACAAAAACACACTAGTGGTTTAAATTTCTATTCAAACTGTGCTCATTCATTACTATTCCAGAATTTGCACAGTGCACTTTGCTACTTTTGGTGGAAAAATCCTTTTGGTGGAGGTATAAAAACAATGAACTATGAGGAAAAAACAGCTCTGAGTCATCAGAGATTTTTAATGGATATGAAAGAAAAGTTATTCGTATTGGATTCTTGGATTTTTCTCACTGGTACTGCCACGTTCAAAAAAAGATCGCTGACCTTTTATTTATTGCTGTAAATCTTACTGAAACCAGTGAAGAGTCCATCCTTTGAACTACGTGACATATACATTGGGCTGTCCAGATGTGAGATGGAGATAATGAGAATGTACTATGTTCAAAACTTTAAATGCATGGGGAAAAAATTAGGAAAAGTCCTGTCATATTTTCTTCTCATTCCTTTTGGAATTCCATTTGTCCACTAATGAGGATGAAGAATGGCTTGCTTTGATGAAGTGAGGCTGTGGACTTGAGATCAGAGGTAGGAAATATAAGCCATAACAGGAAGAAGAGAGTAGGAACAACAGCAGTTGGAGCAACTCCAGGCACTTGTACCAAATCACAAGGTGGTGTGTAGGACTTGGTCTTTTCTTACTACATAGTTTAAAAGCAATTCATAAGAATACTGAAGAAAGTTACTTTGGGCTTTCACCACTGCTTATATGAGAATGCTCCATCTTAAACTTTGTTATGGCTTTGAAACATTAACCCCTTCTTAAAGGTCAACAGACTAATATTCCACAGTCCTATTAATACTACAGCAAGATCAAGAAGGCCAGTGGTATCCTGAGTGGCACTAGAAGCATTGCCAGAAGGTCAAAGGAAGTAGCCCTTCCCCTCTACTCAGCACTGGTGAGACACATCCAAAGTGTTGGGTCCAGTGCTGGGATCCCCAGTGCAAGACATGGACACACTGGACCGAATCCAGCAAAGGTCAGAATGGCAAGTTCTGAAAGCTGGGACTGTTCAGCTTGAAGAAGACTCAGGGAGATCCAATCAAGATTTATGAATATCTGAAAGAGGGGTGCAAAGAAGATGGAGCCAGTAGTGCCCAGTGACAAGACAAGAGGCAATGGGCACAAACTGGAACACAGTAAATTCTCTATGAATATACAGAAAATACTTTGTACTGTCAGGGTGGTGACACACTGAAACTGGCTGCCCAGAGAGGCTGTGGAGTCTCCATCCTTGGAGATATTGTAAACCCAACAGGATGCTGTCCTGGNTGGACTTGAGATCAGAGGTAGGAAATATAAGCCATAACAGGAAGAAGAGAGTAGGAACAACAGCAGTTGGAGCAACTCCAGGCACTTGTACCAAATCACAAGGTGGTGTGTAGGACTTGGTCTTTTCTTACTACATAGTTTAAAAGCAATTCATAAGAATACTGAAGAAAGTTACTTTGGGCTTTCACCACTGCTTATATGAGAATGCTCCATCTTAAACTTTGTTATGGCTTTGAAACATTAACCCCTTCTTAAAGGTCAACAGACTAATATTCCACAGTCCTATTAATACTACAGCAAGATCAAGAAGGCCAGTGGTATCCTGAGTGGCACTAGAAGCATTGCCAGAAGGTCAAAGGAAGTAGCCCTTCCCCTCTACTCAGCACTGGTGAGACACATCCAAAGTGTTGGGTCCAGTGCTGGGATCCCCAGTGCAAGACATGGACACACTGGACCGAATCCAGCAAAGGTCAGAATGGCAAGTTCTGAAAGCTGGGACTGTTCAGCTTGAAGAAGACTCAGGGAGATCCAATCAAGATTTATGAATATCTGAAAGAGGGGTGCAAAGAAGATGGAGCCAGTAGTGCCCAGTGACAAGACAAGAGGCAATGGGCACAAACTGGAACACAGTAAATTCTCTATGAATATACAGAAAATACTTTGTACTGTCAGGGTGGTGACACACTGAAACTGGCTGCCCAGAGAGGCTGTGGAGTCTCCATCCTTGGAGATATTGTAAACCCAACAGGATGCTGTCCTGGGCAAACTGTTGCAGCTGACCATTGTTATGAATATTTGTGACTGGCCCATGCTGACTAAGGAGAGAGGCCAGAATGCAAAGCACAGAATTACAAGACTAATTCTTTTATTCATGTGCATAAGGTCTACCACTAGTAAATTTGCAGATGATGCTAAGTTCGAGGGGAGCGTCGATCTGTAGGGTCAGGAGATTCTGCAGAGGGACCTGGACAGGCTGAGTTGATGGGCTGAGGCCAATAATATGAGGTTTAACAAGACCAAGTGTAGGGTCTTACACTTTGGCCACAGTAACCCCCTGCAGCGCTACAGACTGGGGGATGAGTNGAAAGGGTGATTAGACACTGGAATGGGCTGCCCACATAGGTAGTGGAGTTGCCATCCCTGGAAGTGTTTAAGGAAAGATTGGATGTGGCACTTAGTGACATGGTGTCTTGGTGTTGGTGATCTTGGAGGTCTATTCCAGACACAGAAATTCTGTAATTCTGTGACCCTGTGAGGTGTCTCATTCAAATTAGGGCACCATGAATGTAGTTTTGCAAGTGTTTCAAGCACTCAGGTGCAACGCTGTTTGACTATTTGCTACTTAACAAACACACACTACCATTTACTAATCATAGTAAAACTTTGCAAAGCAATTATATTTCTATTGTGTCATTCACCTGCTTTTCTACTGATCAGATGGCCCTGGAAGTCAGTCTTGGTGTAGTTATCTGTGATGACAGACAATGGGAGAGTGCCAAATATGTGTTGGAGGGGCTAGGATGCTGGTCTTATCTTCATTGTCCAGGGGTATCTTTTATCCTTCATGGATGGCTTTTAAGATTCTGAGAAGTGAAGTCCTTATTTCAAGGGCTAGGCTGTCCTTCTCCTCCTTATGATGAGCTGGGATCCTTCAGCTTGCTTGTTTAAGCATGGCTTTCAGTATATGATGTAAACAATATATATTTTTTAAAGAAAGTTAATACTATAAAGATTAATTGGTATAACAAGGAATTATATTTCCCTACCATCCTGCCTTGAGCTGAAGGTGGACTGGGTATCTCCAAAGGTGCATTCCAGTCTCAGTCATGCTGTCATTCCGTGTGCACAGGGAGGAAAATGATTAGTAGGTAGTTCTCAGCTAAAATGACACTAGCAATTATAAACCAGCAAGTTCATGTTATTGTAAAGAGAACATACACTTCCATTAATGATCCCCTTGAAACATGTATGGCCAGCTAAGGTAGATAGGAAGTCAAAATACAAGAACAGCACTATGCATGTGCCTCCATACCTGTGGAAAGTTGAAACTTGAAAAGGAAAGAACTCATTTTATTATCTCAGGTTAAAAATCTTTTTTGCTTTAAGCAGTTTAATTCTTTTTTATTTATTTTTGCCTTACTCAGATAAAATGCAATCACATACTTCCTATGGACTTTCTGTATCATACATCTTTCTGGAAGCTAGAGGGCAATGGCTTCCCACAGGAGATGTCAGGAAGTTCTGAGTGACTATGCTTGGGACAAGGAGAAGAAAAGGAAGGGAGATAACACTAGCAAACACTCATTTTTTCTGACAGACATGTGAACTGAGTATATCCCAGATAACTTGTACATTTTCAGGACAACTGATTCCTCAATCCTGATGCCTATATGAGGTTTCCTGATTTATAACAGCTACTTTCTTGGGAGCTAAATGGCCATGTTGAGAATAATTTTGCAACCAACCAAAGATTTTTGTTTTTAATGCCACTGTATTAGAAAACCTTTGAACAGTGTCATCTCATATTTTTTAGCATATTCTCTACTCACACACACAAAAATGCAGTATGTTGTTCACAAAAATCTCTTAAATACATTAAAGAGCAGGATCCAGTCTTTATCACTAGCTGACAATTTTTGAGTCCATGTCAGTCTACACAGAAATGTTTGCTCAACAAGTAGCCCTTCATAAACAATCCTGAGTGTATGAAATGAGCCCAGCTCCTACATCCTTGCTCCCTCACCTCCTTTCTGTGGCGGCCATAAGGCTTTTCTAGAGAACAAGAGAACTGCAGCAAATGTTTCCAAACAATTCACAGATATGAAGAGATCAGATTGTAAGCAATGAAAGTGATGCAGCCTTGGAATGGAAAGTAACTGTTGTGCACTGTCATTAAAATAATAAGGAAAAAAAACAGAATCAAATACTGCTTACAATCCGTGGTAAAGAAAGAATAGACAGACAAGGAGCATAGAAGACAAATAAAAGATCAGATGTCTAAGGTGTCCGTTCAAGTATAAATTTGCATCACAGTTCAGTTAAACTTGCAATGTAAATACCAGAGTGTTGGAAATCCTGCTCCACCTAAAAAGATAATATGCACATATCTCTTCAGGCTGTGTGCTGCGTTCCAGGAGAAAGTACAAAGCTGCCGGTCACAGTGGATCTCATAACTCAGATAAAATGTAATGTAGAAATATTAGGGCAGGGCTTCTGAACTAGAGCACATCCATACAATAGCATACCCTGAACAAAAATGAACATATCTTCTTGTTTAGAAAAGTACTGTCTAATGTCAACATTGAGATTTTCATCAAGGTACATCTTTTATATTTCCTGTAGTCCTAAAATGTAGCTTATTTATGACATTTTTTCCATCTTAATAGTAAATGAATAAGGTTGTTTTGCTAAGTCAAAATAAAAGATTTTGTGGGGAAAAAAAGCAAAATTGTTTCGAGCATCATTTGTGTGTTTTCCTTGGAGCTATGTATTTCCTCTTTAACTTCACTTTGCTGATTTTTTATATTTATCAAATCATGTTCAATTCAAAACCTGGCTTTCAAGCACTTTCCAAGTCCTTTAAGCCTGTCATGCTTATTCCCACCCACAAGCTATACCTAAAGTACAGAACATTCCAGTTACATTTAAATATTCCAGAACACTATTCTAAACACAGGCTAGGACAGTTAGAAAGCTGGATTCCTTTTCACATTCCTTCCAAGTGTGTCTGAAAGATACACCCAAATGAGGAAAGCCTTTGAGAAGCAACATAAATGAGAAAAAAAAAAATATTTAGGAAAGGCCTAAAATAAATGTTTTATCTTGGTGGGAAAAGATGCCCAGAAAGATGAAATAAATCTTCTAGTATGTAGAACTAGTTGGTTGGACTTGATGATCCAACCTAAACAGTTCTATGATTCTGTGTTTCTAATTGTCTATTCTACTCCCGGGGTGCCTTGGGCACAGATGATCCATGCTGGCCACACAGCTCAGGGGTAACATACAACGAGGCCCCACCCCTCAAGGGTCCTTGTTGCCTGTCTACACTGCTGCCAGCACTCAAGCTAGCTAATTCAGCTAGGTTTGCACAACCTGCAGTCACAGCAGCATGTATCTTCACAGAAATACTACTGAGCTTGAGCACCCATCTCCATCTCCAAGCCATCATGAGAAGGGCACACAGAGTGCCAGTTGTTAACCATGCCTATTTGGGAAAACACCAGAAAAAAAAGAGTACTCAGGAAATGTCTTTGCTCTAACTTCATCAGTCGAGGATATCATCCACTTGGGAGTTCCACCACAATGAATATGAATAAGGGCTGTGATGTATAATTTTATAACATAAAAGCATACACAAAGAGGGGAATTGTGGGGGTGGGAAAGGAGCTGTGTATTTCCTAGTGAGGCAGCTAACCAGGTAACAACAGTGTTTCAGACCATAATGCCCAAGACTTTTAAGCAGCCAGTTATTACACAAAAGATAACAGAAAAGAACAAGTCAAGTTAGAAGCAATCAGAGCCATTTCACAATTGCCTGTTAGAGCCTTCCCATCTTGACTGACGTTGTAGCACACAAAAGAATATACAGAACAATTTCAGCTGTTTGTGTAGATTTTGGTATCCTGCAAATGCATATGCCCATACAAGCATGTGGTTTTACAGCACCTTTCACTCCTTTCACTGTTATGGTCTGACCCATGCTAGAGAGATGCTCAAGAAACCTCACAGAAAGCTGACCAGATGTGATCTATCCATAGTCTAAAATGACATATAACAGTGCTTCACTTCCTTGGACCAACTCACCACCAATACAGTGCAAGAGAAGAGGCCGGAAATGAGGGAAGCATGATACTGGTTCTCAGTAGGACTGAGATCACAAGCTGCTGGGGAATGTCAGGTTAAAAGCCATCTCTTAAACACTGCTGCAGGGAAGGAATGGTTGTCACATCAGCCCATGCAACACAGCTCAGGGAAACACAGTACCATGCCATACAATCAGGAAACAACCAGCAGTTTAAGAAAATTAAACTAACACAGAGTGGCTCAACAGATAACCAGCCTCCAATAATCAAAGGAGTGAAGCTGCTCTTTACATGAGCACTCAGATTATATAGCTACAAGCTTATGTCTGCAGAGATTCCCTCAGGCTGTGAGCTCATCAAAGTGCACAACCAAGCAAGGCTGGTGTGAGTCCTACTCTGAAAGCGAGTTCTGCTGGATGAAGAACTAGGAGGATATGATCTGTGCTGACTTGCCTGCAGCTCCCAAGAGACTAGCAGGTCCTGCTGTCTCTGCACTGGTTGCTATTACCAGTACAGTGCTTGCAAGACTCTCCCCCTGGGAAAAGGATCATTTGCAGTTCACTCAACCTTCCCTATTCAGCAACTGAGAATTTAAGTGACACTGAGGGAATGTATCTTCCTGTTGACAAGAGGCAGCTGGCAGAAAACCATGAAGAATCATGCAGTGATCACTGTATATGTATTTGTAGGTGTTTCTGATTGGAAATTGCCATTTCATTTCCTTTATTTACAGAGAAACCTCAGGTAGCATGGATGTAAAATGGGGGAAAATAATGCAACAAGTTTCAAGAAAGAACCAAAGGGTGAGGGGCGGACAGAGGAAATATTGAGAGAGATGGTCAGACAGTCATATCAGTAACAAGAAAATACAGTCCCATGTGACTAGTAAGTCTTTTTAAAGAAAAGCTGAGATGCTATTGCTAGAGTAGACACAGGAGTTATTTACCCCTGAAAAGGAAAAACTTTCAAGGCCTCTGTGTGACTTCCACACCTGAAAAACAGAGCAGATGCTGGAACAGAGACTTATCAGTAAGTACTAGAAGGACATCAAGGAGACATAACACTGTTACCCACAGTATTCTCCTGGAGAAACTGGCTGCTTATGGCTTGGATGGACATACACTTTGCTGGACAAAAAATTAGCTGGATGGCCAGTTCTGGTGAATGGACTTAATTGCAGTTGGCATATGCTCACAGGTGGTGTTCCCCAACACTCAGTATTGGGGCCTGTAGGCTTTCATATCTTTACTGATGATCTGGATGAGGGGATCCTCACCAGTGTTGCATATGACACCAAATTAGGCAGGTGTGTTGATCTTCTTGAAGGTAGGGAGGCTCTAGAGAGGTGTCTGGACAATCTGGATCAATGGACCAAGTCCAATGGTATAAGCTTCAAAAAAGACAAGTTCCAGGTCCTACACTTGGGTCGTAACAACCCCAGGCAACACTACAGGCTTGGGGAAGAGTGGCTGGAAAGATGCCCAGAGAAAAAGGACCAGAGATTCTGGGCCATATCCACTGAATATGAGCCAGCAGTGTGCCCAGGTGGCCCAGTAGGCCAACAGCATCCTGGCCTGGATCAGAAATAGTGTAGCCAGAAGGACTAGAGAAATGATTGTCCCCCTGTACCTTCCTGCACGTCTAATACTGGGTTCAGATTTGTTTCCCTCACTACCAGAGGGACATTGAGTTGATGGAGCATGTCCAAAGACAGGTAACAAAGCTGGTGAAAGGCCTAGAGCACGAGTCTTATGAGCAGCAGCTGAGGGAAGTGATGTTGTTTAGCCTGGAGAAAAGGAGGTTGAAGGGAGACCTTACTGCTCTCTACAACAACCTAAAAGGAGGTTGTAGCAAAGTAGGGGTCAGTCTGTTCTCCCAGGTAATAAGTGATAGGACAAGAGAAAATGGCCTCAGGTTGCACCAGGGGAGGTTTACATTGGATATTAGGAAAAAAATCTTCACAGAAACGGTTGTAAAGCACTGGAACATTCTGCCCAGGGAAGTGGTGGAGTCATCAACCCTGGAGATGTTTAAAACACACATAAATGTGGCGCTTAGGGACATGGCTTAGTCATGGACCTGGCAGTGCTGGGTTAACAGTTGAATTTGATCAAAACAATCTGTGATTCTATGATTCTATGTAAAGAAATTAGAGGAAATAGCAAAAATCAACTCTGGAATCTCTTATAACTGGAAACTTGAGAACTGTTGGCAGTCTGATCTACAGATCACACTGGATATGAACAATTATCTCTGATTTCAATAGCCAGAGAAAATGCAGAAGGAATGGTATCATTACAGGAATTACTAAGACACATTAGAGAACAAACCCCATGAGTTTCAGCAGAGGATAGGATTTCAGTGGTGAGTTTCCACACCAGCAATGGAGAAACAAGATAATATTTTTGACTCAGTTTTGCTGAATAATGAGACTACAAGGAGAGACCTGATGGACAATAAGTTTTTTTAATTTTATTTTAATGATTTTTATTTTAATAAATAATGAAGTCATTCGAGAAAAGTTGATTTTTTTTTTTTTTGCAACAAACTCCATGATTAAATGTCTGCAAATGGCATCTGAAGGAAAAAAACTTGCAGGAAAAGGATGTTGCTGATGGCCAAATAGGCAAGATGTACCATACCAGAACAGAAGATGTGGTACATGGAAATAGCTAACAAAACAAAAACCAAACTCAACTCCAAACCTTGTGAAAACAATGGATAAACAAGTTAGTCAAAACCCAGAGAGCAGAGAAGCTAAAAAGGAGACTGTCTCACAAGACTTGGTAGGGTTGAAGCTGACTAGTGGTAATACAGATAACCCTGACACAGAGAGTCAAATGTTTAAGGTTCTTGAACATTATTCCAGCTTTTCATGTAATTTGCAGTCGTGGTTGAAAAGGGCATTTGACTACATTGCAGATTACTTTGTGTATATATTCTATTAATTCTATCTGTGTTATCTTCTACTAAGGT
This sequence comes from Chloroceryle aenea, assembly GCA_013399075.1. NCBI lineage: Eukaryota > Metazoa > Chordata > Aves > Coraciiformes > Cerylidae > Chloroceryle > Chloroceryle aenea. Next base: position 71,841 of record VWZY01000402.1, on the reverse strand, counting down.
GCTGAGAAGTCTGCTTCTAAGCATTCTACAGGAAGTGGAACCACCTTCACAGTGTGTAGAAAGCCTTTTTCTCTGAGCCTGTTTGTTGCTCTGGCCCCAGAATAGAAAACAACTGAATGAAGATTCCAGGAAAATGGAAAGTTTTGTTACACACTTCAGTGATTCTTTCAGAGTGCTCTGTGAAATGCTGCATCATTCCAGGTAGCTTCCAGGTCTGTTCTCTGGTGAAGGTCAGTGGCCTAAGCAGATTTTTTCACAAAGGGAACATTGATCAGCTTTTCAGTTCACTTTCAGAACAGGAGCTGAATTCCCTTGGGCAGAGGGGAATAAATATCTGGAAGAAACAGAGTGTTCATGATCTTTTGCTTCCTTTGGATGGAAGAGCTGAGGGTACAGTTATCTATGTGGACTATGGCAGTACTGAAACCTTTAGGATACCAGGCTGTTCCCTCATGCCTATTGAAAAATGGCCCAAACATACAAATTGTGTCTTTTCTTCTTGGGTTTTCTGGCATACAACAAAGTCTGTCATTAAAAACATAGGTCTTAGTTCGTGTGCTTTTTTTGGTCAACAACTGCAAATGACAACCTCAGGCTGTTCACGGTATTTCCTACCTCACTATGTTAGTCTTCCAGTCTTATGCAGAATTGTCTCTATAGTGTCATAACTGCTGTTTGGACAGTCACTGAAACTGAAATGTTCATGCAGTTAGGCCCACAGATTGGTCGCTACTATTCCAAGTTCTTTGATAACGACATGAGAAATCATTCAAAAAGAAAAGGAAAGAAGAATAAGAGAATTCTGAAAAATAATAATTTGAAAGTATTATCCTTCAATGCCATCACTTTCAAGAACCCTTTTATCTTGCTAGTTTTTTTGCCATTGCTTGTAATGAAGGATGTCTCACCACAATTTTCATACTCTTGCATAAGCAACAAAAGAACAAGTAACATATGCTGGGAAAGATGCAACATGTAACATTTCCTGAATTGTATCTGGTGTCATCTTGGCACAAGGGTAACATAAAAGGCCATTCAGTTGCAAAGCAGCACTTTTTTCTCTGTTATTGAACATGCTTGAATAATGTAATACTTTTGTATATGGGTCTGTATTAATAGGCAAGCTGTACATCTCATGGGAGGACAAAAGCATTGATCTGTCACCTTCTCAGAGCATTTCCAAATATGTGATTGTTAAAGATAATGCTACCTTTTGCTGCACTGTAAAAGCACACACCAGTTGGCATTTAATGTCCACATTCAATATATTTTATTCTTTTTGTGGTGGCTCTGCTTCTGTTTTATATAAAATTAATCCAGTTTGGTCATTACTTTCCTTACAATTTCCATCAGTTCCTTACAGTGATAGGTTTCTTCTCAACTTTGATCCTCAGAAAAACAGGCAATTTAAATGCTTAAAGTGGTCATTGATGCGTTGTTGCTTTCCTCATGTGTATAAAACTGCCTGCTATGTTTAGACGCAATGTTCCAAAAAAGGAAAAGATATTGGTGTGAAGCACCAGAAACAAGAAGTTCCTAACTTTGCATTTGGGGGATGCAGTGTTGCACTTCACACCACGTGTGTATGATTCATGAAGACAGAGGAGTTTAATCACACAGAATCACAGAATCACAGAATCCTAGGGGTTGGAAGGGACCTCGAAAGATCATCTAGTCCAACCCCCCCTGCCAGAGCAGGGCCACCTAGAGTACATCACATAGGAACATGTCCAGGCGGGTTTTGAATGTCTCCAGTGAAGGAGACTCCACGACCCCCCTGGGCAGCCTGTTCCAGGGCTCTGTCACCCTTACAGTAAAAAAATTTTTTCGAATATTCAACTTGAACCTCCTATGCTCCAATTTACACCCATTCCCCCTTGTCCTATCACTGGTCACTACTGAGAAAAGCCTAACTCCATCTCCCTGACACTCACCCCTTACATATTTGAAAACATTGATGAGGTCACCCCTCAGTCTCCTTTTCTCCAAACTAAAGAGACCCAGCACCCTCAGCCTTTCCTCATAAGGGAGATGTTCCACTCCCTTAATCATCTTAGTAGCTCTGCGCTGGACTCTTTCAAGCACTTCCCTGTCCTTCTTGAACTGAGGGGCCCAGAACTGGACACAATACTCCAGGTGCGGCCTCACCAATGCAGAATAGAGGGGGAGGAGAACCTCTCTTGACCTACTAACTACACCCTTCCTAATGCACCCCAGGATGCCATTGGCCTTCTTGGCCACAAGGGCACATTGCTGGCTCATGGTCATCTTCTTGTCAACCAGGACCCCCAGGTCTCTTTCACCTACACTGCTCTCCAGCAGGTCAGCCCCCAACCTATACTGGAACATCTTGTTGTTCTTCCCCAAATGCAAGACTCTACACTTCCCCTTGTTGAATTTCATCATGTTTCTCCCTGCCCAACTCTCCAGCCTGTCCAAGTCTCTCTGAATGGCAGCACAGCCCTCTGGTGTGTCAGCCACTCCTCCCAGCTTAGTGTCATCAGCAAACTTGCTGAGGGTACATTCTATACCCTCATCCAAGTCGTTGATGAAGATATTGAACAACACCGGTCCCAGCACCGACCCCTGAGGGACTCCACTAGTAACACACCTCCAACCAGATTCTGCCCCATTGACTACAACTCTCTGACTCCTTCCTTTCAACCAGTTCCTGATCCACCTCACTACCTGATCACCAAACCCATATTTGATCAACTTATCTACAAGGATGCTGTGAGAGACGGTGTCAAATGCTTTACTGAAATCAAGATAAACCACATCTACCGCTCTTCCATCATCTATCCACCTAGTAATTTCCTCATAGAAGGCTATGAGGTTAGTCAAACATGATTTACCCTTGATAAAACCATGCTGACTGCTCTTGATGACTCCCATGTTCTTGATATGCCTGGAGATAGTGACAAGAACAAGTTGTTCCATCACCTTTCCAGGGATGGAGGTGAGGCTGACCGGTCTATAGTTACCCGGGTCCTCCTTCTTGCCCTTCTTGTAGACTGGAGTGACATTTGCTATCCTCCAGTCCTCAGGCACCTCTCCTGTTACCCATGACTTACTGAAGATGATGGAGAGTGGCCTAGCAATGACCTCCGCCAGCTCCCTCAACACCCTTGGATGCATTCCATCTGGACCCATCGACTTATGGATGTCCAGATTACTCAGCTGATCCCTAACCCAATCCTCATCTACTATGTCAAACTCCTCATCTATCTCGACTACTTCTGGGGCTAAATGAATCTGGGGCTCATGCGGAAACCCTGCAGGAGTAAAGACAGAGGCAAAGAAGGCGTTCAGCACCTCTGCCTTCTTTATATCCTCTGTCACCAGGGCTCCCAGCTCATTCCTTAGTGGGCCAATGTTGCCTCTAGTGTTAGTTTTGCTAGCTATGTATTTGAAAAAGCCCTTTCTATTGTCCTTAACCTGACTTGCAAGGTTAAGTTCTAAGGAGGCCTTAGCTTTCCTAATTGCCTCCCTACATCCTCTGACAACAGTCCTATATTCTTCCCAAGTGACCAGCCCCCCCTTCCATGATCTGTAGATTTTCCTTTTCCACTTAAGTTTTCCCAGCAGTTCCTTGTTTAACCATGCTGGTCTCCTAGCTCCCTTACCAGATTTCCTAACCATAGGGACGATACAATCAACTGGCTCAAAGAGGTCTGCTGGATGGCTTTGTCAGCACCCCGCAAGCCCTCTTTGTTCTTTGCGTCAGGCAAGGAGGCAGGCAAAAGTAAGTGACATCTCAACTGATTAGTAAAAACAAATTGACAAAAAGAAGCAAAAAGCAGCAGACCATTCTACTCTACTGCAGCTCTTCCTGTAGTTGTAAATAGTGATAAGAAGTTTTATTATATAATGCAGTGTGCTTTTTAAATCTAGCCCAAATACATTTCTCTTGGCAAGAACGCACATTTCATTTTATCCTGTAGCCGCTTTGTTTCTAACAGTATACTTTTATTTCACATAGGGTGCCATGGGATCAATTTCCATGTAATTCATTGTTTGCTCTAGTTAGTCCTCAAGATATCACCCTACAATTTATCAATGACTAAAGTATTTACCCTTCCAAACAAATATTTACAGCAAATAATTTGCCATGGCTGCAGGGTGACATGTGGCAGGAGGCCATGAAGCACGCTGGGTGGGTTGCAGCTGGTTCCAGCTGGCTCCAGCACTGGTGTGAGCACCCCTGTCATCTGCCAACCCTATGCCATTCAGGGGAGCCCATGAGGGAGACCATGGTGATCTAACTTTAAGAAAGAGCAGCATCTGTGATGGGCAGGAGAAATGGTGGAGGAGATGCTGACAGAGACATGTGGAAGGGGTCATTGTTGAGTCATGGCTGGAGATACACTTCTGAAATAGATGACCTATATCAGGGCAGGGACACCCCTGAGGGACTGCAGCCCACAGGTGACCCGTGCCAGAGCAGAAGACACAAGAAGGAAGGAGCAATGGAGAAGCAGAAGAAAAGAATCAGAACCAAGATGCAGCAAAAATAAATCACTACAGACAGAGACCAACCCCCTCCACTGCAGGCCCTTTGCCTTGGCAGAGGCATTGGGAAGGGCTGAGCAGAGGTGAAAGCAAAGGGATTTGTGGCGAGGAAGGGGGAAGGAGGGTCATTGGACTGCAGCTGAAAAGGGAAGAATGGCACTTCCCTACATGTGTGCTTAGTTGTTTGTCGTCTTGGTTTCTCAAACCCCAGTCAGTAATCAAACGTTTATGTTAGCTGGCAATAAATTAAGTGAAACTCCACAAGATGAGACTCTTCTACCTGCAAAATGTGTACATTTACTATAAACCTTGGGATCTGGCAGAGTGTATTACAAGCTAGACACTGCATTATATATGCCTCTGTAAGTTTACAGAAATACAGGGTTTATTATTTGTATATATCTGTCTAATTGTTATAAAATTGTATTTTTATCAGCAGTAGCTCATTAATAAATAGAGATGTTTGATAACATTCTTAACTGTAGTGTGGAACTGTATTTGACAATACCTATCACACATAAAGGCTGACAGAATTGCTTTTTACAAGTATTTCCTATTTTCCATTACTTTGTAAGACCATATTTTATTCATGGCTCATAACTTTGTTAATCTTTGTATTTTGAAAGCTAAGCTCTCTCATGCCAAATATCTGCCTCAGACATATTTTCTGTTAATTAAAGCCAAAGGGCTCAGTAGCTTCCAAGTGTGAGGTCAAGAAAAAAATATGTTGGATTGCCCATGTTAAACAACTCTACCAGCTTTTTCCAGCACTCTCAGGAATTCTTTGGAGTGCTGTTTAAAAGGAGTTTACTCTAGCAGGAGGGAGAAAAAAGGTGGGTGTGAGGGGAAATTTGTCTGCACAAGCCTTATATTATACACATATATATGTAAGTTATATTTCCTTATATATATAATACTATCAAGTCATAAGGCCTAAAAAGACTTACATTCATATATGGACATATGCAAACTTAGGTNAAGGTCAGCTGCTGGCATGCAGACTAGAGATCATACCAGCTGACTGAGCCACAGAAAACCTGTGCACAGGGTTGTGCAAAGTTGTTCAGCTCTTCTGTTGGAAGGGGATTATACTTCGACAGGAGTTCTTCCTGGGCTGAAGACTCTCAAGATGTGCTGCCAGAGCAGGGACTGTAGGACTTACATGACAGAACAAATAAAGACTCTCTAGAAAAGAGAATGTGAAGGAGTACACACTGTCTTCTAATAAATAGAAGGCTGCTGCAAAGACACTGATAAAAAGGAAGGTAGTAAAATGTTCTCCAGGCCTGTCTGGATGTTCCTAGGGAAAGGATCCAGAGAGAACATCTCCTAAATGCTGAACATCTGAGGAGATTCCAGCCAACTTGTAGAGGCAGAGATGAAAATTATTTTAGTGGTTCTGTCTTCTCTGGAGTTCTGCCAATTCCTGATGAAGCCATAGTTCCATCCCTAAGTATTCAAAACAAAGATTAGGTAGCTTTATTGCCACACCCCCCTCCTTTGCCTATGCAAAGCACGTGTCTAACAGAATGAAAGATTTTCCTCTTCTCATCATACATAATCTATAAGAAATTCAGTGTTGTATGATGTGGCAAGAGCATGTCTTTCCTCTTCAAACACCACTGTGATGATATTGTCATCGGTACCTCTTTAATTTCAGCTATCCACTTGGAGATTTGAGCATATCTCTGTAATGGTATATAAGTAAAAAATATGATTTTTATTGCTATTTCTTTATAATGAATATCTATCTAGTCAATAAGAAAATCCCTCTTTTCATAAAGTTGAGGTGAGCACGCACATGCACCACACATGTTATCTGGCAATAACGGAATTGTAATCTCAAGTCTGTCACCGAGTCTCCACATGGCATAAAGTAAGCAATCTTATGCCAATATTCTCATCTGTAAAACAGAACATATTAATATGAACTCCTAGTACAGATGTAAGAATAACAATATTTGTGTGTTAAAATTGAGCACACTCCTGTGGCCTACTCCTCCTCCCACCTCTGCCTGGAGCAGTATCTCTGTTATTCACCCTTCACACTTCTAACTATAAATGGTGTGGGCCAAGGCCTTCTACAGAACAAATGGTCTTCCTTTTATTTCTGAGTTGTTTTTTTTCTCACAGAAATATGTATGAGACTTAAAAGACTCAGAGCTGAAATAAACTACAGTATCCATGGAATGGGAAAATAAGGCAGGAGGAATTTTATCACAACCGAGAGCTGCTTTTATTATCTACTGAGCCAATGAGGCAGGCGGGGATGGTGTCTTGCATGGCAGGAGCAACCGAGATGACCCACATAAAAATGTGGCAACTAGTGCAACCCCGAGGAGAGCCAGTGCTGGCCGGGCCAGGAACAGCCCCAGGGAAGGCTGTGGGAGGAAGGCTCTGAGTAAGAGGCTGTAGCTCACCAGTGGCAGCCACAAACTTCACATCTTCAGGTACTGGACGAGAGACAAACCGGGGGGGCTTTTGGAACGTGCAACGNGCAACCACGAGCTAAATCCATCCCGAGGGGGACAGCGCGTGCCCCTTCCCAGCCACCTCGCTCCTGTGCTGTGGACTCGCTCACCACGAGTCGTGAGGGGACCGAGTGTGGCCCTGTCGGAGGGTAGAACCTCCGC
>VWZY01000402.1:13205-63914 GCA_013399075.1 Chloroceryle aenea | reverse complement strand
GTGCTCAGCAGAAGGAAGGACCAGGTACCGATGGGGCTGCGATGAGCAACCTGGACTTTGTGTCTAACTGCAGAACACCCAAGTGGGGATGCCTCACACCGGGCCCGATCCAGCTGGCGATGTGGCACGAGGTAATACATCCTGAGTGAAAAAGATGGGAGGAGAGTGGCTGGGCTCAGCTGGACGGCCTTACCCTTGCCCAAGGGGACAGAGGAAAGCCAGCAACAAAGGGAGTTTCTCGATTTGGGTTGATCCCAGCTAGAAGCACAATGTACCCTCCAGTGAGGGGAGTGTTGACTGTGACATATCCGTATTGCTTTAATTTGAGGGCTCTTTGCTGCAGAAGGCATTTTCTGGTTTCCCTTTGCCTTTTGGAACCACAAATCAGTTTATGTAACCTGTCACAAGACAACTTCTGACTTCCTCTTCGTAGGCACTTGCTTGTTCCTGGCTGTTGCTTAAAAGCTCAGAATAAAAACCGTGCTCTTTCCTACTCAGCAGCTGTGTTCCCTGAGCGGACCCTAGGGCTCCACCACTTCTTGCGGAGCCAAAGGTTAGCACCAGTTTCAGTGCAGCTATGGCTGCATTGGCAAAGGTCTACCTTCACAGCAGACGGGAGACTGAAGGAGAAAGTTGCAATAGCAAAGAATACAGTAACAGCCATGAGTTAATAATGATAATAATGAGGAGTGAGAGAGAAGGGAGGAAAGGAGATGTTTTTGTGCTAGCTTCCTGCCTTCTTCAATAAGTCCTGTATTTAAGTCTTGTAACTTGGGGAAATGAGAAAAGAGAACAAACTGGCTGTTTTAGTTCAATCAGGCGAGATGTTTATGCATATAATGGGATGTGTATGCTCCAATGAAAGAAAACATAGGAAGTTACCAAAAATACTTCAGATGTACTTAATACTATGAATGCAATGTTGCATGAGCAACCACCTCGTGATAGGCTGACCAGTGGGCTACATGGCAGAGGAATGTAAGAAACAACTGATGAGATCCTTGGTAAAACTGTTGGCATTGGTGTATAGGAATGTTCAAGATAATGATGATCAGTGTGGCCACAGGGATCATTTGAGAGTTAACGTGTTGGTAATATGAATGTGCTTTCCAAAAAAGCCACACAGAAGGCAAAAATAAAGCAGAATGAGTCTTGTTAGAAGGAGAAGCAAAAGGGTGCTTTGAAGTCTTGCCTAGTTAAGCTGTTTGCAGCAAGTCTTGCAAATAGGGTTTCTACAGAACAGGGAAGTTCAACTAATCTTTATGTTTAAATTTCTTCAGCCTGCAGCTGTCATGAAAAAAACAAGTATCAAAAGAAACAAAATGAGCATAATAGCGAAGAGAAATCATTTGTAATGAGAACGAGCTGAAATGTCAAGGACCAGGGGTCTACAGTGTGCTGGTAAGACACACCGATGTGTGAACTTTCCCTCCCAGAGCCATCCATCTCTATTATCGCTGCCTGGAGATGGTTCTGTGTCAACTTTGCATCTGCATCAGTAACTCGTTCTGTTCAGCCATCTGTTCCACAGACATCAAACCTAAGAAGCCTCAGTATAGCACAATCTAGCCCAGTAACACAGAAACAGATCTCATTACCATTTGAATTCACAGGCCCTCCTGTGATACATGTACAATATTTTTTATATTGACATGAACATGGTAATTTGGTGAGTAAATTCTCAGTTATAACAAAGAGATTAAAATCAAACACTTAATATGCAAAAAGTATGTTCAAAGGCAAAATAATTACGGGGTAAACTAGGATTTAAGGTAGTTGTTTCTCACTTCACAGTCTTAGTAACTGAGTTAGGAAAACATTCCTTTTAACTAGGATGACTATTACATATTGCCATTTTAACTGCTGGAGAGTTCACCACTAATTTGTAGTTTGAATGAGATAGGCATTTAAAAGCCAAGATCTGAGAATACATCTATGAGAGTAGATTGTTGACAGGTTTCTGGTTTAATTTGAGGTTTCTAGTTTTGTTTTTATTTATTCATGTACATATATGATAGGAATTTAGGATTTTTTATTTCAATTGGCCATGTTGTCTTTCTCAGTTAATATGTCCCAAGAGCTTGTAAAGCTATATCTCCCTAATTCAGCAGCTTTTGATATTTTTTAAATAGGTTTTTTAGCACTATAGAGCTAGGATAATTAAAGGCCAGAGAGCTGGATTCCATTCTGGTCTGTAAATCTTCAACAGAACTGGTGCTGAAGTTTCAATAACAAAATCATTATTGTGAATGATTACTGAGCCAGAGAAAACCATTGATTGACATTCAGATTCTTAACTGAATTTGCAGATGCTGTGAAGTGAGAAGATTTGGTGGGAGGTCTGTGAGAGATGGGATCTTACCCTTGCATTTTTACAGCGCTCTCTCCTTCAGAGAAGCACTGCACTCCAGCATTGATTTTGGGCTTGGGGAGACAGGGACTGCAGAATCGTGCAAGACCAACCCTTTGCCTAATTAACATGTGACCTGACTGGTAAATTAGCCTGTGTGAAGATTTTTCTAACTGCTCAAGAAGTTTGAGTAGGTAAGGGCATTTATTTTTTAAAAGTAACTCTCCCAGGAGGGAGGCAAAGATTCTGCTTATACATTGACCCCTTATACTCTCAATGCATTATTAAATGTAATCACCTATTGTGACATAATCTCTATTGAAGAGAGTTGGCTATATTGCCTGATACAGCTTGTAACTGTGAAGCATGCATCCCGTTAGATATACTATCCTGTAAGCTGTGTATTCAATTCTATTATGATCTAGAGGTTTAATATAACCTTTCTAGTTTTACATGATACTCTGACCTGCTCACACATTAGTAGTGCACAAAGCCTGTCTCTGGAGCTGAACCTTGCTCAGCCTTGTTGCATATCTTTCATTTCACCTCTATCTTTGTTTTCTGTAATTCTCCCCACACTGTCTCTTGGAAAGATATACACCAGACTTGTGTCCCCCAACAGAGCTGTGGTCTCTAAGGAAACTTGTGCATTAATTAAGGAATAGTATAATGGGTATGGTTTTGTTTTGTTAACCAGTGCCCCAAGGAGCATCGTTTCACTTATGTAAGTGTTTTACCCCTCCCGCCACTAACAAATATCAGCATATTTCTGTTAACTGTCATATGGGTATGTTCAAAACAATACTTAGGAGATAAAATTTTGTCTCTTGAAATAGCAAGCAAATTGGCACATGGATGTAATTTCTGTAGTGACTTGGCACTATCTTCTCTGGTTACTGGTTGTTGGCCTCCTCAAAATGTTCTAGTATTGAAGCCAACACCCATGGCCACACACTGGGTGTGCTTGGCAGCTGCAGGGCCCAGATGCCAACCACTGGAATGCATTTTATGTAGCAATGTCTCTGCCTGTGGCTTGGCTTTTTGGCCAGCCTTTAGCAAATTCTCTTCTTTGGACACATCTGGCTCCAGTGCTTGCTCCTCTTGCAGCTGTAGAACTGAAGCAAAAGCAATTTACAGATGAGCTGTGTCACTGTTCCAGGAACTACTTGCCTGCACCAGATCCTAGCAAGATACATAGACTGAGGCCCTTTAGAGCATGAGAATGACATGTCCCTCTTGCCTGTATTCATTGTGGAGGACTGAGTGCATAAATTGGCAGGGGTCTGAAGTGGCATAAGAACCTGGTAAACCTGACTGATGCCANAAAAGAAAAGAGAAAAGAGAAAAAGAAGGAAATAAAATCCACCTGGCAAGCAAGCTGTCTTGTTTGGAGATATTTATGAAGTGTGAGAGAAGACTGTATTTCTGTTGAAGACCAGTTAGCATAGCATGCAAAAATATAGCTTATTACTATATGTTATTTACTTAGTAGCTTTCTGTATTATAATCATTAATGGTTTATATTTTGTAGGGTTTATGATTTAACTCTTTCATTGTAGAATTCCACGGTGGTTTCTCTGCTACAGTACCTCTGGACTTTTTCATTTGTCTGGAAAGCTGGCAGCTCACTAGACACATGTCGAGCAGAACACTTGGAGGTGTGTTTTGCTTCACAGTAATTGCAATATGCAGTTGCATGCATCTAACTCCACTAGACAAACTAACCAGCTTCTGTTAAGAAGCTACAGTAAGAAAATGTTGATTTATCAGATACTGAAACACTCACCAAGCTGAGACTGAATTGCAACCATTGACTGAAATACTTTTAAATGTCTGCAGCACTGCAGGGATTAATTTTACACCCCTTACTTGTACTTGCTTTCATGCACACAAGAGTAAATTCATTGAAGGGTAATCTCTCAACTTCCCAGGCTGTATTTAAGAATGGCTGTAAACTGAGACCGTGCACCCTTAGTTAGACATCTCAATTCCTGAACTGTATTTAAGAACAATTGTGGTGACCACTGGGAGCACCATTATCTGCTGGTGTTCTAAGTAATCTTTGAGCATATTTCTCAGTGCACTTCTTTCAGCAAGGCATTTTTTTAATAATATCAAAATATAAAATCCTACAGTATGGTAACATTTGATTAGAACTCTGTAAAACCTTATTCTAAGTGAGAGTTCCTTTCCTGATATTTAACCTGGAAGAAAAAAATAGAGTCTTACAATTCAGTACAAGCATTGGTAGAAGAGGGAAAAGATGTACAAAAAGTCGGGGGTCTAGTGAAAAATTTCAAGGAAAGAGAACAAAATGTAGAAACATGACACATAGAATTCAGTGTAGATAAGTCAGGGAACTCAAACTACTTGCTCATATTGATGTGCTATAAATCATCTGGGAAAACCTATGTATTATAATAAACAAAAAAAATCCACTCTATTTTTAAGACTTTTTGAAAAGCAAGCAAGGATTTAAGTCACTCTAAGAAAAACATTTAGAATAATGCTTTAAACATTTTTAATGCCACATAGAAACAGTTTTCATTTTTTAACCTGATTATTAAGATCACACAATATGGAAAAATAACTTCATTTTTAATCTCTCATTAATTCTTGCTAGGGCAGAGAAAGATTTCAACACTAAGACTAAAAATTTTGAGGCAGTTAAATTTAGGGAGAAGGGATATTAGAAGAGAAGGTGGACTGTAGAAATGATGGTTTAGAGAAAGCTNGCCACTGAAAGGTATTTCTTGATATCAGACATAAAAGATTCTGTCCGCTATACTCCAATGAGAGACAGACCTGCAAGAGACTGTAATTTCTCTATCAAGTGTCTGTTTCAGGTTCCTTTTAGTTAAGACACCTGAAAAATACAATATTGGCTCAGCATCAGAGATTTTGCTTATATGGACTTGCATCATTCTCTTCAGTAATTGGTGTGGTGATCTCGGCAGGGGTTTATCTCTACTATTCCATAAGATGAAAACAAACAAACACACAAAAAAAAAGGAGAAAAAAGGAAAGGAAATGAAAAGAAAAGAAAAGAAAAGAAAAGAAAAGAGAAAATAAAAGAAAAGAGAAAAGAGAAAAAGAAGGAAATAAAATCCACCTGGCAAGCAAGCTGTCTTGTTTGGAGATATTTATGAAGTGTGAGAGAAGACTGTATTTCTGTTGAAGACCAGTTAGCATAGCATGCAAAAATATAGCTTATTACTATATGTTATTTACTTAGTAGCTTTCTGTATTATAATCATTAATGGTTTATATTTTGTAGGGTTTATGATTTAACTCTTTCATTGTAGAATTCCACGGTGGTTTCTCTGCTACAGTACCTCTGGACTTTTTCATTTGTCTGGAAAGCTGGCAGCTCACTAGACACATGTCGAGCAGAACACTTGGAGGTGTGTTTTGCTTCACAGTAATTGCAATATGCAGTTGCATGCATCTAACTCCACTAGACAAACTAACCAGCTTCTGTTAAGAAGCTACAGTAAGAAAATGTTGATTTATCAGATACTGAAACACTCACCAAGCTGAGACTGAATTGCAACCATTGACTGAAATACTTTTAAATGTCTGCAGCACTGCAGGGATTAATTTTACACCCCTTACTTGTACTTGCTTTCATGCACACAAGAGTAAATTCATTGAAGGGTAATCTCTCAACTTCCCAGGCTGTATTTAAGAATGGCTGTAAACTGAGACCGTGCACCCTTAGTTAGACATCTCAATTCCTGAACTGTATTTAAGAACAATTGTGGTGACCACTGGGAGCACCATTATCTGCTGGTGTTCTAAGTAATCTTTGAGCATATTTCTCAGTGCACTTCTTTCAGCAAGGCATTTTTTTAATAATATCAAAATATAAAATCCTACAGTATGGTAACATTTGATTAGAACTCTGTAAAACCTTATTCTAAGTGAGAGTTCCTTTCCTGATATTTAACCTGGAAGAAAAAAATAGAGTCTTACAATTCAGTACAAGCATTGGTAGAAGAGGGAAAAGATGTACAAAAAGTCGGGGGTCTAGTGAAAAATTTCAAGGAAAGAGAACAAAATGTAGAAACATGACACATAGAATTCAGTGTAGATAAGTCAGGGAACTCAAACTACTTGCTCATATTGATGTGCTATAAATCATCTGGGAAAACCTATGTATTATAATAAACAAAAAAAATCCACTCTATTTTTAAGACTTTTTGAAAAGCAAGCAAGGATTTAAGTCACTCTAAGAAAAACATTTAGAATAATGCTTTAAACATTTTTAATGCCACATAGAAACAGTTTTCATTTTTTAACCTGATTATTAAGATCACACAATATGGAAAAATAACTTCATTTTTAATCTCTCATTAATTCTTGCTAGGGCAGAGAAAGATTTCAACACTAAGACTAAAAATTTTGAGGCAGTTAAATTTAGGGAGAAGGGATATTAGAAGAGAAGGTGGACTGTAGAAATGATGGTTTAGAGAAAGCTATTTAAGCATCTATATTTTGCTTCTTATATCCCAAAGATATAAGTGAAATTAGTGATATAGAATGAGCATCAGTGAGTGGTGTGAGTACATAATGAATCTCTGAAGCATGCTATTGGAATATTCACTGAGACAGAAATCTTTGCAGTACTTTTTATAAAATTATTCAAACATATTTGGCATCATAGAGATGTTTCTTATTAGGTTAAGCATGACAAAATCTGTCAGATATATCCACCTTCAGTTTGTAAGAACCACATGAGCTAGCACTCGGATACATTCATCCAAAAAGCCTTCTATGACACGGCTGTCCATGAGTGTAACCCTTCTGTAGAATCTGATTTTCACTATATTTAAGTATATGGCCATCATTCTGAACCTGTTTATCAAGGTTTACATTATATATTTTCTTCATTCATTTAAATGCCTGAAAAGGAAAAAAAAAAAAGTAGGTCTGTATGAATTTAAGCTTCTTTTCACCAGGTATAAGGGCACTCAAGGTACTTAGGGGGGAATGAAGTCTGCTTGTAGCCTGTGCCAATTGAATACCCAATTATTTCCCTTTGACAAGGAAGTATAAAATAAATAAAATGCCCAGTGAAACACTGACCAATCTCAGGAAACTTTGTTGGGTGATGTCCCCATGACAGAAGAGTCAATTTTTCTATTAAATAAGCCTGTTGTGGTGTGACAGCCACAGGTTCATTTTCATTTTGATGTTACATCTATTCTTTGAGCTCGGCTGCATCTTGACATGCATAGAGGCTTCAAGCTGAAACAAGGTGGGTTAAGACTAGACACTAGGAAAAAATTCTTCATGGAAAGAGTGGTGGGATATTGGAACAGGCTGCCCAGGGAGGTGGTTGAGTCGCCATCCCCGGATGTGTTTAAGCATCGCTTAGATGTAGTGTTGGGGGATATGGTCTAGGGGTGAACTTGTAGAGTAGGGTGAATGGTTGGACACGATGATCCCATGAGTTTTTCCCAACCTAGATGATTCTGTGATTCTGTGACATGTGGGTCCAGTACTTTAAGCAGCAGATGGGAAATGATACGTTATAGAGGTGTTAGAGATGTTAAAGAGAAAGGGTAGGATTAAGTAACAGGTATGTTCCCTTGGCTTCTGATATTAAGAAAGCTCATCTCATAAGCAGGCCTACATAACAGTGTAAACATAAACATCTGAAGAACTAACACTCATGTTTCAGTACGTGGTACCCTGACATCATGCTGTGAGTTGGAAAACAGTTTCTTTGCTGAGCGACTGTAGTGTTCACTGTGACATTTCTGACTAGCAGATAAAATGGATGCCTAGACTTCTACAGCAATCTTAACAATACAGTGGTTCAACCAGTTTAAAAGGGCTGATCTCCAATTCCAGTACTGTCTTAGCACCTCCTTGCTTACAGTCTTGTTTTCTTTCAGTAATGTGACGTGGTCCTTCCATTCACACATATGAAAGAATAAAGCAGAATCTCACCAGTATGGAGTGGTGGAATGGAAACTCCAAGGTCTCCTTGCACCAGCTTTACCTCTGTGTAGTTAGATTGCTTCAGTGGAAGTAATCCTGGATTCATGCTAGTTACACTAATTTGAACTAGTAAGATTAGAAAGAATAGGCAGAACACCTCAAAAATATAACAGCTGCTTTTCAAGTGTGAAGAAAGAGTCTTCTTTATGTGTCGTATACAGTAAAAATCAAATTAAGTGTACCTCTTTCTCATATCTGTTTTTCACAGAAACTATGGGGGCATGCACTACCAGTCAAATTCAAAGGCAAAATGTTTGTTCTTGTTTATTCTGAATGGACATGAGGATCCCAGGTCAGCTTCGGTTAGAGTAAAATTTGGTTTCAATCCCTGGCCAGATCCTCCTTCCCTAGCAAACAGCACAGCTATCCCTTAGCAGTTGTATATACATGCAATATAGGTGTGTGTGCTCAAGGACATTGTATATGTGATATACCTACATACACTGTTTTACCTTAGGTGGATACATACTGCGTATACATAGTTATCCTCATGGGTATGCATACAGTATCTTGGTGCAGTTAGTGATTAAGGACAAAACATATTCTCTAAGTTGTGTAATGAAGGGATGGTATTACATGGCGAACATGAAATCTGTCAGCCTTCCAGCAAAGCCAGTTGCAGCAGGACGTTTGCTTCCGACTTGTTTCTCAGAGGCAGCAGCACTGGTGGGAGCAAATCTTCTAACAAGTCTCTTCTAACAAAATCTACCAAGATTTTGTTCCCAACCTTCCTGCCTCATCCCCACTTATTTTCCTTCACAGTACTTAGACAAATTGCTACTTTTCCCTTTTTTGTCGTTACTTCATCCAGTCCAGTTCTGAACATTTACTGCTCCTGCATCTTCTCTAACATTCTCAGGCTTTCTGCTGAGCATGCATGTGTATGCATGTGCCTGCCTGTCTGCAACTGTCAGAAACGTTCCTCTGTATTTGTTATGTTATTGAATCATTGAAATAAAATGACTGTTAAAAAGAAGGGGCCTCATCTAAGTGCAGTCTTTCGGAGCTCAGTGTGGGGTTTACAGCTCACAGAAACATGTAGGCTGACCATATTTTTTTTTCTGTCATGGAAAAACATTGCATAGCAATTGCTGTTTGTGTTCACAGGAGTTCACATCTTAGGAAGCAGTTTGAAACATAATGGAAAGGAAACTAATGTGTTGCCAGAAAGAAGAATATGGAGAAGTTAAATAGTTAATTTTTAGTAGGCACAAATCACATTTCCATCAAGTGCAAGCAGTCAGCTGTTATTGTAGGTCACTAAGATACAATGAATTATTTTCTGCAGTTCGTGGAAAACATTAGGCAGCTGTAATAAAGTCAATGGTATTTCCTTCCTTACTGAAACATTACTTCAGCAAAACCCCCTGTTTTGTTAAAATGCTATTTCATGCTTGACAAAATTTCCTTGATTTCTTTTTAATTTTTTTCTTGTATTGATTTCTGCAGATAAAGAAAACACCAAGGGAAAAATATCAGAAGTGGCTTTTCATATTTAGATGGATGATGACTGATCTAACCTCAAAAGGCTATAATGAAAGGGGGAAGGGAGCACTTCAGTGGCCTTTATATAACATAGATACTCAGTCCAGGAAACATACCACAACATAAATGTCTTTTTAAGACATTAAAACTCAGCTTAAACAAAAGCTAGAGTATTTTATACCATAGTTCATCACATTTATTTTTCCTTCTGTATTTATCCATAATTATCTGTAGTAACATACAAAGTTACTGTTTTCAAAGTTTATCTTGCTCTATAAACATCTATTCAAAACCTTCCTCAAATATCTTTAATAAATCCCATTAGGCCAGTCAATATTACATATTTTGCTCATGCTTTCTTTTAAGATCTGGTGAGCATGAAGAATTTAAAGGATCCTGGGAATTCTGAGTGAAACGATAAAGAGATGATAAGTTTTCTTTTGGGACACTAATCAGCAGTGAATATCTCAGAACACTGAAAAATGAAGAACAATAGACTTTGACTGTAGATATGCAAAAATTGGTCAGGCAGCTGGTTGTACATTATCAGGGAAACACTTTTACTTTCTACTGGGAAACAGCAGCCTCAGTGTTTTAAAAATATGCACAGTCCTATGGATTGCCTCACAAACAGTAGCAGCTGGACCTCAAGGTTAGGTACCCACACTTTAGTAAGCAAACTAACATTGCAGCAAAGGAATGAGAAAAATGTAGGCATTAGTAAGGGTTAGAGGGACATGTTTGGATGGGAGGCTACAGCATTTTCACTAGCTGGATGGGGATACAGCTTGTATAAAACCTGCCAAGACTTCTGTAAATGTTGCATTAACAATTGGCATGCTCAATTTTTTAAACATTTTAGCACTATATTAATAAGATGGAGTTTCCTTCCCCTCTTCCCTTTCAAACCACTTCAGCTACTTCAAATATATGTCCAACTGAATATGAGTTTGGAAATGCCAGATCACAGAGCATTTTTTCCTGAAAACTGGGGAACAGTATCCTTGTTCCTGGTGCTCTTTGTAGAGGTACTGGTTGTGTTTGTGCCTGGGAAATAACCTGCGTAACTTAGAATCTGGGTCTTTGCCATGTATTTGCACCATCACAGCATGGTGGCTTTCAGGATGTTTCCCTGACAGAGAGGAGCTCCTATTTTAAGGAGTTAATTTTACTTTGCATTACTCTTATCTCTGGTTTATAAAGTGTGGCTGTTAATGCTCTGTCATCCCCAAATGAGTGGGACAAAGCAACTGGTGAAAATTGTAGAAAGTGTCAGGAATCCACCACCTTGTTCTGCTACCTCAGAGACTTCATGAGTTGCTGTTAACCTGAAGCTGTGATTTGAAATGGACAGATAAAGAACTCATCTTCTAGTGCAATCAGCAAGATTTAAGTGCCTAGTTAGCTACAACACTTTTGAAACTTTTACTACAAATCTGCTTGAGACTCTTAGGCAGTTTTAATATCAACCCTCAGCTTCTTACCTCACCCTACTGAAGCAAGACCTTCCACCTCTTGTCACACCTCCATCTCAGCTGTATTATCTATTCTCAGGTCTTTGAAGAAGATCTTCTCTCTCTTAGTGCATCTAGACAGTGTATGACATCCACCCTAGCTAGTAAGCTCTATCATATTGATTATGAGGTCTCCATCTGACAACCTCTCAGCATGGAGCATGCTCATCCTTAAGGTCTTTCCCACACTCGTAGTGTCCTGTGTTTAGCATCTTATCTTCTGCCTTTGAAGTTAGGCAAGCTGTCAGGATCCTCTTCGTTCTGCCTTCAAGGACAGCTAAGGAATGCCAGCTTTGTGCCCCTAGGCACTTACTCAGGGGCTCAGGCCCAGGTCTCATGCTCCTAGTCACGTACACAGGGCCCGAACACAGGCCTTTGGTCTGGCTTGTTCACCCCATGCTGATGTATTCATGACCTCCTTGTTCGTGCAGCCATTCCCCGACAATTTTCTTTTTTCTTCTATATGATCCCTTCTGCAAAATAAAATCCTGTTTGTGCCATAGCTTTAGCACCAAGCAAACCCACAAAAAGCTGTGAACTCTATAGAAAAAAAAATGAATGGTGTTAACCAACATATAATAAACTTTAAATCACAGGTTTGCAGCTTGTCTTAACTAACTTTATCTGCCAGTAAGCTTGCCTCCATTCTTATATCGAGAACATTTCTACATCAGAGCCTTATCTTTCCTGCAGTTAAACTGAGCAAGTCATTGTCTCAAGGTTAAGATGACAAGAGATCTTTAGGTCATCCAGTTTAATCAGTATATCACAAGCCATCACTTTTCACTCATTCACAGCTATACTCTATCTTGTCTTCAGCTAAACTGTGCATTCTAAGAAGATATCTGATTGTTCTTCAGAGAGGAGATTTCTCCATTTCCTCATAGTAGTTTGATCCCTGTTCAACTACTGCCAATTTATACCTTGGTTATTCTGCTGCTTCTTTATTCTAAGAAGTCATTTTCCAGTCTTCTGATAACATAAGCTATTGTGACTTCTTCTTTTACATGACTCTCAGGCAGCTTGAAATGCCTTATGCTCTCCAGTTTCTTAGTATTTTTAAAAGTATCTGACACCACAGATGGGATTTATTGAACCTAATGAGAAGCACCTACAGTGTGCCGCAGACAGTCATCTTCAATCTAACTTAGGAAGTCTTTTATATGAAAAAAGCATCACCTTAAATTATCTCATTTCCATTAACTATGACAGCCATCTAGAGATTGTCACATGCAAAAGTCTATGCTGCGTGTCTGAGACAAATTCACAGGACTGTGCATATTATCATAAAGTTGGCCACACCAATACAATTCACAGAGGTTCCATCTTATCTCTTGTTCTGCTCCATAACCCAGATAAATGTATATAAGAATGTAGGTACCACACCAGGTGTTTATGTGAAACTTCATCTCCAGCACAACTTGTAGCTTCTGAGTGTTTCTGCTTGAATAGACATTTTAGCTTTGTAGACCTGATTTAGTTAAAGATATGAACAAGACAAGATACAGGGACAAGTATTGTCTTTTTCTTAGGACATCTAAACTAACCTTTTCCATCTAAAATTTCCTTTGCCTTTCCCCAGTCAGAAGGTATTGTCAGCATGCCATTGTCTTCCATGCATGTCCCCTACTTAGCTGTATTGAAACATGTCTTGGCAGAATGGAATCAGTTTATTGCTTAGACTGGTTCCTCTGCATTATTCTAGCAACCATTTCTTTGCCTGCTAGGTTTAGCACAAGTAGTTTCATATTTACTCCCAGATAATTTACAAAATTGCTGAATAACATGTGGCATAATAATGACAGAATGAGTCTCCAGGGGAAAATGGTTTTGTCAATTATGTTTTAAACTCACATTAGACTTGTTCATAAACTGTTTTAATGCGTGATGCACTGAACAATGGCAATGCTCAGAAGAGTGACAGGTAAGACTTAAACATCCTACAAATTACACTGTTTCACCTGTCCAGTTGCCTTTACCAAGCATACTTGGAATTTTGTTTTAAAATGCCAGCAGTTTAGTTTAAAATTCTCAGTTTAAAGAACATAGAGCTTTACTAAAAAACATTAATTCCATTCCCATGCATTTACTCTGTTAGTAGAACTGCATGCCATATATCCAATTAGTCTGTCTGGGCCTGAAGTTGCAGCAGCATAATTGCTCAGGCCTTCCTTTATGTCCTTTTTAGTACTGAGACAATGTTAGTTCATTTCTACTCTTCTAGACTTTCCTCACTATGCCAAGATTAATTAAAAAATAGCATTGGCATACCAGGCATTTCCTCAACCAACTTTTTAAGGGACTTATGGGGACTAGTTATCCAGCTTCATGATTTTAAAATGTTTATTTCTAGGAGATTTTATTTAACATCCTCCATAGTTACTCATGGGCTGCAAACTACTCCATCATCAATGCAGGAGAACTGTGTGATCTCACTTCTTCCCAGATACAGGACAGAAGCTTTTGTTGAATGTATTTTGCACAATGCACGTCAATAATTTTACTTGTCTTTTAGAACTAAATCATAGGATTAAATTGCTTAAAGAGTTATGACTTTTCATAACTCCTTATTGACACTTTTTACTTAATGTAGCCTTTCTTCTTGTGTATTTATATATGTATATATGCAGTGTAACTGAGATCTCTAAACTGAGAGCTACAGAGAGAGGGCTTGCATTCTTTTAGTAGCTATCTGTAGTGGTTTTCCCATCATACTTTTAGAAGCTATCTTTATGACTGCTCTCGGTTTTAGGTGTAAGCAAATGGTGGAAGTTAATATTCATAGCAAATACTGTGTTTAGAGTAATGAATATGAAACAAGCCTTTGTATAGTTATCTTGGAGAATGCTTAATTTTATATATTCCTTTGGGAAAAAACAGTCCACACAGACACACACACATCATTGTGCTCCCATGCAAAATACTCCATTACTGCTTTTAAATTCTGCACTTTGAGTTGCTTAGGTACCTGACTTGGTCCAAGGGCTTCCTAACAATTAGTGCAGAGACAAACTCCTTCAGAGGAGAAGTCAAAACATGTATTTCAGTCAGGGTCCTGTTGTGATCAAGTTATAAATCGTCTCATCTAGTTCTTGATTATGACAAGAAAAACACATATCTGTGGTGAGCAGAAGTCTGAACACTGGATTTGACAAGGTCATCACTGGCCTGTGGGTGAGCCAGTTACAGCCCCAGTCAGTCACAACACTGCAGATCTGGTACTCGTGTATCTGTAAGTGGAGTGTCCTCCTGAAAGCTCCACAAAGAAAGAGTGACAAATGTCAGGATTAGTATTTGTGGTCAGTACTCCTTCAAGCAGTTTGTTATCAGCAGTAGAAGGTCATTTAGTCTACAAGTTATTGTGTTGATTAAACAAAAGGAAGAAAATAGCACATCCTTGGTTAGCGACAGACAGTGTAAACAAGGTGTTTTGTTAGAATCCATGCATGCAAGCACAAGTGCAAGTGCACACGCACACACACACACAACCCTGCAGTCAACAGTACAGGTTTCGGAAGAGCTGTGAGCCAGGATAAATGCATTCAGGAAATCTAAACAGAAGGTGACCATCCTCCAAAAACAATAATAAGGGTGCTAAGAACTTCTGGAGAGAAAGAAAGCCTTTATTATTTCTGAATAATTTTTCCTAGAACAGAAAAAAAAACTATACAAAAAAAGGATGAGGTTTTTTGGTTGGTTGGTTGGTTGGTTTGGTTTGGGTTTTGGTTTGGTTTTGGTTTGGGTTTTTTTGGTTTGGTTTGTGTTGGGGTTTTTGTTTTTTGTTTTTGTTTTTGTTTCCCAGGCAAACAAGGTTAAAAGTATGCCCCATTAAGAAGCAGGACTTTTAAAATATTCCTAAAACTGAAAAGTTTACTGTGGCAATCTTTGAGAGGCATGTAATAGTCCATGTGTATAAATTTCAGTCAGGCTGCATTAGAAGGACTGGTTTACACCTGAAAAGAAAATCTAACTCAGATTTGCATTTCATTGACAGTTCTGTCTTCTGCGCAAACATTTTTTCCCACCGTTTTTCCAGTTTTTTGATGTTTCTTACTGCACGTGCTATATGGATGGAAGATCTCTGATGCTTGCAGGCAGAACAAGTATTTCAGTATAACAAAACATGCTGATCTCCTTAGTCCTAAGCAGGCTCAGGTTAGAAAGGGAAATGTTCACAAAGAGCATAAGAAAAAATACATATCACATTAACATTTTTGTGTCTTAAAACTAAGAATCAATTGTGCTTTTGGCTGACAGGCTGAGTGCTTAGTCTTGAATATAGGCCCCAGCAAATGGTTTAACCTTTGGATACTCACCATCTGAGTGAAAGGCATATCTCGACTTGCTATATCAGATCCTCCACAAACACAGGGAGTTCCTTTCAGCTTTTGGATTGGAATCTTACAGTCTCACTTACATAGCTTGCACACAGCATCCACATAATTTTGTGTCAGTGTGATTGCCCTGAAAACAGCATGCATTGAAATAATGTGTTCTTCTAGATGACATGCAGCATACCTCCAAACAGCGCTGGGATAAGATGTGCTGTAGCGTAGTGTTAAGGAAATGGTATTTCTAAGGAACTGGTGAAGAGCCATGGGAATCTAGGTTCATACAAACACACTGGCTTTCTACAGATGTCATTCTAGTGTGTGGATCCTAAATTACTGAAGGCATTCAAAACCTTACCATTGATGGTGTAAGGCACTAAATAGATTTTTAGTCAACTTGAAGTAATATAAAATTTTATTATGTTTATCTATGTACCCACTACCCCAATATTTTTCCAAGCTCTGGGGATTTTTATGTTACTCTAACCTGCTCCCCTAAGAAAATTTAAAAAAACCAAACCATTTGAAACGTAAATATCTGCAGAATTTATCTTCATAGAGACAGACAGATGCATGGCCACTTCCCCTGTGCTCCCAACTGTCTCCAGGAAAGACCGCTCTTATCCAGAAACTTTGTTTTCCAGATCTGAATCAGATCTCTTTTAACAAGATCTTAGCACCACAGTCACCATTTCAGTATTGGAGCTGCTTCACATCTAGTTGGCCTAGAGTAACTGCCCAGTTATCTGCTACTATCTGAATACCTAATAAATTCACTGCACCATGCAGCTAGTAGATAAAAAAAAGTTTACACGTAACTCACAGAAATATCATCCTCAAAAAAGTTTCTTTAGTCAAGGTCCATCATTTTGTGCTGCTTCTGTGTAACCGTATATGGGGTTCTTGCCTACCCTCAGAGTCCTGGGTGTTGTCTTGATGTATGGAAACAAATCCATGTAAGTTATGTTCTAAATGTAAAAGTACCATCATCACCCACTTTCCCAAGTGTGTAGCAGATATTTTCTCAGGTAGCCTGTATGACCTTTCAAGATCTAACTTTTTGAGATGTTGTACATCCACAACTAGTGCTGACTTTAGGAAAAGCTGCCCTGGCCCTGGGCACAGGCAATTCCAAAAGGCAGTCTGACCAGATACGAGGTCAGTGTGTTGCACAGGGATTTCTGTTTAGGGGATTTGCCTACTTTAATAAGCTGATTGGGTAAACTGCCTCTATAGTCAATCGTGCCTTATAGGACAATTCTGAGCAGGCCACTTAGGCTATTGTCTTCACTGATCAACTGTAAAAGGTCCACAGTCTTTTTCCTCCCACTTGAGGACTGTTTGTCATAACCGAAGAAGAAGTTGAAACTGAAGTGAATTTTGGTTTATTCTCATTCTTAGGTTCCCATCATAGTTATATTTCTAGTTATCTTTCAGGTGTACAAGAAGCACTTCAGCTAGTTTTTGTCGCATGTGAGCAAGTGAAGGTCAAAAACAGAAGAGGTTTTTTTGAGATGATAATATACAGACAAAATATTGATATTCAAAACACTTGAAACATTCCTGTCATACTGGAACACTGATTTTAGTTTAACTGAATTTGGCCCTGTTAGTAACTTCTGGACTGTTTCCATCATTTTTTTTTTTTTCCCCTATTAAAGACTTAAAAAAATACAGTATAAAAGCATGAAAAGGTAATTTTCCTTATAAAGATCTGGGTGGGTTTTTTTACAACTATAATCGGGGGGAAAATGCTTTCAAAGATCAGTTACTTACCTCTGTACTTATGTTTGTTCATAAATTCTTCTTCAAGTTGTTCAGAATTTTTTTCCTATTTCAGATTGTTTTCAGAAAGATGCATGTCTCTCAATCATATCTCCAGATCTGACAATTATTTAATCAATATGCTTTATGTAAGATTTTTTCATAGTTGTAAATTTCAGCAAGATTTTAGCTGCTTTGGGGGCATACAATGATAGAATGGATTTATGCTCAAAGGATGATAAACAGCTTATTTCATAAAATCAT
The DNA here is from genome assembly GCA_013399075.1 of Chloroceryle aenea. Classification (NCBI taxonomy): domain Eukaryota; kingdom Metazoa; phylum Chordata; class Aves; order Coraciiformes; family Cerylidae; genus Chloroceryle; species Chloroceryle aenea. The sequence continues at coordinate 46,197 of VWZY01000402.1, read as the reverse complement.
AGAATCATAGAATGTTAAGGGCAAGAATGTTAATCTATGGTATCTGTTCCCTTTTAGGCACATTTTGTAAGTGATATATACTTTGTGCATGTTACAGGTGATGCATTTTTTCTTTTAGTGAACTTAATGCTTTCAGTGGGATGGAAGACTATATCTGCCTTTCTCTTGCTAGCTAAACAGCCTTCATGAAGCCCTTTCTGCTCCCGTAGAACTGGAAGGGGATACAATTAGTTTATGTCACTGGATTTGCATTTGGGATATAAAAACTGTGAGTGTTGCAAGTACACAGAGACAATAGAAGAAAGTTTTAAATAGATTTTGGATTTAAAGGTAATTTAAAATTACACAAATGCTGTATTACATTCCATTCCTCTGTTCCTTTATCCTCTGTTTCCTTTTCTCAGTGTCCTCCTCCCTCTTTTCTGACTCAATTTTCAAAAGCTATTTTTTTTCTTTCTCCTCTTATTGTTGTATCTTCCATTGTTTTTATTCTTTTTTATTATTATTCTTTTCTTGTCTTGTCACTTTTTCTTTCCCTTTCTCTGCTATTGGTATTTTATTTTTTTTTCAATTGGAGGATCAAAAGTTTTTCCCAGGAAAAAACTTAACTTTGCCGAAGTTAGAGCACCATGACTACCATAAATAGGCTTGACTTTCAGCTCAGTTATAGGTTGTGTAGAAACCTGGCTGCTCACCAACTTGCACACATCCTGTACTTCTAGCAGAATTTTCTTCCTTTTGCAGAGGATATTCATGACAAAGTTAAGATGTTTTTCTCAATATATATATCTCTAAGAAGTCCAAAGTTGTGTAACCAGGAATGGTAAGGAAATAGCATCTGGAAAAGGTTGACATAAATGTGTAGTGTTAGCTACTGTGCTGTTCTACACAGATACACAGTGCTGCTGAAATCCTTCCATTAGTGCATGCTAGAACATAAGCAGGAAGCTAGATCCTCTGTTGACAAGCTAAACTTCCCACTTCTGTCAGTAGTTACTTGAGTTCTTGGAATCCTTTCTCTGCAGCAGTCCTGACTGAGTCTTGCTCAAAGTGAAGTGAAAACCATACACCTGTTTCAGCTCACATGTGGCTGCAGCAACATACTTCCTTTTTTTGCCTCTGCCTTAGGACTTCTACACAAACCTCATTACCACTAATGTGACTATTCATGCAGCATATGTTGCATGGCAAGTGGATGGCCTCATAACACAGATATATCTTATATTTTTAGGCTCTATGTGATGTGATGACTTTCATTCTGTTCAGTTTTCTAAATTGTAACTTGCTGCAATACTCTGCATTACTAAGAGCCTGAAACAGACCACAGAACAAGATAACACTGCACCACAGTGAAATCACAAGGGAAAAATACATTATCCTATGTGTATCCCAGATGAGTTTTCAAAGTTTGGGAGACATGTATCTAGGCAATGAAACAGAAAGCTGTCTTTCTGGCCCAGTGTGGCCTGTATTAGTAAATTATTTCAGGAGTTTTCAAGCTTTTTCTTACTGGAACTTTGATAGTTCCTTAAAAATTCCCCCTTTTCATATTATTGGAAGAGTGCAGCACACAGTACTTCTAGGGTTTGAGATTCTCCATTGAATACAATAAACTTCAGCATTTCCACCCCTTTTAAAGTTTTAAAAGTCTGTGTGCCACTTTCTTTCCATGCGTGTTCAAGCAGTTCCATTTGGACAGTCAAAGTCAAGGCAAACATTTTCATGTGAGACTGTGGCACATCAGCAGAAAAATTCTAGTTTTATGAGGTCTTGCATCTGTATTGGATTCACTGCTAATATAATAAGAAAACCTGCACAGAGGTTGTATTTTGGTGTGACTTTCCATTACAGGTATAAACCCAACACTTCTACAACAGTAGCAATGCACCATTTTATTTGTACATGAGCAGTCTATATGAACCAAGATTAAAACAAGAAATCGGTAGAATGGAAGCAGTAAAAGCAGTCAGGTGTATATAGGGCAGACTGTAACCAGACTACACGAGGATAAAGAGAAAGTAATGTCTGTTAGACTGGAATATAGAACTGAGTTGGCAGACATCTCTTCATGACTCCCATATATCCTCCTAGGATAGATAGTCTTGTACCCTGCTCAGCAACTAAGATCTCATCATGAGGTCAGAATATGTTTTTTGTCTTATGTCTCATAAGAAATTAACTGCTTCTGTGTAATACGAACTTCTTTCACAATTTAGCAACAACTATCTATGTTAGTGCTTCATGATAAGAGAAAAGCAGCACTGGGGACATATGAGGGGGTGGAGGGTGTCACATCTGTACTACTATACAGAACAGCTTTGGGTTAACCACAAGGTTAAATGGATTATTTAAGCAAAAAGAGTTATCTGTGTGTTCATGCATCTTATTTCTTCTTCCTCCAGCACAGTGCAGGCACAGCTGAAGTGTCTACTGTGAACAGTCGCTATTACAATGATTCACAGTGCATATCAAATGCCTTTCCCAAACACTGATTGGGAAATTGCTGACTAGTACAAACCAAAGCCATGCCAATGTAACTAGTAAACCATATGGAAAATTTGGGATCCTGGCCCTGCTTTGACTGTTAGCACAGACAGAGCTAAACGTACCCAGAACAGACTGCATGGAAGTAAAATCAAGCAGCAGTTATTTCTGAAGGCAAAACTGCTGGGGGCTGTGAAGCATTAGAGAAGATTTCCTAAAGAAACTGTGAAATCTTCATCATTGGAGATGCACAAAACTTATCTTAAAAAGCCCCAGGCAACCTGATCAAATTTTGGTAATCATTCACCCTGCTCAAACAGAGAGCAAAGTGTTCTCTTTATATAGGTTCCTTACTGCTAAAGATTCATTAGCCTGTAAACTCAAGAGGAGAGTTAAGGAAGAAAACACACAATAAGTGATGGATATCATGGATACCACAACATGTTACTGAAAGAAAAGCCTATTTTGTTCCTTGCTATTATTAATCAAATGGTTTTGCTTTTTTTTTTTTTAAAGCCTCAGGAGCGGTCTTTTTTGCCTGTCCATTTCTAAGGCTCTGAAGCAGAGACAGAGGACAGAATAACAGAAGCACAGAAGAATTTCTATTGGAAAGGATATCTGGAACTCGCCTTGTAGATTTTGATCCCCTCCAGCCCTCAGGCACTTATATCAGGCCACTTAGGCCTTGTCCAGTCAAGTTTTTAATATCTTGAAGGATGAAGATTCCACAGTCTCTCTGGGCATCTGTTCTAGTATTTGACCACTCATAAGACCTTTTTCACCCATTCTATCTGATCAGAATTTTCATATTCCAACATGTTTCTGTTGCCTCCTAGTCTTGCCACTTATCCTTCATCTTCTTGAAACCTTCCATTAGGCAGGAGAACATGACAGTAAAATCCCCCCTAGATTTCTATTCCCAATGTGAAACTAAAAGAGTTCTCTCAGCTATTCCTTCAAATCATGTGTTTTAACCTACAAGATCTTCATGGCCCACTGCCAGTTTCATGGTAGTACATCAGTGACTTCCTTGTACTAGGAAGCCCCCACACTGAATACAGTAATAAAAATCTGGTCTCACAAATGATGAACAGAAGAGGATTACTTCCCTCAACCTGCCAGCTACACTGCTGCACAGCCCAGTGTGTAGTTGGCTTTCCTCACCATGACAGAAACCCAGATGGTCCACTGGTATTCCCAGGGCACCAATACTTTCTGAAGAGCTGCTTTCCATTCAGTATCACTCAGCCTGTATTGCTGCATGCCTGACTCATTGAAGGTGCAGAACTCTGCTCTTAGGAGTAAGATTCCTGTCAGTCCATTTCCTGGGATGCTCTAAAGTGCAGACCTGGCTTTCAATGTCTCTCACCACAATCATCTCAGGATGATGTTATCAGTGAAGCTTCTACAGGTGCATTGCATCCCAACACAGACCTCTATTAGACATTAAGTAATATTGGCCACAAATCAAATAAATCCCTGAAGAATGTCACTAGTAACCATCCACTGACTGAACTTTAATCACAGTGCTTTGAGCCCATTCTAACCATTTTTCCAGATATCTTTTTTTTTCACCAAACCAAACAATATCTCACTAATTTGATTATGGGAGGCCATGCCAAAAGCCTTGCTGAAGTCAAAGTAAATGTCCTCCAAAGTAAACTGTCCCGCTGTCCCCAAAGCCAGTCATCTCATCTTAAAAAGGCAGTCAGTTTGGTCAGACATACTTTGCCCTTGGTACATCTGTTCTGGCTGCTTCCAGGCACACTCTAGTCTTTCATGTGCCCAGAAACAGCATCTAGGAGATTTTGTTTCATAGTGTTTCTGAGGTCAGAAATGAAGCTGACTGGCCTATAAATCATCCCTCTTTTCCTTCTTGAAAATAAATGTGACACTTGCCTTTTTTTTCTGTCATTGGAAATGCCTATATTGCTTATTACCACCACATTTGAAACATAGCAATAAGCTTATGTACCGAGCTGTGTTCTGGTGACATAATCCAGCTTCTCTTCTTGATACAGTCTCAAGGTCTTCAGGAGAAAAAACATAAAAAGTGAAAAATATGCTGATTGGTAGTGAGATAAAGTATTTTTTCTTTTTCTTGTTTCAGGTATGGTTAATACTCCAGATCTGTCTTACCTGTTATATGTCATTCTCTGCATGGGCATCAGCCACAACAGAATGAACTTTTTTTTTTAGCTTTTCTAATAACAGGTTAAAATATCAAGCAGGCTATTTGTAAAATTGCAAGATTAGATCATCAGCTGCTGCTGAAAGTGAATTGATGTATCATAAACATCAGGGGTCAATAGTATTCATATATTTATAGCTTCTGAGACTGGACACTTGAGAAGGCCTTGAGAAGGCTTAAAGGTTACAGGGAACTGAGGACAAGGAGGAACAGTGGCAAACTGAGAAGCTTGTTGAGAACAAAGTTAACCAAAATCGATACTGGTTTAGGGATGCATGATTTAAAAAAACATGCTCCTTCTTGCTTAAACAGCCTCACTGTTTTAGTTCAGCTGATATGAGAAGTTCAGGCATTCATTTCTGAAGTACAAGTCACAAGAGTAACATTAAGCTAACAAATCTGTCTGGGGGAAGTCTGTATCCTCATTACTCATCTGAGTCAGTCCAAAGAAATGTCTTTAACTGTTCTTTTCACTTATGATATTAGCTTTTGCTACAATGTGTTTGTTAGTTGGGGCAAGTCCAACAAACTGAAGACAAGTTTAAATGTACCACTAGAGACAAGTAGAGCTGAAACAATTTTATACCTAATAGTTGGAAATGAGGCAAGCATAACAAACTGTGAGCAGTTTGTTACAATCTTGTGTAGCAGTCTTTGTAGCATTCTGTGGATCAGAGGAGCTGAGCCTTGCTTTATATTGCTGTGGGTCAGAAGAAAATTCGCTAATATCAACGAAACAGCAAATCCAAACCCTGTATGACTTAAACCAGAATCAGAACTAAGAGGAGAGAATTTAGGCTTGGAAAACTTGTTTGGGATTTATATAGACTGTATTTAGTAAAAAATACTGATGTTTGTAAATGGATTTTGGAACAGTGTGAGAAGGTAAAGGAAATTTTTTTGGAATTCAGTAATGTACAGAAAATCTTTAGCTGGGGACTGATTCATCACACGCAGCGATTATGCAAACTCCAAATCCAGTTGCATGCAATAGGAACCACCATGTCACATCAGAACAAATAAGGAGACATGGTAAGGTGCTTTTAAATCATTAGAGAATTTGGGAAGAAAAGACAATGAGTATTACTTCCTTAGCTGCAGGAAAAAAGTAAAGAAGGAAAAAAAGAAAACACTAAAGAGATGATAACAGAACAGAAATATAATCGAGAAGAAATTGGAATATTAGAAAAAAACATATAAATTTATAAGAAGTCAGTTAAAAAAAAAAAAGAATAATCTTAAGTGTGAATGATTTATAAATGTATAAATACAATGCCCTAGCTCAATATTTTTAGGAAGGTAATCAATATCTATTGAGAAGAGACAGTTATTGGTATATTGGGGAGGGAGAGAAATGTGCAAGACAGAAGATTGTAGACAATATAAAAAAAAAACAGAAAAAACATTAAGGGCAAATAATGTATGTCTAAGTATTTTAAATTAAATGATCAATTCCTTGATCGTTGACTTGAACTTTTGACTGTGGCAGGAGAATGACCGAATGGGAACTGGAATGGAAATATGTGAAATTCTGAAGTGAAAAATGTAAAAACTCACTGGAAACTACAGTGTTCTTATCAATGCATACTTCCAAAACTTAAAAAGATAAACCAGGAGGTTGTAGATAAATGCACTTAACAACAAGCATATGAGAAGATCTTGGAAACAATCTTAAAAGATATGGTATGGCAGAAGATGAAAGTACATTTTATTGTCTCTGACAGATCCTTAACAATTTCACAGAACTCTTGAGAGCACAGCTTATTTCACAGAATGGGTGCAGTGAACACTAATGTGCAAAAAAAAGCGCTTGACATAGCCCAGATCAGTTTTAATACTGAATGAAAATGCATGATCTAGAATGTCACTGCATTGGTGGATAAGGGACAACCTGTGGATGTGATCTATGTGGGCTTCTGCAAGGCCTTTGTCACAGTCCCCCACAACATCCTACTCACCAAGTTGGAGAGATGGATTTGATGGGTGGATCATTCAGTGGATAAGGAATTGTCTGGATGGCCACATCCAGAGGATAGTGGTCAATGGCTCAAAGTCCAGATGCAGAGCAGTGACAAGTGGTGTCCCTCAGGGGCCCGTACTGGGGCCTGTCTTGTTTAACACGTTTATCGATGATATTGACAATGAGATCAAGTGCACCATCTGCAAGTTTGCAGATGACACCAAGCTGAGTGGTGCTGTTGGTACACAGATGACAGGATGTCATCCTGAGGGAGCTGGACAAGCTGGAGAGGTGGGTCCAGGTGAACCTCATGAGGTTCAACAAGAGGAAGTGCAGTGTCCNATGTCCCTGCTCTCAGCAGGGGGGTTGGACTAGATGACCTCTAGAGGCCCCTTCAAACCCAGATATTTCTATGATTCTAATAAGAAACTATATGCTTAAATAAGGATGAATCTGGCAACAGAGCAGGAGGATGCAGTCTTGAAGAAATGGTACCAAGAGCAATTAGGAGTGAAGCCTTACAGAATCACCAGGACACTCTGCCATATAGTCCTGGCATAAATGGATTACTGTGGAAAAGTTGACCAGTCCAACTCTTTATAAAAAATAAATGTTAATATATTAGTTATATATTAGTTAAAATACTTGTTTTAAATGCCTGCTAGTAAGATTAATTTAGATTCTTTCACTGGCATGAGTTTGGTTTAAAGCATCAGATGAAGCTTCAGGAAAACCAGGTAACTTACATTTTTGTCAGATACAAAGATCAGTTTGGCTGTGCTCTCTGGAAAGTAAAATGACTAAACAAATGCATATCCATTTCCGCATAGCAATGACTAAAGTCTGGTAACCCAGCTGGTAAAACAAAATACATGCTCAATCTGACAGGCCTTGAATAATTTATACACAGTATAAGAATACTAAATATTTCAGTGCTGTTGAGGAAGGAGCCGTATTTTCCTGTCCTCCTTGGATGTGAGAATTGAATATTTTCCTGTGTGTATTTGTCATCTGTATTTCACATGGACAATGGGCAGATAACGCACACTTCACTAAGACATCAGCCTTGACTTGACATCTTGACTAGTCTGCTGGCCACTAAAGACTTTTGCAGTACTTTTTTGGAGGTATTTTTGATGTCTTTCTGCTAATGTTTCTGTATGGGTATGGGGAGCTTCTACACAGATGTGATCAGTAGTGCTACCCATTCACCAAGTTGGGAAGTTAATTTTTTAGCCTACTGATAGTCCATTTGCTTACAGCCTGCTGCTAGAGAAAGATTTGGGTTTCAAAGTATAGGCACTCTTTCCACTTCACCACAGATCTACTATCCAAATATGTGCCAGTATCTGGGGAGTAAAGAAACATTTTGCATTTAAAGAGTGAGGATCCCCTGATTGCTGTATTGGCCTGCTGTATGGAGATGGACAATCTAGAGCTAAGGGTGTGCAGTGAAAAGTGCTTATCCCAGCTGCAGCCTGGCACTAACACGCTTGAACAAACTATGCAAACTACTTCCCTTTCCCTCCATAGTAAGGCATGTTGCATGGATTCTTACACTTTTCTTGTCTTGCTTGTACCTGTAAAGAGAAACAAATACCTAAGTTGTTCTTGTGCAGCTTGGCTAACTCACCAGGCATCATCTCAGATGGCTGTTCAGAAATCACCCAGAGGCAGGGAATTTGCCAAAACCTATGCTTGCACTCCTTATGGCCATTGCCAAAAAACAAAAGCCTCACCCAACACTCTGTGCCTTCCAGCTTACTCCTACAGAAACCAGTTAAGCATTCAGATCCTCACACAAGACATTATCAGAGTTGCAGATATAAAATGGAACAGCTCAAACTAAAGTTCTGTGGAGGCTGGCTACCGCAGCTTGCACCTTCTGTGGACTGAGTTGAAAGATTTTCACCTTGCCATTGCAGAAGCATTTGAGCAACAAGAAATAAAGGGCTTTTGCACACTCTTTTGCACAATTGTGTACATTGCTGAGATCTTAGTTATGCGTGGGAAATATCAGATTCTCAGAAGATGTAATGAAAAAATGGAGCACTTGCAATTGTACAGACACCACTATTTCTTTACTCCAATGAGAGGACAGTTTATACCATCCGGTATAAAGTATACACTAGTAAGAATATCTTAGACTCAGTGCTGACACCAGACAGTTATTCCCTGAACAGACTGAGCATATTCTTTCACCATGGCAATATAAAAGCTTCCGCATAAATATTTATCACCCTTCCAAACTCTGTCTCTGAAATAACTGCTACAAACAACCTTGTTGGCCTTGTCTACCAAGTCCATAGTATTTGGACTATTTTGTCTCTTTTTATGTCACCCTGTCAATCCATATGGTGCATCAAAGATGTCAGACTTTGTTTTCCATTCATCTACCTCTCTCAAATCTGTTTTCAATGTTTTCCTCCCTGGTGTTTCCTACATGTAATCTTCATAAGCTTTGTTCCTTATGCATCACAGGACCTTTATTTTCTGCATTGTAACTCTGCAAGAGCCATTTTCAGAAAAATTTGTGTAGCTGAAATTAAATTATTGAAAATAGCTAAACCTGAGGGACAGTTTAGAAGTCTCTTTGTGTTTAATTTTAAAAAAACTTTCTCAGAATTTACACTGTCAAGATGTATTCGGTTGCTGTATGACAACTCTACTTGTGCAGTCAAGATCAGTCATTTATACGGAAGTCATCGAAACAATAGTAATTGAAAGACTTCAGTTCCAAATGTGGTTTTACAGATTTCCTGTATTACAGTTTGTTCTGGAAGAGCCCTGAGCACCACACAGGATCTGAACTTGAAATCAATATGACAAATTTATTTTTGGCCAAATTCTGTGTGTGGAGTTAGGCCAGATACAGAGTTGGCTCTGTGTCCGTAGTCCTGGCCTCCTGGAACAAAAGTTAGACACCATACCAATTTCCATTAAAGTTCTTGGATTTGTCTTAGCCATGTTCAAAAGCATCAAGAGGAATCTTTTTCTATGAAATAACAAATAATTGAAGTCACCATTAACATTTCTTCCTTCCAAATATAGGCACAGTGAAAGGATTTTGTGTATTTCATGCAAATTAATTCTGTTGACTTCTATAAAAGACATGACTTTATAAATCATTACACTATCACTAATCACTCTGTTACACTAAAATTTCTTTGATGAGCAGATGTTGCTATCTTAATCTCTATGTTATTTGTTGCCAATTTTTGTAATTTACAGCAGCAAATTTTATTATTTTTGCACATGATTATATTTGAAAATGTGAAGATTTTCTGTCTTTGTCCATACCCCCTGAAGAGTTATTTGCTGTCATAGAATCACTATTTTGTCAATGAGATGTAATGCTAGTTTTTAGTACATTTTTTTTAACATAAAAATTAGTTACACTGTTAAAAAAAAAAAAAATCTTCATCTTACATGGCACTTTAGGAAAGAGTCTGCAGCCAGCTCTCCCCAACAGCATTAATTGTTGTTTGATTTGACAATGCAAAGGGAAGTTTTCAAAAGTATCTCTAAAAATACCACACCATAATAGTTAGCAGTTGAATTTAAGGAATCATCCTTTTGCTGACTATAGTGAAACCCATTTCCCTAAAATTCTGTGGACATCATTCTTCTAGTCATAGCCAAATAAATCAAAAAAATACCCTTTACATGAATATTGATCTGAAAGTGAATATGTGTTTTTTTGTGGTTGCTGTGAAGTTGTGCACATTAGAATTGTGCTGGGATTATTTTTTAGTGTATTTGCATTCATTCACAAGAACTTTGTGTTTCAATATGCACTCAGAAGCAGATTTTCTGATAAAACTGTCAATAGTTGCAGTTGATTTTTCCAGGTAGGATTATATGACTCCACATAACAAGTGAATTACATTAGGTTCTTCTATGTTAGCCAGTCCCTCTAAAATAAAGCATTTTAATTTGTTTTTGAACAAGTATTCATCCAACATGTCTGTTAACACGACTCTTCTAAAACAGCATTCAGAAGCAGAAACTCAGCACATATACAGCATTGTGTTTAGAGAGCATTCTGTTTAGCAGCACTTCGAGCACTTTTTGAGCTTGTTACTCTGATACAGGTTTCTCAGTCTACATATGCTGCATAGAAGTTTACACCTTTTCCAGGCCATTTTTAAGCAGCACTGTGCTTATATTATGGTATACTGAACTTGGAGCAAACAGTGAGCTGACTGCCAGAAGACGTATAATCTGTGGTCACATTTTTGGCTTCAAATGTCAGCATGATTATAGAGGATGAAAAACTGTGTGGTCAAAAACTGATCACACATATCAGTATTTTGAACAACTGTTCACAGGTCAACCATGGGGACATTAAGCATGTCCATACTACTTCTGTGGATCTTCAGGGTCATTTGTGACCATTTACAACACAGTCACCATTTACAACAGCAACTACCTTGTACTGTTGCAGAAGTACTATGTGCTTTTTGGTGCTGTGCAATTAGGTGTAAACCCAAATTATTTAAAAAACATCACTCAGATCTGTGTAGCTTTATACCACTTTTCTCATACAGAAAATCACGCTGTCCTCTACAAATCACCATCACCTTAGGTTGGAGTGAACCTATTTAAATAGAAAACTAACTTCTGGAACTGGAAACAACAGAATAATTGATAAAAGGAACAAATTTCCATCTGCAATGTGGAGCAGACACATGATGGGATGATACATGCATTTTTGCACTGAACTCCATATATGTTTCTACCAGAGAGAGATGTTCAGCTCAGCTGTAGTTGCTGGAAGGAAGTGTGGACACACCAGCATCCCTGTCTGTCTAAACTCTGCTCAATTCTGACTCATGTCACTTGTTCCAGTAACTCACTTGCCTTCCTCACTTTATTCTTCATCTCATCTTCCTTCCCTATCATTCCTGGTGTCAGTCCCAGCTGCAACCCCATACTTGCTCCAGTTGGTCCTAATTCTTCCTTATGCTTCTAACACTCCCGATTACCAGTCTCAGTCTTATTGTTTCCTTTCTAAGCTACTACCACAATCCATGTGTCTCATTTCTTCTTTGTGGTTGATTCATCCAGGGTGTTTCCTGAATCTATAGACAGAATACTAGGAGGCTGCTTGCCTTAGTGCATAGCTAGAGCAGTGAAAGCTTGTCTTTGGATAATGTCTTTAGCTGTGGTCTAATTAGCATCCAGACAGAAGATTCCGATGATCACTGTCATAGACATGACTGTAAGCATCATCGGGTTAGAAAGATTATTTGAAGACTTAAACAGATGAAGCCCAGATTGTTCAAATTCTGATAGATTGGCCTAATTTGATAAGCTTTTTCTACACTAAAAAATCATGTTCCTCACACAAACCTGGTGCAAAATATGGCTCTTAGGCCTGCTCATGAAAGAACTTGAAAGAATTTATTTTGGTAAGATAATGTAGTGCTAGTGATATGTTTCTTGTAAATATCTGAAATGTTTCTGCTGCAGCATAAACTAGCCAGACTGAAACAGAAGATACAGATAATTTAATTCCAGGACTCATATTTTAATAAAATGATACACCACTAGCAGTAGACTTACAATGTGTCTATAACTTCAGTTATAGATATGTTATTGGTTTTTACCTACAGTGCTGAGAAAACTTGCTGTAGTTCTGTTCCCAGTAAATACCAGCTAGATCACATGTTCTCTTAGTTGGTTATAGAGATGAGACTTTTCATCTTCACTGAGTTTTAATTCATCCTTATTACATTAATTTCAAAATCAAGGAAGCTCCTAAAAAAGGATATGAGGTTTACACCATGGTTTCTAACTGTATATAACAATTTTACTGCTATACCTAAAGTTAGGTGTAGCACATACCATTCAGGTCCGTAGCATATATATAATAGTCATTAATCATTTGTTAGTCTTTATAATCCCTTTATGAATGTTCCCTTTTATGTAATATGTGAACAAACTGAAGACTGAATCATGAGAAAGTTTACATTGCTGCTCTGTCATGGGTTATGTTTGAAGAATTGGATGTGACATGCAATTTTTAAGATCTTTTTAGCAGAATTTTGCAGTTGTTTTCTCCACCACTTTCTGCTGCTCACTACTTTTATCTTCTTTCTCTGTCCATTTCACTGCCTTTCCTTTTCATTCCTGTGTTCATATCCCTTTCCCACTCAATTCTAAATGATGCTAGACAGAGGGACAGTGAACAAGTCTTGAAAGTTTTATGTCAATAGATAAATGAGGTTTTGTTTAGATTTGTACTTCTGGGCCATTCTCTACAATTTGATCTGACAGAATCTTAGACATTTTCTCCCAGAGGGGAGTTGTTATTCAATTGGTTTTCAATATACACTAGAGAAGAGTTGGGTTTTTCACTCAAGTTAAAAATAGAGGACTTGGTTGTGTTCCCTGATAATGACAGTTACCCTGGAGACAGGCAGCCAGGTGGAATTGAACGAGCACCATCCCTGCCTCCTCTTCATTTCCTGCATTCTCTCTGTTTCCTTCATAGGCCCGTGGCCGTTTGCATCACTTTCTATAATCTGTCTTCAATCAATCAGATCAGGTAAAGCAAAATAAGCCAGAAATGGTGGGCTAACTGCCACCTGCTAGTTTCTCAGCAGAAAGATGATGAAAAACACCAGAGCATTCTCAGAACAAAACCCTGCTTCTCTGAAGAAGAAAAAGTCAAATCATATTCCTCAGTCTATATGTTCAGAGTAATTTGAGAGGGTCATATTCAGGATTTGCATCAGTATGGCCAAGGTCAGAATCAGGATTTTGCTGCCGCCTTTTTAGTAATTATTAACCTAGAATTGCAGTGAATTTCTGGTGAGAAGATCACTTCCTCTCCAAAAACATTCCTTCTGCAACGACCTGCTCAGCTGCAGAGGGGGGATCTGCCAGCTGAAGTTCACAGATTCTACTCATATGTGACACAGGAATTCTGAGCCTGGTTGTGTGATTGGTCCTGTGGTTTAAAATTGGTAATAAACAAGTAATAGGACACGAGTCAGTTACTACTGAGATAGGTACTGGAGAGAAAAAAAAAACAACAAACTGAAACACTGAGTAATAAAATTGCAATATAACACTAAACTACAAAGCAGAGAGATGATACTTTTCTTCTCTCCCATAGAGTCTGATATCCACTTGTCAGAGTCTGGTCTCTGAAACATCTGGGTCTGATACTTTAATTTGTTTATGATAGCAGGGAAAGAGAAAGAATACAGAGTCATAGGTATAATTTAATTTATATTCAAATCCACATTTATTATTTGCATCTAGATTTTTAACCAAAAGCCCAAATGAACATGTACTGCCACCATATGCTGTCTTGGTCACTGGATTCTTCTAAATCATGGAGAGGAAAAATAAATGGTTATAGCTGGATTCTCTGCAGTGCAATGTGTCCAAAACTGAACTGAGATGATGTCAGAAAACACTACATTTTTTCCCAATTATGAAATGAATTATGGGGAGCTAGCTCACCACAGCCAGAATTGTTAAAACAGCTATTTTGGCTGATACACTGTTGTCCAGCCAGAAAACACAGGTGCTTTGTTTTTAAGTTGGGTGGGTTTTTTTTCTAATTATGTGTTTCAAGGTTAAAATGACCATCTCTTTCTCACTCTCTGCAGAATTTAAACAGTAAAAGTCCCATATGTTGAGAAATATCTGAAGTATTCAATCTTCTATTATTTTCTCTTCTGCAAACTGATCAAAGGAAAATGCTCAAAACAACTGATAATATCTGTGATGGCCAGGGTAAAATTCTGTTGGACTGTTTAGCAGAGAATACAGTGTTACTTAAGAGTTTGTAACAATTCAGATCTTCTTAGTGGGAGATGTGAGGTGTGTTTCCTCCAGCTGGACTCACAAGTTCCTTAAATGGGTGACATTAGTTTGTATAAGCACCCTCAAGTTAGAGCTATGGCAGAGATGAACTCTGAACTCAGTGGTCATTCAGATGGTTTCAGATGAGCAAATTCAACCAGTTTCCTAAGAAAAATGTTGTGCATACTCCTGAAGTCAATTTGAATATTCAGAATTTCTTGTTATATTTTGGTTTAAGTTTTAAAAATGCCATTTTCATGAGCTTTAAATCATCCTTAAAATGAGAAAGCTGGGTTAGGTTGATCCATTTTAGGAATTTGGTTATCTCATCCAGCTATGTCATCCTGAATCACATATTAGTATAATATTCAGGGAATTAAATTATTTTGTTTTCAACAGGGAGGAAAGTATCTCCTTCTGTCTTCCTAGGTAAGGACCACTGGGCCAAGTCCTCTGCTGGTGTAAATCAGCGCTGATCAGAATCTATTCTACATCTCTGATGTCTAGTACCATCTCCCTTCTTATCATTATCAATCATGCCAAATATAAGAAGAATGCAGACAGGAGAGTTATCTCTATTAGCAGATGGTGACTGCTGAGGATGTAGGCAGTAGGCTGAGATGCCATTCTCTTGCCTCACAGGGAGTGGGAGACTCTAATGCCTGCAGATACAATAAAAGAAAGACACCCTCCTGTTCAGCCCTCTTCTACCCTTTCTTTATATGACGACAGGTGAAGATCTCTCAGTAAAAAAAAGTTCTATGACCCACAAGTGTTCCTCCAAAGAAAATCCTTTCTTTCTTGTGGAATAATGCATTGGATTAAATTCCACTGCACCTTGAATATGTGTAGTGTCCTGATCAATTAAGAGATACTGGGCTAAGGTCAGGCTGTTTGCTGGTGGTTGTCTTCTGCAGCCTTGTCTAGTCAGTTTTTACCCTTGATTTAATTTTATTTTTCATCTTCCAGTGACTCAAAATGGGCTGTATATTTTCCGAAAACTGTGCCACTAGTAGAAATAACATATGAAACTTCTAGTCATCCTTTCTCCATCTGCCCAAACCTTCCTGATTCTCATTTTACTCTATGTATGTGGCAACACCTCTCATACTTGCCCCAACTCTTCCGTTCCATTACAGTGAGAAACATACCGAATCCAGCACCAGCCAAGTAGCCAACAAAAAAAATTGTGTGAAGAGAAGGGGACTTCTTGTCTAAACTGCACACTAACACTGAAATCCTGAGATTAATAACATATGTGAGAAGTGAGAGCCTGAAGTCTGGTGTGTTAAGCTGGGAATTTTCACAAGCAATGAACAAGTTTGATCTCAGCTTGCAGACACATACAGGATATTTTATTCTTACCTGCCCCAAATAGAAAAGCAGCACACTCTCTTTTAAATTAGGGACCTAGATATCTGAATCTTACTTCCTCCTTTTTTCCCCTGTCCTGAACGGGCTGCGCCTTGTTCTAGACAACTAATACCGCAGTCAGTTGTGGAATGAACTAAAATTGGAGATTTTTCAGATCCCTCCCTGAAAAGATGATGGCTGAAATAGGTAGCCATTGCCAGTGTTCTTGAAGGGGGCATTCTAATGCATTATTTATACTGTTCACATAGGATAAGAGAAAGCCATCAGGGTACTGGTTCAAATACTCAAAACTCTGGTTTAAATTTAGAATAATTTAATTTTTTTTACCATCAGTACAAATTAGTAGGGAAAAAAAAAAAACACTGGTAAATGTAAGCATTTCAATAAAATATAACTTAAGTCTGTACAAACTGTACAATCAAAGACCAAATATTGAAATTATGTTAGCAAAATTGGACTCTTTTCAGATTTTCTCAAAAAAGAAAAAAATTGTGTGAGTTACTGGAGTAGAGATGCACCCCTAATAAGACTGAGCTGATCACAGAGAAGAAAACAAATGAGTATTAAGACATTATCTGTGGAGTCTACAAGCAAATATAGATAAAGTGCAGAAGATGTTTATTTGTTGTAATTTAGTAGAATGCCCTTGTCTAAAAGAAAGCAAAAAAATACATTTAGAATGAGAACATAGCGGGATGAAATTAAATCCAAGAAAATTAGGAAAGCTTCAGACTACATGGGATCACAGAAAAATTTTTATTAGGTTTACAAATTGGTGCTAATGGCTGTTCTTAGACAAATAAACAAATCAGTGCTGGATAATGCAGCTTTACAAGACAAAATAGGAAAAATCTTCTTGCAATAATTCTAAATTCTGGATAAACATTAGAGATATTTGCTTAAGCAAATATCCAGTGTCATTAATAAATAAAGACTCCAACCTATTGGCAGATAATCTCAGTTTTGAAATGGTCCCCAGGAGCTTTATTCATCTCAATCAGGCAGAATTAATTCATAGCGGATTGTTCTGTAATAATGTGGAACAGATGTAAAAAAATAAGGCATAACATTACTGTTTTCTCTTGATCCTGAAGAGGCATTGGAATTAGTCAGCTTAAAGTTTCTCTTCTACATTTTACAGTGTATACCAGCATCTTATGGTGACTAGTTTCTTCACAAGAGCTTCTTTCATAGGACTGGATTTCTATATACAAGCATATTTATGTGTATCTACAGAGGGGATAACACTGAACCTTTTAATCCCTGTAAAGGAACATCCCAAAAATATCACTTCCTCATTATCTTATTTTATATAGACGTCTCTTACATATGCATAAAATCACTGTCTACGGGAAATTAACAATACAATTATAGCATTAATATTAAAAAGTCCATGTTAATTTAAAGGGTGATCATAGGCTAGCAACACTTAAGAAAGCAGACCAAATGTTTCCCACAGCACTGGCTGTTTACAAATTAATTTGGTTGTATTCAACATTTTAGCAGTCTCAGCACTTAAAGGTATGGATTTCAGCTCAGTTTGAAGTGGTTTAAGGTATCTTATTTCTCAAAAATTATAATTACTTGCTAAACTATGTTGAGTTTAAGTGATTGCAATGAAAATAACAGTATCTGCTAAGGCAAAAGGTGTCATGAGGCAGGTACTTCTTACAGAGGTGAACTCCCTCCTTCATTTTATAGTATTGATTCCATTTTGCACTAGATCTGCACCTGGATAATTTATATTATTCCAAGTAAGCTGAAATCAAATATCCTTGCATTGCGTTTTACAAGTTCTGCACTGTTACATGAGGAGGATTACACCAGAAAAAAATTGCCCAGAAGCTTTGGATATGGCAAGTCCACTGTATGTAGGGTGTTTATAAAATGATCCCATACTAATTTTGCAGTAAACATTTTTAATGACTTTGAAAAAATGAGCCAGATGTCAGCTAGATCTTCTGCACTACAAATTCCCAGCCATTCTCAAATTGGGAGTCAGGTTCTACCAGGCTGGTTCTACCAGAGCAGAACCAACCTTAGAATTAAGCAGCTGCAAATGGACATAGCACTTGTACTTGCAGCTTTGATATAATACACCAGAGAAGAAGCCTGAAACTACCACTGGATAGAGAAAAACAACCCAACTTGCCTTTCAAAAAAATTAACTCTTTCTAGAGGTTTATGAACTTAGAGCAGTTATTTTCTGATAGCCTTTTGTTTCAATTTCAAAAGAAACACCTAATAAATAATGGACAGAAGTCCATTACCTTTTTTTTCAGCAAACACAATCAATATAACAGAGGTCTAAGACCAGTACATTCTTCTGAGAAAGTACCACTCCTGAAATCTAGAACTACATTGCATCAGACAAACTACCAGCCAGTCTCAGTCATCATTTGCTTTGCTAGAATGCCACAATGAGTGCAGCTAAACAGAATCAACAAAACCAGTTCCATGTATAAACATAGGAATTGCTCACACGGAACCTTCTCTTTCCAGCTGGCCTTGTCACATAAGCTCTTTACATACAATTATGGATTTCTTTCAGTCACAGTCATTGATAATTTTAAATATCACTGTTCTTTTAAACAGTGTTTTATCTTCATCCTTGCTGAAACTTATCTGACATGACAGGATGATACCTGCTTTTGATTAATGAATGGACAAGGAGCTCTGTCTTTTCTAAGGTTTTTTAGACACACTTGGCAAATTGGGTATCTGTGCTACACAGTGCAATGTTACCCAGGAATAAGGAGCAAAAGTATTGCATGACTGGGAGCCTTATAAAACAACACTGGAGACTAGACCACAGACTCTTCACCCCTTCTTTAATCCAAGACACACACATTTACCTGGCTGGTGAGTAAAGATTTCCATGGATTGCATTTGGAGCCTGCTCTGTGGCAGGTAACTCTTGAGTACAGTTTTAGAGTCATCATTAATAAGCCCAAGTGGAGAAGTTAGTATACAACAGTCAAAGAGTCTTTGAGGATGCTTTCAGGAGACTGTGAATAATGCCTACAGGTTCTTGCTAAAGAGAACTTCACTGTCTCCACTGGAATAACGGTTTTCCAGGTCTGAAAATATCAGTGTGTGACCTTGTATCTCAAAGAGTTGGAATGATTACTGAGTTACCCAGGAAAGCTGAAATAGCACCAGTGGTTTTGTTTTTTAAAATGGCTTTTGCTCTAGAAATTAAGAAGTCTGTATACAGCTAAAAATTAGGAATACTGAAGTTGTATTGCTCTTCCTGAATTTATCATATGATAGTTTACTATCAGATCTTTGAAATCAGTGGTGACAAAGATAGCTTGTCATAATTGAAAGAGAGCAAATAATACCAGTCGTGTCTGTCCAGCCACCTTTTCATTTCAAAACGAAGACCATGTTCAAACTGCAGAGATGGCTTAGTTCTGTGTGGAAAATGAGTCTTGTCCTAAAAACATAGTAACTACATTCAGCAGAGCCTACGAGGCAAGTGCTGAAGGAGAATTAGTATTTTAATGAGTACAGAGAAGACTGAGATGCATTTTAATTGAAGATATGGAACTATTCATTGGCTGTGTATGGTTTAGACAGCTATGCAAAAGTGGCTACCACTTCAAAACTCAACACTGGTAAATCTGCTATTCAGCTCCATCTAGAAACCACAGCATGATGTAACACTGCACGACTTGACTGAGAGCAGAACACAATGAACTAATTGCTAAATTCATGTGAGAAGAGTTCCAAAACTAGGAGACCAGCCACAGACGTTTGACTTTAAATGTTTGATGCTTTTGCTTTATGTTTGCTTGACAAATATGAAGCTAGCTTAGGACAAAACTTTTTTGTTACCTGTTTGCATAACCTAGAACCAATAAGGTAGAAAGGAAATTCAGCAGCTAAAACATGACAACTGACAATGTAACAAGACCCAAAGACTTCATAGCCACATCTACAGACTAACTCATTTACAGATGTCAAGGTACTCAGGCGACTGAGATGAAAAAATGTGACAGTGTTTTCTCTATTTGCAAAAAGCTGAAATAATAGTAAGAGTCTCGGATATCTCTATCTAAGGTACCTCAGCTTTGCTCTTCTTACAAAGTGAATCAAAGAAGTCCATCTCTCTGCCTGTGCTGAGAAAATTGTTATGAAGAGTGAAAGAATGAAAAGAGAGGTTAAAAGAAATAAAGTTTGAGGGAAAGAGAAGATCTGACTTCAATCTCATGGAATTTTTTTTTAGCTTGCCCCTGAATCTGTCACCACAGATTATGTGGTTTAAGGAACCTGATCAGAGCAAACTGTGACCTCCCTCCTACCCACATGTTCATGTCCTTTGCCTAGACAGGAAAGGTTGGTGCCTGCCTACACCTTGTCCTAATACAGATTTTGTGCACAATTACATCGTGCCAGCAAACAGAAGAGCACAGAAGTGCTCTAAAAGCCTCTGCTGGATGTAGCCATTGTACTATCTTTGATTTGGAGGAGTTTATTAGAAGCAAGAAAACTTTCCTTATTTTGTTTGTGGCTTTTGTTTTGTTGTTTTGGTTTGGTTGGTTGGTTTGGATTGGTTTAGGATTTTTTGGTTTGGTTTTTTTTGTGGTTTATTTTTTTGTTTGCTTGGGTTTTGGGTTTTGTTTGTTTGTTTGTTTGTTTTCTGGTTTGTTTTGGGTTTTGGATTGGTTTTTTTGTTTGGTTGTTTTTTTGTGTGGTTGGTTGGTTGTTTCTATTTGGTTTATTTTTAAATGTCCTAAAGCATGCAATTTAGGCAAATGCTCATTTTATTTAATATTAACCAGACTAAAAATTCATCCAAATTACTTATCAGTCCTGATTGTTCTCACATGCTTGAGACATCCTACTGAGGTAGAAGTATTTTCTTTCTGAAGATTGTTACTCCTCTTCAGGGAGTCAAAAGGTGTTTTGAAGGCTCTCTTAAAACAGACACCTCACTTTAGATAGTCAAAATCAGGTTCAATAAAACCTACCTATTACAGTTGGGACACAGACCAGTGAGTGCAATAGAAAGATTAATGAAAATTAATAAGGTCATCAGGACTGCTTAAATTTAGCCATCTGGCATAAACTTTCATGGATAATTTTAAAGGTAGGGCTGTTCAGCACCTTGCAGAACCATTACTTGTTTTTATACCTAAATCATACATAAGTATGTAAGTACATGAATATTTATGTGCTGAAGAAAGATCAGGTCATAAAGACTTAGGAGAAGAAGTGCTGGAGTCCAGCTGTCAGGCACTCCTGCCAAGCTAACCATCTGCCTACAATCACACATCTATCAGTTTTCTGTCTGTAATTACACATCTGTCAATGGCCCCCTCATTCTGAATGCAGACTTCAAAGAATTCAGTTTTTCTCCTGAAAAATCTGATTTTTCCTCTGCTTCCTCCTTCTCCCCTTTGCCCCTCCCAGTGTAGTTCTATGTACCTTGATTAGTTATAGTTTCTTTCTTATTTGGAATGATTACACGATCATACAAATTCAGAATCTGTATTTGCTCTGAGAAAAGAAGAGTCTTTTGAAGATGCCAATACATTTATTGGTAAAGTGACACTTTCCTGGACCAAATAGGACTTGCATTCTGCTTAAAAATAAACTATGAAAGCAATTGTCTATATACTGAATGTCAGTTTTAAGCAGTTACCTGAGATTCTGTTACATTTTACAATTGCTTTATGGGCTTTCAGATAAATGAGACAGAAATGTGAAGGTACTAATTTAGTGGAACATAAAGGTGATCTAGGATGTGTACAGATGTTAGTAATTCACATACACCATTCCAGTGCTGACAAGGGTTTATGCCTTCTATGATTGGTATTAATAAGGGAAAGCATGGAAAGTAATCAAATAATATCTGACATGTGCTGATTTATTTTTACTTAAAATGTACGCTGTTTGGAGACAGGACCTCCCAGTGCCCTTTTCTTTTCTACCAGATAATCTTCACCATGCTTAGTCAGAATAGGATGTATGTCTCTCCAGTACATCATTAATACATCTGCCAGGACCCCAGAAAAGAGCTGAGCTTGCAGCATCTACCATGTTTTCCCATTCTCTTGCCCAGAAGTAAGGAATTTTCAGTTTCAGGTCTTCTATAAGACTCCTGCTGGCTTGTCCCACATCTGGCTCTTCAAATGAAACAGAAATAAACTCTTGTTTCCTAATAATTTGTATTGGATTCATGCTAAGAAATCCCAGTTCTGTGCCTGACACTTGGATTGGTTGCATCTTCCAAGAAACACAAACAACATCCTCTTTCTACTGATCTAGATCCTCACCTTTCATTAGCATCAACCCTCTCTTTTTAATGACCTCCATTAGCCTATGCATGAAATGGCTACAAACATTCTGTCTTCTTCAAGGATTCCTCCTTCTCCTTAGGGATCCCTACCACTTCTAAGAGACACTTCAACACATGCAAGAGACATGCTGAGAACCCCAAGATTTGGGGAAAAGAAAAAAAAAATGAAGAAAAATCTTAATATGTTAAATGACATCTAGTTCATGGTAGGAGAACATCTATCAGTGAAGCATAAGAAGCCAAATGAAAACTAGAATGGTAGAGGATTTTGTTGTGAATAAAAAGCTGGAGGGAGTACAGTTCAGAGCTTTAAAGCGTGGTAGTATGCTGAAAAAGAAATCTGTTAAAAGGTTATATAGGGTTCGTTCATTTTGTACAACTCTACAGCCCTCCTAAGGAGACATGAGATGCAAGTTTATGGGCTGTACAATTGAGAAGATTCCTGTCCTTCTAGTCATTTATTCTAGGGAGAGAAATAGGAGAGAAGACAGAAGATACTATTCCATTCTTGGAGCTCCTCTTCAGCAGTTTGATCAGGGAGGTGCACATGCTTGTTCCAAGTGCATTTAATGTATCCCACTGATACATTAAAAAGAAGCTTTTTAGAGCAAGGCACTGAAAAGTCAGTCTGTTGGTTGAAAATCTTTTAGCCTTATGTAGAAGGGACGCTATATCCTCCACAGCTGAATAACAATTTTGTTGCTTCATGATGAAGCTACAAACCTTGTCCCTGATATTGGTTCAAAATAACAGAAGGAAAGCTTGATAAAAACACTTTGAATGAGTAATAACACAACTGTAGCAGGACCTTTTGGTCCCTGATGTACACATTCATCCTCCAAGTATCTCCCCCTCTTATGCACTGAACACATATTTCATTTTGCTGCTGTATGCTCAATATATAGCAATAACTTTCTATCATTGTTGCACTGTTCTATACACAAATCTGTGACCTGGAGCAGGAAGTCTTCACAGTCCTTCACTGATCCCCACAGTGATGCCATCTTCCAGTCCATGGTTACTCATTATAGAAAAAAGTTGATCTGTGCATAGAATGGATCTTTAAGAAAAAGAAACCAAAAAAACTCATGTGCTTATTTGCAGAAGTGTGTGGTTTAATTTAATTGTATTACTATCACCCTGACACTAATCAAATTGTTAGTCTTTGTCTAACAGCCAGCCATCTGTATTTTTTTCACTAATGGGTGGAAAATGAAAAGCCACATAAAAATGAGGCACTGAGAACTTTAATTTGCATTTTCAGATTAAGAAAAAGACATGCGCTTTGTCACTTAGGAAATATACTGGAGTACAATTTAAGTTGACAGAGAAATATTGTTTTCCAAAAGCGTGAAGGAAAATGACCAAGGCCCAGAAAGCAGGATGTCTTTATTAGTTGGACACTTTCATAAAACAGTTTGTTTTTCTGAGCTTTGATGGTCCCAGATCTACTTTGAATTTCACCTCATTCCTTGTTCTCCCTATCCATGGAGAATCCTCAAAGGTTTTAAATTAGTTCATTCAACTAATCTATATTCAAACCCTTAGGTAGAGAAAAATGAGCTGTTCTGCAGTGCTCTGTGAGCTGTGCTCTTCGTGCAGCTGCTGAGTTAGTATCTGCAACTTCTGCTAGCAAGCAGAAAACCGACCTCCTTTGTAACTTCTTTTTACTGTGTGTCAAACCTCAACTGCAAATATTAATTTATTATTTTTTAATAATCAAGCGCAAACTGATACGCCTGGATTTTATTGCCACTTTATCAGCCAGATTTCCTTTGAAGTGATGCTGGTGACCAAGAAAATATGCCAGATCAAAATGGTTATAATTGTTCACTTACTTAATCAAATACTAAAACAACGCATGTAATTGTATTGCCAGTAATATAGTATTAACAAAACATTTTGTTGCTATGCAGTTCTTCCTGCCTTCTTGACGGTTCTTTTCTATCTCAGATTAGCAATAATCTATACAAGCAAATCTTACTTGCATAATCAACAAACTAAAAAACATAAGCTGCCTATTTGCTTTATTAAACTTGACAGAGACATCTTCCTTTCTGTTATGTATTTCTTATTGACAACCTTTTCCAGTGTAGGTGTCTCAGAGTCATTGTATTATATTGCAGGTAGGTCACCACGGGCCTTTGCAAAAGGCTCCAGGCAGCAATGAACATTGTGTTTTCACTTCTATCTGTGGTTTGACTGTCAAACTGCAGGTTTTCTATTGTAAGTATGACGGGGGTAAAAGCATGCGTGTTTCTCTAAAATTTGGAACTATTGGGATATTTGAAAGAAAAATCCAACACCCTGAGTGCAGTCACAAGCCCCCAAAGAACAGTTCAGGCAGCCTCACTTCCAGCACAGCTATCTAGGCTTCTTTGCATTTTCAAGTCACATTCCCCAGCACTTTAGGGAAGGGAGAAGGAGCCCATCACAATCTATATGAAATATGTATTTTTCATTACTCCTGTCACTGGAAAGTGCCAACAATAACTGAGGGATTTACAGAGAAGAAAATCAGGTCCTTGTCCAGAGCAGCCAGCAGTCTGGAGTAGGTGTTTGTATATGCTGGCGATTACAAGCGAGCAAGGTAAGTGAACGTTGAATCACCAAAAGAGGGAGAATTAAATAGCACAGATCATTAATACTGCAGCCTTTAGCTTTACTTTGTCACAGTTAACTGTTAGTCTTGTCTCACTGGTTGTTAAGAAGTCTGTCTTGAGAACATGCAGCCTGGCATCGGCAAGTCCTCTGATATGGGGGAAGATTTGAGGAAGGTTTAAATGTGGAGAATTACTGGTGCCTCATGACTTTATAGAAGGATGTCTACAGACAAAAATGACAAAGAGGGATTAAAGAAAAATTTTCATACAAAGATCTGGAAAAAATTCTGACTTAAGGGAAGTGAGAAATCTCTCAATTTAGGGAAGCACTGGTGTAGATTGTCCTCGGAAGTGCGGAATCCCTGTTATTGAAGGAATTAGCAGATTAGACAACATCTGGTAGTGATGGGACAAATATATCTGATACTTCTTTGAGGAATTATTCTTTTCATGATTCTTTACTAAATAAAAAAACTTCACAACAATGAAGGGACCTGGATCTGGGACTGTTTTGAGTCCAGCCCTATCTTTGTAATGTAAAAAGTCTGTGAAAGTTTTTGTTGTATTTAATGTAAAAATATGTCTTATTCTAGAGCTGTCAGGGTTTGATTTTAAGAAATCATGAATAAATAAATAAGATAATTTTGGAGATTCACAAATACACACAATCCAAGAGGCTACCCACTATTAAGCAAAATTTTATATGGTGTCCAAACATTTTCTTATATCCACTTTTGAATCTGCTATGACCTATCTTCATATTATTCTGGAAGAGGCATGAGTTAGAAAGTAGGCACAACACCTTTCTGACTTCTCTGGTATTGCCTTGTTTCTGCCCTACCTACAGAATGACATTCACATCATGAGTGTCTAGAACTCTGTTCAATGTTGAGAAAATTGGAAGAATTGGTTCACTGTTTGGATTCATTCTGATAGTTCATTCTGTATGTTCAGTTGTGCATGTTCTTGACTGTCCAAAATCGGCATGTGATTTCAACCCACTGCTTCTGAGTGGTGCTCATTACTGAATTCTGAAGCCTGTACAAAGACAGCAGAGTAGGCTGTCAATTCTTATTATGATTCCTGTTATTGTAGCTGATTAATTCAGTGAAACATGACATAATCACTCTAGACTAGACATATGTCAGCAAAATGAGATTTGTGAAAAAAACAAGACAGCCCCAGCTTTATGCTGTTTCAGGAGTTTGTGCTGTTTGTTTTTGAGGGGGTCTGAGGGAGCTTTCCTACCTTCAACAATTTCCTGGTCTTCTTTCCCCAAAAGAGGAAGAATATTATATGTGTCAGTCTCCCGAGAGTGATGAGAATCATGGAAAACAATGGTTTCTTGCATATAGCAAATTTGCTTTTAGCTATATTTACCTTCTTCTCAAGACAGGTATGGGGCACTCCTTTTCTTAAAGCAAACTTTGAACAGGGATAAAAGCAAAGAGACCTCAGCAGACTGATAGACACTTTCCACATTCCTCTTTCTCTCCTGTCCACAGCTTACCCAGAAAAGATGTCAAAGGTGACAGCTACTGGAATTTTGCAATCACATGTTTGTAACACAGGACCATCTCCTTCATTTCCAAGGTAGAAAATGTTCATTTTGTTCCAAATTTCAGGATTCAAAAGGTTATGGTGTGGGAGAAGAATATTGTTATCTATTTTTTAATTTAACTTTTTTTACAGTGCAAGGGGAAATATTTATTTTTCAACACATAGGTTTTATTATGAACTGCATCCTGTTGTCCTTCATCTGTGGTAGCCACCCATCACAACTAAACACAAGGGCTGAGCATTTGTTTCCTGAGAGAAAAGATGGGCAAAGTGTAGACTTTACTGATAAGACAAATATCGAGTCATCAGAACTTATTCTGAATCTTACTTCTACTCCCCTCCCATGTATTTTTTTTAATTTTTAAAAAGAAAAGGTTTGTTATGTTAACACAAATGGTAGGTATTTAGAAAAAGAGACAGGGGGAAAACCTGTGACCATATAAGATAAAAGGGTGTGTGAGTGTATTTGCAGTAACATAAAAGGCAGAATACCAAGCAAATTCTTAGTCAAATAACATCATGAAGCCTCATACATTTTTTATCTAAAGTAGAATAAATGAGAAAACTGGGTAGATTTTTTGCTCCGTATCTTCATTGGTGGAATAACACTCAAAATAAAGAACTATCTTGAATAGGGGAGAAATTTACTATAAATGTTAGAAGTATTCATTGGCTATAAAAATTGAATGAGAATTTAGAGTGTGAATTCCTTTCAAAATCTCTGCTAAAGCTTCTTGCTATGATATTTTGAAAGTTATGAACCTCAGAACTTGGAAGTCATTTTCCTTCTGTTCTGCTTAAAGATTAAAATACCGAGCCAGTATTACAGCAGCAGAAGGCTTTCAGTATTTTTTATGAACACATGGCCTCGGCTGAAACAGATACATCTATTACAACTTACTGTTGTCTCTTTTTT
Organism: Chloroceryle aenea; assembly: GCA_013399075.1. NCBI lineage: Eukaryota > Metazoa > Chordata > Aves > Coraciiformes > Cerylidae > Chloroceryle > Chloroceryle aenea. The sequence goes on along the minus strand of VWZY01000402.1, from coordinate 18,978 downwards.
ATAAAATATGCACAGCAATGTATACAGGGAAACAGAGGAAAGGGAGACAAAATGGAAAAGAGAAATTCTGTCATAAAGGACCCAAGAAACATACTTGCTGACCTGAGGCTAGGCTATCAAACAAAACTTTCAATATAAAATAATACCATGGATTAACAATGTAGTGTATTCAGCTGGCCCAGCATGCTTGAACAACTGCAAAAGAGAATTTCTGCAATTTACAGAGGCTGAAAGCACTTCAGCAGCTTCCAGTTAGAAGATGCATAGAAAAGACTTTGGTTCAGGCCCTTCATTCCCAATACCAGAGATGCAACAGTGCTTACAGGTCAGGATATACAGTTCTGGGCTGTCTCACTTCCAAAGGGCATTGAGCCAAGAAGGGAAAGGCTTGAGGGACAAGGACACTATTAAAGAGCTCTCTCTTAACACAAGCCAGGTGGACGCGTATTTATTTAAGATATTGACTCATATTCAAATTATCCAACTTTTGACACATAACTGAAACAACTGAACTACATTCTTAATTACTTTTGTTTCATCTTGGGGTTTACCTCTGAAGGCTGTTCAGTTCATCAAAGTCTAAATTGCCCTCCAGAGGTTTCTAGGTCTTTCTGGGACAGGGAGTTAAGTCTGATCTTTTAGCTGAAGTCTAAGGTTAAGTCCAAAAGATCCAGAATCCACAGAAGTTTGCTTTTGCCCATGGAAAATGATCCAGAAATTGCAGGTCATTTGCTCGTTGACTCTGTATTAAGAGCTATTGAGGAAATATTTGTTCTCCTTTTCCTCTTCTTTTGTTTCTCTCCTTAAAGGTGGCCATTTAAAAAAAGTAATCTTCAAAACAAAATGTAACAGAAATAAACAAACAAACAAAAAAACAAAGGGATTCATTCATAGTGCTGACTTTGTTAAGCAAGAACTTTCAGATATCTGACCATCATTTGACCTGTGTATACCACAAACTGTGTTGTGCAGCAGTTAATATTCAGGGCTCTTAAGATATGAAACACTGCAATGAATCCTCAACAATTCCTGTTTACCTTTCTGGTATGTTGTACTGGGTTTGTCTGATGGAGTTTTGGTCACGAGGGGGAGGGCTACAGGGGTGGGTTCTGTGAGAAGTTTCTAGAAGCTTCCCTGACTCCCAAGTCGGACCCACCCCTGGCCAAGGCTGAGCCAATCACTGATGGTGCTAGTGCCTCTGTGATAACCTATTTAGGAGGGGATAATCCTGCAGCAGAGAGAGGAGTGGGATATGAGAGAAACACCTATGCAGACACCAAGGTCAGTGAAGAGGGAGGTAGGGAGGGACTCCAGAGCAGATTGCCCTTCAGCCTGTGGTGAGATGGCAGGCTGAGCCCCTGCAGCGCTTGGAGGTTAACAGAGGAGCAGACAGAGGACCCTATACCAGAGCAGGTGGCTATGCCCAAAGAAGGCTATGATTCCAAGGGAAGCCAGTGCTGGACTACACCCCAAGGAAGGGATCCACACTGGAGAAGTTCACGAAGAACAGTAGGTCATGGGGAGGATTCAAGTGGGAGAAGTTTGTGGAGGACTGTATCCCATGGGAGGGACCCCACACTGGGGCAGGGGAGGAGTGAGAGGAGCCCTCCTCCATGAGGAGGAAGGAGCAGCAGAAACAACATGTGACAAACTGACTGCAACCTTTGCAAGGGGGAAGGAAGTAGAGAATTTGGGAGAAAATTAACGCTGGGAAGAAGGGAGGAGTGGGGTAAGTTTTTTTTAAGACTTAGTAGTGTTTATCCTACTCTGACTTGGTTGGTAACAAATTAAATTAATTATTTGTTTCCCAATTCAAGTCTATTTTGCCTGTGACCATAACTGGTGAGTGAGCCTTCCCTGTCCTTGTCTTGACCCATGAGCCTTTTGTTATATTTTTTCCTCCCCATGCCACCAGGGAGGAGTGAGTGAGCAGCTGCATGGTGCTTTGTTGCCAGCTGGGCCTAAACCATGACATATGTAAACTAAAGCCACTCTTTATTTCTTCTGGAGTTTTGTTTTACCAGGTGTATGTTCCTTATTTGAGCAAAGAACATTTTTCCAATTATTTTTATGATTGATTCTTCGAATGTCACTTCCTGGAGATAGATTCAATTGCTAAGAAGGATTCACAGGGTCCTTGTCAATCACTAAAAATTGGAGTTACTGATAGAAAACTCATGTGGTCAGAAGCTGAAAAAGCTTTCTTCATTTTCCTGGGATCTCCAGGTCCCTTGCTTTTCCCAAGCCCCTGGATCCTTATTCCTCCTTACATCTAAGGATTATAAATCTCAGACTGAATTGTTACTTTTTTCAGAGATATTATTTAAGCAAAAACCAACCTCTGAATAAGATTTTTCCATAGCATGTCAGTGACTTTGGAGCCTAAAAGGAAGGATTGCAAAGGCTCAAGGAACATACGCAATACAGTTCCCATTAACTTTTAGTGGCCAACAGGTACCTAACTACCATTCATAACTTCAAAAATATTGCATTAGTCCCATCTTAATAGTACAAGGGGCAAAGGCAAAAGTCCACTGGGACATTATGTTTGCATATTCACCTATACAGTGTTCCCTGTTCATGGATGCAATTATTTTCAATTTAAATTTTCAAAGGATTGTAGGTGAGCCCGCAGAATCTACTACTCAGAATCTATGAGTCTCCAACTAAACCTCTCAGTGTTTAAATTCAAAAGTTAAAAAAAAATTTCATCTCTGATTTAGGAAATTACTTATATTAAATTCATTTTTGTAGTTTAACAAATTTTAAAACCTACAAAAATAAATTTTAATTCTAAATTTTACACAGTCTTCAGAAGTATTTATATTTTAACATTTCATTTCAGGGAGAGCTTATGGGCTCCAAGTTTGGTCAGATTTTGACATACATTAAAACTGTACAATTAGCTTTATGAAAGAAAAAATTACGAAGGTTACAATTTTGTCTGTTAGGTTTTAATATATTTTAAAGCCTATCAGTTAACAGCACAAATAAAAAGATTTCAAATACATGTCTTAACTAATTTGAAAACTTACAAGATCTGGTAAATAACTCCTGTGCTTCCCCCTGAGGTGCTGGGTATTGTGGCAGTAGATCTATCTCAATATCAATGCAATCAGGAAAAATAGAAAGCTAAGTTTCAGTGCATAGCAGTGAGTATAATAAAGGAAAGATGGGATTGATTTATGAGGCAATATTTTTAATAAATAGAGCAGGAAGGATGAACTTTATGTAAACCAAAATGAAATCAGGCTGCTGACACAGAAAATAGAAAAAGGCAAATGGAGATTTTTTAAATTTGAAGGCAAGATGTCAGGTGAGGAAGATTTTTGCAATGCTACATCCTCTAGGTATGAAGTTATAAAACCCTGTATCCTTAGATAAAAGAACAGAAATTGTTACAGCTGAAGGAGGAAACAGTGACAAACAGGTTCAAGTAAAGTCTTGCTTAAGCAGAGGATGCAAAAACAGTTAAGCAGACTGATGAGCAACTTTGGATATGGATTAATAATAATTATCTTCTTACGGATTTCATCGTATATGCTACAAGTCTAAAAAAAGTTGGATGAACTGGAATACCAGTAGGTAGTAGACAGAAATTGGTGAAAGCAATGAGACAGTGAAATACTGAGAGTGTGTAACATCAGGGCTATGCCACCAGTCACCCAGCTCAGAGAGTGACAATGACTGTGACATGCCAAGTGACACAAGGGAGACAGCTGAGAAAAAAGCACAGTAATAACTGAAGAGTTTATTTATGCCTATGTCAGGCATGTATGTAAGTCTATGTCTATCGGCATAGACTGAGTAAATATGTTGAAAGTGCAGAGACTGAATTTTTATTGGTCTCTTAGACTAGCCAGTTATCAATTCATAAAAGAACAACATTTTTTAATTCAGGATTCTTGTTACAGCAAGAGTCTATGCTACCGTCTTCAGCAGCATTTCCTTTCATTAAATTGAGAGCACTTTTTAAATATAGATTAAAACTGTCATCTAAAAGGATAAAGTGTTTGCATGTGTCATGCTGATTGTTTACTGGCATCATATCATAATCTCAAGGTCAATGAATAATATCAATCCAAAGAAACTTTTAAACAGTCACACAAAAAAGCCTAACTGACCCTCCCCCCAAAAATCATAGTGTTTAAACAGTAGAGGGGAATATTAGAAATTTTAATTAAAAGATATCAGAAGAGGCTTTATAAAGGCTTTTGCAGAAAAATCACTCCTCCCCAGGCCATTGAAGATTTTTGCAAGACTACATTTTAGAAAACACTGATGGTTTACACAGCTTCCACGGATTTCCAAAAAGTCTTTGACAATGCTCCTCAACAGAAATTATTATAAATGCAATTGGAGGAAAGTCATTCCATGAATAAAAAAGTTATTAGTAAGCAGGGGACAAAGGAATAAGTAAATAGTTTGTCTTCACTACTTGCAGAGTCGCTAGAGAGTTGTACTTAAACAGGAAAAAAAAAGAAGACTCCCGTTATATCAGTTGATACAGTAACTGCACTAAAATGGCACTAAAATGTTATGAAATAACAAGAAGGGGCACAGGGATACAATATAGCTAATCAGAATTACAGAAAGACTTCTGTACATGGAGAGGTTGCACAGGTGAAGACTTAAACATAGGAAAGAAAATTATAAGATAACAGAGTAGAAATGAGCACTTCTGACAGCGCCATCAGTACCCTTGGGTGGATCCCATCTGGCCTCATAGACCTGTGTGTGTCTAAGTGGCGTGGTAGGTTGCTGACCATTTCCTCTTGAATTATGGGGGCTCGTTATGCTGCCTGCCTTCCAGCCCAATGAATGGGCACTCAGAGAACAATTGGTCCTTCATAGTAAGGCTGTTAATGACTGAGGCAAAGGCAGCATTCAGTAGCTCAGCCTTTTTCCTCATCCCTGGCCACCTTATTTTCCCAGCATCCAACAGAGTGGAGAGGATGGAGATTCTCCTGAGGCCTCCTATTGCTGATAATGGATTGATAGAAATATTTTGGATTGTTTTCGATGGCAGTCATCACATTAAGTTCTAGCTGGAGCTTCGGTATTTCTAATTTCTAATGACCCTGCTCTTTGCTTCCATGAGAACTTAAATCTCTACCATTTCATGATCACTATGCCAAAGACAGCCTCCAACCATCACATCACCCACAAGTCCTTCTCTTTTCACAAACAATAGGTTGGGGGGGAGCCTCCCCTGCTTGGCTCTCTCACCAGGAAACTCTCTTCACACACTCCTCTGCCTGCTGTATCATATTCCAGCAGACATCTGGCAAATCGAAGTCCCCCATGAGAACTAGTGGTAGTGGTTATGAGATGTCTCACAGCTTCTTATAGAATATTTGTCTACTTCTTGATCCTGGTTGGGCAACCCACTCCCACTATCATATCTGCCATGTTGGCCTTACCCCTCATTCTTACCCATAGACTCACAACCCAATTGTCACCATCATTATGCTCAAGTCGGTCAAAGCACGCCTTATCATACAGGACCACTCCATTGCCTCTCCTTCCTGGCCTGTCCCTTCTGAAGAGTTTATCACTGTCCAATGCAGCACTCCAGGTATGCGAATCATCCCACCATGTTTCCATGATGGCAACTATATCATTGTTTCAGAGGGATTTCCATACACCAGACCTGATATGTATGTTCTTCATTTCCTTCATTTTCTTTCAGGTGACACTTTCTCACTAGTGACATTCTATGCAGCCTATAACTCCATAAGTGAGCTTATATATTGTCTTGGTGGAAGACAAA
>VWZY01000402.1:0-13176 GCA_013399075.1 Chloroceryle aenea | reverse complement strand
AAAAAAAAGGTGCTGGCTGCATTTTCAAAGAAAGAAATTGATTCACTCCATTTTTTGGAGGTTCAATGGTTTCTTTCTGTTGCTTTCTGGTTGTTTCATGTAGGAGGCCTAATCCAGAGAAACAGCAAGGCACCAACATAATTCCTCAGGATTTAGAGGAGAGATATCTCTGCTCTTCCTGCTCTCAAAAAGCTTTGCAGTTATTAGTACAGATCTCCAGGCCTTAGATCAGGACTGTCTGTCTTCCTGTGCCATGGCTATACTGCTTAGTGACTCCAGATGTTGCTGCAGATGCATAAATACTTATAATTCTAAAATCAAACACTGTTGAGCATTAGGTTTTGTAAATCTAACACGAGCTTTTCTTCTTTTAACCAATCTAATCTGCCTCCAAGGGAGTATATTATTCTGTTTTACTTTTGGCCTTCTTTCGCTGGCTGACCTCTCCCTAATTAAGCTAAACCATTGGAAGGCCAGCATCTTACGGCTTCTAAGACATGCATGGCCAGAAAGTCATGTGTCTTTTCTGCTTGATCTGACCTTAAAATGAGAAGTAAAGGATTAAAAACAAGCAGATGACTCTCCTAAGAGAGAAGAGAGAAAATCCAGCTGCTGGCAGACACACAGCAGCAGCAGAGCAGGAGTGCACTCCCCCTCGCCTTCGCCCAGGGCCCCTGAGTGAACACTCAGGGTGGTCCCAGGGGAGCTTGCATGGACACCACAGTCCACCCAGTCAGAGCTTGATGTCACTCCCACAAGACTGACTGCAGAGGCACAGCAACAATGTTGTGATGTTATATGAATGACTGTTATGTTACATGATGGTAATTTTTATGACTGTGTCAAGAAATACCAGAGAGAAACAGTCCAAATAATTGAACTAAGCTATGCAGCACTGAGAACAGCTGAGATTACAGGACACCAGGTTTCATATTGGCACTTCTGTCAACATGTGTTAGAGAGAATGTATTTCCAGCTACCCCCTTGCAAAGAAAAATCCAAATACAGACAGAGTAGTTTCAATTTAAATGTGTCTTCTCTGATTGACTTATTTTAATTGAGGTAGTGCTATTAAATTTACAAGCCAAAAGTACCATTTTTACTAGAAGATTTTGCCAGTATCATGGTCTAGGTATACCCATATTTCAGTGTAGATCCAGCTTGAATATTGTCTGTCAAATAGGCCTTTGGTACAGCACTTTTAATCAGTTCCTCCACAAAAGACAGACACAGAAAAAAAACTCATTTCATGTAGCTGCACCTGCTTCAAAGAATGATGATCTTGTTCAGTTATTTTACCTCTGCACTTACCTTTAGTGCAAAATTATACAATTCTTGCAGAAAAAAATGTAAATTCTTGAACTGACTATGTATTTACAGTGCATAAAACTAGCAAGAAATTTGCCTACTGATTATCCCAAGCACATACTTCAATACTTCTCTAAATAAAACAAGCACATATAGAATACACCTTTTACTTGAAATAAGACATCCAATGTTTCAGTCTTTTTCAAAACTATATTTCTTGTCCAGCAACAACGTGCTTTTATGCCAACTCCTAAATAACCATAAATTTATTTTTTATAAACGTTAATGAATACTTGGCCAAGATGCTGTAACTATTGGCTTCTATGTTTTAGCAGAAATGGAAAAAAGTGTACACCACGTAAAATGGAAAAAAGATCACAGCAAGCCCCAAAGTTGCATTTTGCATTTAATGTGAAGGAAGCCTTGTTTTCATGGTGTTGCAGTGTTCAGTGTTTTTAATCTTAAAGTGGCTGATCAATTTAAGGTAAGTGGCAGGCATTTGGCCTAGTTCCCAGGCTCTGCTTTCCTCCAAGAAAAGAAAGGATTCAGTCAGACACACAGACAAGGGGCATCATCGGTGGCTCTCACATTCCAAGCATTTTAGCACAGATTAAGTTGGAATGGTTTTACTGTTTACTGAAATCTCCTAGGTGTTGCATTTTATCCCCCTTCTGGCTGTGGTTATCCAGGTTGAGCTTTTCAGGTCAGGACCCCCCTAAGAAAAATGGCTTGTAGAGCCTTGAAGGGAAATACACAGCACAGGTCAAGACTCCTTATTAAAATGCAATTTTAGCAGCTTATTGCAAAATGTAAGTCTCCAGACAACAGGTAATTTAGCAGTGGACCTTTTCCTAAAGCTTGCAGCAAGGCAAGAGCTGTTTTACATGCATTCCAGAGGAAAAAGCGAAGATAATCTTCTTAGCAAGCACAAAACCTCAGCACTTTGTGTGTCTGGAAATAACCAGCAGATAATTAAGTGTTATTTTTAGACTTTCTTTTTTTCTTGTAGATGCAATAAAGTATATATTTCTGTGTCTAATAACAACTTCAAATTTGGCTTTATTGTGCAATTGTGAAAACTTAATAGGTCCCTTTAAGAGCTTCTGTATTCAAACAATAACTTTTTATAAATATAAGTTATATATTCTTACGTAATTACCTATTTTGTAGAGACTCGGAGCCAAATATTTGGAACTAGGGGGTGACAAATTAGCTCCAGCTTCCTGGAATTTCACGTGTACAAAGGGCACTGTGTGGGAGAGTTCGCACTATTCAGGTTCATAGGAGTTATCAGATGTGTGACTGTTGGGACTGTTTGCAGCATCAGGATCAGAGGTATGAGTGTGAGGATATGACAGTTGTTGACTGTTTTCTTACTGGTAGGTTTATAGTTTTAAAAAACTCAACTCATCTACTAATTTTTTTTTTCAGTTAGCTATGCCTTTAAAAATAAATTGATCACCGGATTGCAATGCCCAGTATTTTCTGTCCCAAAGTGAACTGATGGTTTTGGAAATTTAAGCAGAATCAGAACATGAAAAAACAGAGGTGTACTCTTTTTTTTTCTAAAAAAGACATTTCTCGGATATGTACTCCAGTCAATTTGAAAATGTCAGTCTTTCCACAGCTTGGGTTTTAATGACCCCTAATAACAAATTTTGGAGACATTATGTTCCTTGAATGATATATTGAAGAATAATGTTTCAGATGTATACATGAGCATGCATATGCATGTCAGCGATTTGACTGAACTGAACTGACCCTGCCGGTTGCCTCTGGAGTCCCAGCCTCACAGAAACACTCTTGAGCTGTATCAACACATTGCAGCCAGGTGCCAGCGCCTTTCTGGAAAGCATCATTACGTAGTCAAACTCTCCATCGTTAATGCCTTTTTTTTTCCCCAGTTCAGACTTTAAAAAACAAGGAGGAAATTCAAAGGGAAAACTAGCTTGTTTGATCAAGCAAGTTGGACTGCAAGGGGATACGCTCATAGTCTTTAGCTTGGAGATAATGAAGTGGTGGTGCAGGGAGACCTTGTGATGGCTCAGCTGGCTGTCAAGAGCAGGCTAGTGCCAAGGCTACTGAGAAGCTGTATACAACCCACCCACACCAAGAGGCAGCAAAGGGGTTAAGTGCAGTCCTGAGGAGGGGCAGGAAGCCGGCCAGCTGTATGCAATTGCAGCTGCTGCTATAAAAAGGCTTTGCCTTAGAGGATAGGGAGTCACACTAGAAGGGAAGGAAATTCTTCTTGTGAACTTAGTTCAGTTTTGAAGGGAAGGAAGTGGGTTTCTGATGGTTGAGTCTGGGGTCTCTGAAGTTTGGAAGATCTTGCAAACATCTGATGAGTAGAGTGAATTTGTCCATTTGGTCAATGGCTCTTGCTTGCTATTAGGACTGCCTAACCAATGTGTGTCTTAAGCTTTTTTTCCATGCTTCTCTTTAGCAGAAAACTGTTGAATGCTGCAAAAGATACCCATGTATCTCGTACTGACTTTTCTGTCTACTCCTATGTAGAACCCCAGTGCTGACTCTTCTGCAAGGGGAGATTTTTTTCTTATGGGACTGTTTTCATGAGGTCTGTGAAAGAGAGAACCAGGTTTAGATAGGTCAGGAAAGTGTATAAGATGCCGACTGGGTAAACTTTTAGCAATGGCTCTCCCAGAACAAGCCTACCCTTGGGAGAGAGTTCAGTTGTAAAGGGAAGGAAGCATCTTCCTGACAGTACTTGAGGAAATGACTTAACCCTTAACGGAAAGAGAGTAGAGGGAAAGGACTGCTTTATATAGCCCAATAAATACTCTCAGGCATACGGAAATGTCTTAAAAACAGGGGTTTGACTTGACACTGGTTTATTCCACATGTTGCTGTTTTCTCCCTCCTCCCAGCATTTGTATAAATTCTTCTGTCCATGATAAACTCAACCAAACATGTCTTAGTTGTACAAATATATTTTATTGGGGCAAATAAAGAAGCTATTATCAGAAAGTATAGGTGAGATTCTTCCATGTTTTTAAGGTGGAGATGTGCATGCAGGTCAAGCAAAAAGAACAGCCATAGGTAAATAAATTGTTTCTGCCATGCCGAAGTTCAGCTGCTGGAAGACTGTGGGTATAGCACATGGCACACAAACCCCTTAGCCATTCTTGGACACTAGCTTTCCTCTGCTGGCTCTACAAGCTGGCTGGCTCTTACTTTCCTTTGGTTAGTCTGTGAAAAACAGAGAGGGTTTTATTAACCAAGATTGCACTGCTTAGGAATGGTTTGCAGCTTGCCAAACTAATCACAGTAAAGTGTCGCAAGATTAGATTTGTCCTGGCTGAGTGATTCAGACTCCTGTGGGACAGAAGGAAAAAAAGTAGCAGAAAAGGAGTAGGACAAATAAGATCTAAATAGGAACTAGTGCCAGTAGTGCTGCATGGTGCAAAAGAAATAATGAGTCCAATTCTCATTTGTATTTGAGATCCTCTCGTACCAGTAGAGAAGAATATAATGGGGTTTGGCACAAATGAGACACTGATGCTTGTGTCTCAGATTGCTTGTGTTTTAAGTGGTTGTATTAGACAAAGTTTTCCCAGAGAGAGACAAGTCTGAATTCTTTTCTGTTCCACCACATGACTGCTCAGCAGGTAAATGTACCTCTGGTGTCACATGAAATGGCCATGACTCAACCTGCTTATACCAAGGTACAGTATAATGTTAAAACCAACTCCAGCCTCATGGTGTGCAGGGGAATTACCAATTTTACAGGCACCATGAGCTGCATGTGGCATGATGGCCATTGTAAAAGGAGATGGAAGTCAGGATCTGACTGGAAGTTTTAGTTCCTTCCTTCTTCTATCCCAGATCTTCAGATAGGGTCCATTCAAAAGAGGTTTTTGAAGAAGTTGTCTCTGTTTGCTCAGGGTTTGTCTACATGGAACTCAGCTATGTCTAAATGAATCTGTGATGACTCTTATGTAGAACAATCATGTAACTAAGATATCATGAATAGGAAGACATTGCTAATCAGTGGAACTGCAACACTTCCCACATCAATACTCTTAATCTACCCTTTATATAAGTAAAATATGACTTAATATATTTCCTTTTTTATTGTGCTCAATCATTAGTTTCATTCTGATATTCCTCTATTATCGAATAATTGCACTTAGTAAGTGACGTAGGAGGGGAGGCCTAAACTCCCTTAAAATGGTTTATTTATGTTGTTTGGGGGTTTTTTTATTTACCCAAACAGTCTCTGCTGAGGCATTAGGTTGTCTCTTGCAGACTGAATCTGAAGTTATAGGCTTGGTGAATGATATCAACAAAACAAACATTAGGTCAGACAGAGGTTTTTATGGCTTGATTGACAGAATAGAAGAATAATAGCAGCCAAAAGATCCCAGTTAGGTAATTTATTATTATTTATGTCTTACAAGAACATCATGATTAAAGAGGAGACTCATAATCTGGATTATACAGTTCAGTCAGTCATTTGAAGAAAGCCTAAAAAAAATGGGATTGTTGATTGCTAGTAACTGAGCTGATCTCCCAAGCTGTTGGCTTGACAGGAAGTGTTCGTTTGACTTGAGCCAAAATTTTCAACAGGGAAATCCTATGAAAGTTCTCTCTCTTCTGAGAGCTTGCTAGGAGCAATGATCTGTGGACATCTGGACTGCAATCATTAAATCAGAAGGTCACTTACATCTTTACCAAGCTCCTGTAGTATTTCAAATTAATGTGTGGCACTCCCCTCAAAGGGTAAATGGGAATATAATATACTGCATTTGTAACCTATACCTGTGTTCCTGTTAATAACCTAAACCAACATTTTAACAATTGCATTCACGCTCACAAAGTCTCTAAAATTGGTCACAAGTAATTATGTTCATATTTAAACTTATGTTTTGGATCATAGCTGCCTCTTACAGGCAGATTTTGTTTGTGTTAAAGCTCTAAAGCCTGATATTTCTCATGCTTCAGATCACAATGCACACTTTTGTAGGAATCTATAAAATGTACAAATAAGATTGCTTTCAAAAACATATGCTGATTTTCTGAGTGCATAATGGTTAACTGTTTTTTGTTGTTGTTTCCCCCCTCCAAAAAGAGTTATCCTATTAGAAGGAGCTTTGGATGAATAGCTGGAATTGCTTCAGAGATGCTCAGATGCTTGAAAGTAAATCAGATAGGCCAGAGAATACCCACCAAGAAGCCAGGAGAGTAACTGTGGAATTGAGATATTAGCTCTATTTTACTGTAACCATGCCACACATTGCATCAACTCTTCAAGACTAAATTTGGAGGTAAAATTTTAAGACTCACGCATTTATCTAATTCATTCAATGGGGAACTTCCAAGTAAATTTTTAATTTATGAAAAAATTTCAAAGAATTTTCATAGACTATTCATAAAATCTTCTGTAGTTCCCACCTTCTGATTGTAGGTCCTGCATTCTTTATTTTCTTTTTATTTGTCTGGTTGTTGTTATTTCTTACAGATGAGTTTTTATGGTTTCCAGGCCTCTAGTTTAATACAAACTTGAGGGCAGGGGGCGGACTGGGTGGAAGAGAGAAAAAAAGAAAAAGAAAGGCAAGAAGGAAAGAAAAGAAAAAATAAAGGAGTTTAGCATGAAATTGTTAAGGCATTTGATAAGTTCAGCCTCACTTTTTCAACAATTTTATTTAATAAGTTCAGTTCATCCTTTATCTCATTCATTTGACACTAGCTGTGATATTCACAAAGGATTAAGTTATTATTAAGTACCATAATATGACCTTGCTAAATTTCTTTATATATGTGACCAGTTTAAGAATAGTTCCTTGTTTATGCAGCAAACAACATGTTATCTTTATGTTCGCAGTTCTTGGAAGTAGACACCTCACTTCTCGTTTCTTCCCACATTTATCTGCAATAAATTACAGTTGCAACTGATGACATCTGAGTTACAGATTCAATGCTAGATGCCTGAATCTATAAATGGTTGTTTTGGGGTTTTTTTTTCCTTCATTTTGGGCCTTCTCTAATAAAAGAAAAATTTATAAAACATTGGCAAATATTCTTAATTTTTTATGAATCAGTTAATTTGTAAAAAAAAAAAAAAAAGCTTCTTCATAGTTTTTCCTACCCTAACATGGTGCAGATTTGTACAATATACTCAGTAGCCTGCTGGTGAACAGACTGAATCCTAAATGAAAATTTCAGAATTATCATGTGCTGGTTTTCCTGTAAGTGGCATTTTACTGACTTTTTTTTAAACTGAATCATCTGTTGTGCAGTGTTGGGATTTATCTATCTGGTTCATCTTAGTCAGACAGTCCTAAAAGGAAATGGAACAACAACAACAAAAAAAGAAGCCAAGAAGTGATGGGTAGCATAGATAAACAAAATCATCAATTGATGAATGCAGGTAGAAACCTTTAGGACAGCCCATTAGCTAAAAGACTTCATGACACTGTCCAGCAGACCATGGTTTAATGTTGTGCAAAATAAATATTTGATTTTCCATTTCTTGATGCACGTAAATAAACAGTAGGAGTTTGAGTGAAAATTACGGTATAGTCAAACACAAGCGATGATGTTCATCACAGGCTGAGTGACATTTAATGGTCTGTGATGCAAATAGTGACAGTGAAAAGATACGGCTATGTCACAGATCAAACAAAATTCCTGTGCCCTCCGCAGTCCTTAGAATCTGTAATTAATGTGTTAACATACAGTTTTGCTCTAATGGAAACAGAAAACAGTCAGAATATAGGACAGTGGTCCCAATCAGAGCTTACCTAAAAACTTAGATGGTCATAACGCTGTTTTTACAAGATGTCATAGAATTAATGGTTGCGATATCTACTCTGCCTCTTTTCCAAAAGATGCAGCATGTTTCCCCTATTGTTGTCCCAGCATTAACCAAGAAAGTGGAGAAGCCTCAGCTGAAATACCTGTCCTTCAGCACCACAGCTTGCAGTCTCACGTTCCAGTGTTATCTCAATTAATTGTAGAACTAGAACGTGTCAACAGGTGTAAGTGAACCAAGCTGAGAAGCCAGGCAAAATATTTCATATGAATATTGGAGCAGAAAACTCTAGAATAGTTCTATCACCAAAGCATGTAGACTAATAATCTGAGAAAATTTCATCCTGGAAGAGATTTTGGAGCAACCTAAACAATTTAGGTGATAGCATGCACTGGGGTGGGTAAAAATGGGAAATCTTAAGAAATAAAGCTGTGAAAAAGCTGAAATTTTAACAGTATAACCAATATATTCTTCAGAGTAGAAGTCATATCTAGAATCTTAAAAGCTGCTGCATTACTGTTTTTGTATTAGAATGCACGTTAAAAAAAATGATCTAAAAATGGGTTTGAAACAACATAACTACCCACCCTCCTCACATTCCTATGGAAAGTGCAAAGTGCAAGTAAATGTATTATATAAACTGATAGGATTTGGGTAGGTTTTAAATCTGTAGATGAAAACAAAACAAGAGATGTAATTTACATGGATTTCAAAAAAAATATGATAAAAATTTAATAAGGAAGTCAAATAATCATGGATCATTTGGCAAACAGGTTGTCTTAATTAAAAAAAAGTTAAATGATAGAGTAATAATGAACAAATGTTCTTCAAAATGATAAAAATATAATAGTAAGATATGCCAGTTGCTGCTAGAAGCAATGGTGTTATTTGATACACTTAGACCTCATGCCATGAAAGAGGAAGTAAGGTTTCATTTCGAAAAGGTGTTATATTCAAAGTTAAACACCAACTGGGGAAACAGGAGATGTAATTGGCTATTTTGAAAGCCTACTGGCTTTAAAAAGCCTGCTGGCTTTCAAAGCAGTTCATAAGTCCTGAAAAAGGAAATTAAATAATCTTAGTTTTCCAAGCCATTTTTTTCATTAGAACAATATAAAAATATTAAAAATATTAAAAATAATTTTTGTCAGCAACTAGTGTTAGCAATGGTCACGTGAGTGTATAGGGGTATTAAATGCAATACAGTCTTCTTTGTTGTTACAAAGTGTAACAAAACTTACCCATTGACCAAGATATAGAGCAAAAAACTTAGAAAGATATGCACAGTTTTGGTAAGGTGTCCTTTGTATCAACTTACCTTTATGGTTCTCTAGTACAGAGTGAAAAGTTGGATAGCATAGAGGATAAATGGTCACGGATACATGCAGAGCTTGTAAAGACGAATATGATTTTAATCATGAAGAAAACAAAAAGTTGAAAGTCTCCTGACTGAAATATTGAGAATTGTCATGCATTCCACAGCCCATCTGCTTTTCCCAGCTGCGAAACAGTAGATGAGAAAATGGAAAAAAAAAGCAAAGGCAGTACTTTTCTGACAAAGAAAAGGAAATATTTCCTTCAACAGCGTGCAGTGTGACTGGAATTCAACACTGAAGGATCTGCAAGGCTGCTGCAGTTGGATTTTATAAAGGGACTCTTCATTAGTTGTTTGTTCATTAACACTTGCAGTTACACAAGCCAGCCATGTGGTAAGAGTGCACAAACTCCTACCCGTGAGCCCTGAGGCAATCAAGACTAAACCACCCTGCATACATAGTTTTCAACAATGACAAGCAATGCCTGTTTGGGAAGATTCTTAAACGACAAAATGTAGTGATAGCTTGCAAATCTGATGCTTTTCCACCTTTAAATCTGTTCTTGAGACCAAACCACCTGTGTGAATTGTTGCAGCAGCAGTTCTAAGGGTTCCTCAAGCTGGACTCATTGTGAGTCTGACCTGAGCCATAGATGTAGTCAGTTTAAAGTTTAGTTCTTAGAGCAACACCAAAGAGAAGGGAATGTTTCTGTGAATGGATATTACAGAGTATGGAGGTGGTAGAGGAAGATCTCATAATCATCCAACAGTGCAAAATCTGCTCAATTTGCTATTAGTTGCTTTAACATTCAAAGGCTCCTAAAATCTTTTTTTTTTTACTCCCTTTTCTCTCTTTCAGTTGTTCAGTCTGAGCTGTTCTTCCAGGTGCTGTTTTCCTCATTCCTGTGGCAAAACACATCTTTTCTTTTCAACTCACAAATTTTCCACCTGTACCTATGATGCACAAATCCAATATTTTCTCATCAGTTATCATCTCCCTATCTCTTGTGGTTTGTTTACTGTTCACATTCTCTTTATTCTCCATGCAAGCTCCCTTCAAGCAGCTTTCTTCATAATCTTAAATATCGCCATCAAAGGACTTTTCCCACTTTCTCTGTTCAGCATGTCTCATCCCAGGACATGAGAAAAAGTGTCTACCTTGTGTGAGAATTACGCTTAAGACCTAGTTTATCTGGGGCAGTTCTTACACTCCATCATCTTGTAAGGACTCAGAAACTTAGATAATAATAACTTGCTTTATTGACTCAATAGGAAGATATCCAGGTGCCTTTTTGCCTTTTTATCAGTTCTACGTATGTAAGCTTACACTTCCTTTCATGAATTTAATTGCATTTGTTAATTACTCTTACTCCTGATCAGTGGATATCCTTGATTTGTCAAATGAATTTAATATAATGCTATATTCACAGAAATTTCATTGAATTACTCTCATGTGAAATTTGGGTGAGCATGTCCCTTATAACCTTACAGATTAAACCCTGCTGTTGAACACAACTGCACAGGATCATCCTGGAGGTGTCTTAAGCAGCAGCAGTGTGCTGTGGGCTGCACCACAACTTTAAAAGAGAGAAGAAATTTAAAATCTCTGCTTTCAAAAATTAAAAAAAAAAAAATCTTATTTAAAATTTCAATTTAAAAAACAAAGTACAGTAAGAGATAGCACTGACATGCTTTAACAAGTTGATTGTTAACTGACGAGCTCTGTCCCTTACACAAACCACAGCAGGCTTTATCTGTAGGAGCAGCCCCTTTCACTAGGTACTCCAGTACACATTTCAGATTTGCTGAGAGTCAACAGCATGTCCTCAAGCTGGTATTGACCACCCAAAGGAAGAAGAATCATTTTGCAGATTCTGCAGTCCTAGGTTGACAGGCCATCAGCATGAAAGGACAGTGAGAATTTATTCACCACAGTGAGAAAAGATCCAGAATGAACGGTTTCTTGAATTCTTGTGAAAATTATGGCAGAATGGTAAGGAGAAGGATCTGTTTAGCATGTCCCGTCTTAAGCATTTGTTCCGGGTACTGACAGCAAGGCTAAGAGGTTGGCCAAGTGCACATTCAGCATTAGCAGATCTCAGGAAACTCTGATACAGAGCCAAAACCAAGCTGTGCCATCTGACAGACAGAAAAGGTCAGGATTTTGACATCTTTTAATTTGGCTAGTTTTGAACAGATCTATATAGTTCCCACAGAAAGCATTTTCTTGACTCCAAGACGATACTACTGCCAAATTTCAAAGCCCATTTGAAAACCATGGAGATATGAAAACTTTTCAAACAAAATTAATGATATATTAATGCATCTGAAACCAATAGACATCCTAGAAATAAGGTGAACCCAAACTGCCCCTGTGTTGTAGTTCAACTGTTTATAAAACAACACAGCAGAGATCCTTAAAGAGTGAAGTTAGACTTCCTCTTCATAGGCAATTATATCTTTTTTTTATTTTTTTTTTCCCAGAGCTGCTGTAATCATGAAATAGACCATATATTATTACAGGCCGCTAGATGTTATGATAGAAATTCTGACCTATGGCTGTGTGCAGCAGTGGAAAATACAGATTGAAGGGGAGGGTAAAAGGATAGATTCTCCTACTGTTTAAAGCTCAGGGATGAAACTCATTTAAGTCAGGAACATTCTGCTCTCAGATAGTTTATAGCAAACAAATCAGGCAATGAAGAGGGAATTTGCAGTGAAAAAGATTCCTTTCAGTCTATATTTCATGGTTCTCTTTAAGGAGAGGTCTCCTCTTTGCTTTTATTTTTAAATCAATGTCTTTTATAGCAGCCATTGTACTCCCTGTCCCCCCCCACTGAAACAACAGGATGGGTTTGCAGTTTATCCCAGTGGGAGCCCAGCAGCCTGGAAGCCAAGTGGTGGGATATCTTTCTAACTGCTTGGCAATTCCGATCAGGACAGAAGTTCTCCAGCAGGTTAGAAAGATGGATTCAACAACCATGGGGCCAAAACAAACCAACAAACATTGGCCAAATTAATCCCTTGGTATAAACTATTTATTGTTTCTTTATCATGATAAAAACAAGAAGGAAACTGGTAATCTGGCATTTTTGTCTCGATAGAATTCTGACATGATTTTCAGAGGTACCCACAGCTCCTGCTCACTCCTGTGTGAGAGGTAATCACCCACCACTCCCAAAAACCTGGACAGTGATCAAATGTAAATTTTACCACAGTATAAGATGCCTTTAAAATGCTTTCTAAGGCACTTTTTTGAATCCATTAAAGTTTATGAAATCTGTAAAGAACTTTTTTTGGGAAAAAAAAACCTCTTCAAGCTTGATCATTTAGGTGCTGCCTTCACGGGGAAAAGTGAATAGAAAAACAAATTGATATGTTACTACTGAAGTCTCTAACTCTTTTCCTGAACAAATATCAAATACTTTTCAAGGGGCAGTGGTAATAAAAGTGTGCCACACCCAAACCTTAATTTTTCCTCAATTGCCTGTTTTCTGGTTTTTATTATGAAAAATCATTGTCATGCCCTGAGCCAAATATGCACCTGTGCTCTGCTGCGGTTCTGTGACATTCCCTCCTTGCTATTACTAGGTCTTTAGTTGTAATTAAGTTTGTCAATTGAAATACATTTATATCTCAAATCAAAGAACAAATTTATGTCTACTAGGCTTCAAGATAGTTTGCAAGGGTGTACTGAAGTCACTGTACTCAACACTGGTGAGGCCTCACCTCAAGGACTGTGTGCAGTTCGGGGCCCTTCACTTCAAGAAGGATCTTGAGG
>VWZY01000398.1:5371-15893 GCA_013399075.1 Chloroceryle aenea | reverse complement strand
CTAGGCTGTTGTTGTCCAGAATAGTCATAGGGCAGGGTGCCCTTCCCAGGAGCTGGAAAAAACATCATTCAAACACCTCTTTTAACTAGGACATAAACTGTGATTTCTTCACAACTGAAGAGCTCTGATCTCTAAATAGCAACTAGACATCTTCTTCAAGATCTTTACCATTTTGGATAGCTGGTCAAACACCCATCAGGTCAGACTAAGGTATAAGCCTGTCAGTCTTAAATCTCAGAACACATAATTCGGGCTACTCATCCCATATGTCACCAGAAAGCTGATACCATCTCCCTGCTTCTGCGTATTTGATCATACACAAAGTAGCCCAGAAGGCCAACCATATCCTAGTCTGTATCAAAAGAAGCATGGTCATCAGGTCAAAGGAAGTGACTCCTCCTCGCTACTCCTCTCTATTGTGACCCCACTTGTAGCACTGTGTCCAGCTCTGAAGTCCTCAGCACAGAAGAGACATGAACCTGTTGGAGCAGGTCCAGAGGAAGGCCACAGAAATGATCCGAGAGCTGGAGCCCCTCTGGTGTGAAGCCAGGCTAAGAGAGTCCTGGTTGTGCAGCCTGGAGAAGAGAGGGCTCCAGGGACACCTTCTTGCATCCTTTCAATATTTAAAAGGGGCCAATAAGAGAGATGGAGGCAATCTTTTTAGCAGGGCCTGTTGCAACAGTACAAGGGCTGATAGTTTTAAAATAAAAGAGAGAGGCTGGATCTAAGGAAATTTTTTTTTTTACATTGAGGGTGGTGAGACCCTAGCCCAGGTTGCCCAGAAAAGTGGTCAGTGCCCCATCCCTGGAAACATTCAAGGCCAGGTTGGATGAGGCTTTGAGGAGCCTGCTCTAGTTGCAGATGTCCCAGCTCACTGCAGGGGGGTTGGACTACATGACCTTTAAAGGTCCCTTTCAACCCAAAACATTCTATGAATTTATGAAAGCATAGAGATCCCACAAGGAGCAACCAAGTCTTGTCCTAACCCAGAAGGACCTCAGCAGGTGTTCACTAAGACACAAGGGTCCAGATCAAGAAGGGATCTGAATTCACATCATCCAGATTGGTCATGCCTATTCACACACCCTGAGAGTGCCCTATTTCTTTGCTCAGCCCCAAAAACAGAGGGTTTCCCTGTCAGGTCCTTTGAGGTCTGGATGAGTTTGTGTTGTGGCTTGATAGAGTGCAGAGGTGACCATGGAGGCTCAAAAGGCATCTACCCAAAGGGATGCCAGGTAGGGTCCTGCTCGATCATTGAAAAGATGCCTTTCCCCCTTTAATTTGGGAACTAAGCAGCCATCATGGAATTTTTCTTTCTTCCTTCCTCATCTTCCTGGTCCAAAGATTTGTGCAGATTGCCTGTGGCATTTAGAATGGCTAAAATTATCTCAGTTAAATATCTCCACGGTTTTCCTTTGTTCTCTTTTTCTTTCCATCTCTTTCCTTCCAGGCAGCTGGAACATGTTCTTTAGACACTCTTTAAAAACATAAGAAAAAATCCAAACTAATCCAAATAAACAACAGCTAAGACTGGTGTGGCTTCAGTTAGGCTTTATTTAGAAACACGGATGAAATAGATTATGAGAAAAATAGGAAAAGACCCATTGCTCCAGGGTTCATCCATAGGAAACATGAGAGTAGTTCTTGTTCACCTAGTCCACTGAAGTCATCCCTCTGGAGGTGTGGAAGAAAGGTCTAAAAGGTTGTGCAGTGATTTTTGGGGCATGCTTAGTACCACGAGGTAGGAACATGACAGTGCTGTTTTGCTATGGCATGTTCCCACTGCCTGTCCACATGTTCATCATAACAATATCTGGCCCTTTTTAATGACCCCCTCAGCTTTGCAAATTCCCTGACAATCTGTTCTGGGAGACAAAATTCCTTCCTGGCATCAAATTTGGCAGCTGCCTCATCCCTGTGCCTGACAGCATGAATCACCAGAGTTAAGTAACAAACCCATTTATACATCAAGATACCATCACTGTCCAAGCAATCATTCTTATGCTTTTCAACATGAAGTGGATTACTGTGGATTCTGCCTATACTAATTTTTTTTTTTTTTCTTTCCTAATTTTCATCTCAATAACTTCTGGATGTTTTGCAAGACAGAAAAAAGAAAAAAAAAAACCCAAACCTTTAGAAGGGGGCTCGAATGCTAGGTAAAGTCAGAAAATAATTTCCAGTCCCCAGGAAGGATTGTTTACTACTAATTGGATGAGTTTCTGGGAAACCTCTTGGGTAATCTCACCAAAGCCTGTTTGGCAAGAACAAGCGGAGCCCTTATGAGGTGCTGTGCTACATGGTTTGTGTATTATTGCCTTACAAATATACCCACACCCACACCCACACTTCAACGCATCTGTTATTTTTACAAATTTTTTCTTGGTGCTGTTTTTCTCTCTTCTTAGTACCCACTTTATTGCTCTGGTCTGTTGACAGTTATTAAAAAGTGATTCCCGGATGCATTTGGTTTATCCTTCTGAAAATGAAGTTTTGATGGGTTGGAATGGCAGTGGGTAATCCATCTTGAAATAAAGGTCTGGGGAAAGCACAGTGAGTTTGTGGAAGCAGAGAGGGATCTGCAAATATTATGAAGCCTGGGAAAAAACACCAGGACTTGTATGCTGAGCATCAACTTCAGGATTGCAATATTCAGTAAGCAGCACAAAACAAATTTAGGCTGAGGCTTGTGTGTCTCGGAGCTTAGCTCCAGGATAAAAATCTCAGGCTAGGTGTTCGCCTGCAGTCTGGTCAGCCTGGGTTCATGCTGGACACAACCAGGAGATTGTCATTGCCCTCTTTTCTGCGTAGCAGCTGACATAACCCCATAAAGATCAGAAAATTCTACCTCAAATACATTCATCTGTCGGACTGCAAACAAGAATTTGATGAACACAGTCCTCTGCTTTTCCAAATTGCCCCATCAATCTGAGCGAAATACATCCAAGATCTCTCAGGTCTCTTTCTTTGTATAACAGAGTCACTAGAGCAGAGAGTAAACCAGTTTTCTCAGAGAAGAATGATGCAGACTTGGGGAAAACTGAAATTTCAGCTTTGAGGTTAGTTCTCACTGTGTATCCCTGCAGGTAACTATGCTGGTACTTCCCTACAGGGCAGATTGCAAATATTCACCTGGAGCCAGATAATTCCTCTTAGACAACAGCAGGACTACAGCATGCTTGAGCATGGGGATACTGCACATGAGGACAGCAGTGTTGTTATTTGTAGCCTGGGTTCCTAAGAGGCAAACTTCAAATGAAAATTTTAAAGAACACCCTAGTGACATGCTCCCCCCCACCCCAAAGGGTGGGCTATGAATCTCAGCATCTTTTAGATGTCAGACTGAAGGAAGGAGAAGGAAAGGGCTGTGTGACAGGCACAGTTTGGCAGGCAGGCTTCATTAACTCGGTTTTTCAAAAGTGCATTTATCTTTCCAGAGTAACAGCTGAGTTATCTCAGGCCCCATATTCCATCCTCTTCAGTATGTCCCCTCAGAGCTATTGAAGGAGGTGGCAAGCACCCACGGTCCCCTTTGTGCCATTATCTCATTCTTTCCCTAACATACGAAACTGCCGTCAAAGTTGAGGTTTGCAAACATAGTATGTTGACTACTGGAGCCTTACATTTCAGAGCTGTTGCTGCTGCTGTTGCATATTTTGTAGAATTTTTTTCTGGCAGTCCATTTTTGCTAATGGGCTCACTTGGGGGTCTGTTGAACTGCAGGGAAAATGGAGACAAGCAACCTTCCTGCTGGGAGACCTTTGCAAACCTCAATGAACCTTTTGCAGAAACAGGAGTTCCGTGGTCTTAATGAGATCATTTTCAGAAAAGTCTGGGGGGAAAAAAAAAAAAGAAATAGAAGAGAAAATAGTGGCAGCAAAATAGAGATAATCACTAAAGGTGCTTTTCAAGTAAACCAGAAGCCCATTCAGTGTAATGAGACAGAAAAATTGCTAGAAACCTAAAGGAGGATCATGTGCTTTATTTGACACATCAGAACCAAGTGAGTATGTGAAAAGAGATAGCACCTGACCCTGGAGTTGTCTGTCACTCCCCTGGTGCAGATAGCTGGGTTAAGAGTGAAGAAATAGGACAAAATCCCATCTGTGGCACAGTTTAATGCCATGAAGTCTGCAGTGAAAAATAAAATTTATGACAAATCTGATGTGCTGAGTTGGGTAGAAAATCCAGGGTCTCTGCACCTATCCCTGGCTGACACCTTCACCCTCATTAAAAAAAAGTGTACACTCAGCAAAGGACGATGAGCCCATGTTAGCCCACAAAGGCTGGCTTTATGCCTCTCAGCATGGCCAGGTACATTAGCTGCTAGGATAAGCAGTCGGTGGTATCCTTCCACATGGATTTAATGCAGTGACTTTTGAAAGCTGCTTTTGATCTGATTGATACCAAATGCATCTTTTAAAAAGCACAGGCAGATCAGCCTTATGTGATAGGAAAACTCAAAGAAAGTGAGAAAAGAACGTGGGGATGGAGGCATCTGCTATCATCTGTTTGACATGGTCAAAGCCTCAAACACCTGTATGGGAGTGGTAGATCAAAAACTGATTGATAGCATGAAATGACACCTCCGGCACATCTCTGCCCATCATGCCAACATGGCTTCAGAGGCTGACACTTTTCTCATGTCTCTAGAAGCCAGGACATGAGTATAAGGAGGTTCCAAAGATGAACAGAAAAACACTTAGCTCAAAATACAGTCTTCAATATTTTCTATGAGTTAATACCTATAGAAGAGTGTAATAACAACAACAAAACAAAACAAAACGACTGTAATGTTGTTGTTTTTATTATTACCAGACACTCTCCTCGTCTCCAGAGATTTGTGGCTCTGCAGAAACCAAAGCAGGTACTTTCATATTTGCATGCTCTTCATGGAGATTTTTCTTCCATAAATTTTCCCAGTCATCTTTTGGATATCTGTACACTTTGGGGATTTCACATATAACCAGATACTGTGTGAAGAAACTCCTTCATTTTATTTGTTCCCAGCTTGTCACTTGCTCAGTTTAACTGTTAACCCTTAGTTCCTTTATCAGAAGAGTTAAAAACCAATCAACACCTAGTGTCCCCTCTCTATATTCTATAATATCCTTCCTTTTATCCTTTCTTTTTCCAGACTAAATAAAAATGGTTTACACAGACTTTTCCTATGTGGAACTGACTTTATTACTCTTTTACACTGATTAGGTTTAGTATGGGGACACCAAAACAAACCAGAAAGTATTCAAGGTGTGAATGAAACAGGAGTTTTTGCAGGGAAAGTGAGGTCAGGTGAGAGAGGACATCCGAGAACTTTGAGTATAGGGAGCCCACACTCTGCAGACCCTGTGACACAAAGGATGCACAAGAGACTTGAGGAGACCACCAGAAGAAAATCGATGAAGTACAAGGCCACATATTAGAAATTTTCAGGCATAGTGTAGAAAAGTGGGGACAGAGATGGAAACAGGGATGGTCCCACTGCAGGAAATAAGTGGGATGGAGACAAGACTTTATTCCAGCTGGAGATCATGGTGGCTGTCTCTGTTCCATGAAAGTGGGTAGGCTGACAGAGCAGTTTTCCAGAATCATTGCATTTGTACAGTACAACACTGAGATGGATGTGTGTGTGGTAGGGAGAGGTACCCACAGCTCTGGCTCAGAAGAGCATCTGCAGTTTTGTCCTACAAGGCAACTAGAGCAGTCCGCCCAACTTCACTCCCTCTTCCACTTCATTCACTCCCCATAGCAGAGCTGCCTACAGAGCTCAAGCCCTTAAGTCTGAAATGAGCCAGAAGGACAAATTTAATTTCTTTCTCTTCAAGAAAGGAAAGTCTAAGCTTCCAGCTTTTTCCATCCGACATGTCAAATTGGCAACACAAGTCTCCCTTCTGACAACTTTGCTTATAGACTTTTAGTTGTAATGTTTTACTGTTTGAAAAAAACAACTTCCCAGCAAGTCAGCTTCTCAGATGTCTAATTTAACTGCAGTGTAGCACTTCTTTCAAGGCTGATTCTTTATCAGATCCTTCACTTCATCATTTCCACCAGCACTTCTAACATTTGCAAAGTGGTAGCGTAGCTCATCTTTCAGTAGGAATTTTGTACCCAGCTGAAGCTTGAGTATTTCCAGCAAGGCAGAGTGGGTTGTCAAATACCACAGTTTCCATGTTGGGATCATTCCTTCCTGCCTGAGAAAAGCTAGTGAGAAACAGAATGGTTTTGGTTTCTGCAATCCCTTTCCTTGACAAGGAGAAAGCTGGTGAAGAAAAAATGGGACAGCTGGAAGTGCAGAGCTACATCATGGGTGACCCAGGTTTCCACACGAGTTGACCTGTCAGGTCTTCCAGTCTAAGCAGAAACCTACAGATGGCTCCTTGTCACCCACTCACTTAGAGCCCACAGGGCATGGATGATGTGGGCTCTGTGGAGTGACAGCTTAGTCCAGGCTCTGAGAAAACCTGCTTGGAGGAGTGTTACCAGTGAAAATGTGTCTGTAAGAGTTATTCCTATCTTGTGTATTTATCCACCACAGCCATTCTCATTTGAAGATCTTTGATAATTGTTGACCTTATTGGTCTCTGATAGTTAATGTTTGGGCCAATTGTTTAAACATAGGCTGGCAATATAAGCATAAACATTGGTGATTCATAGATTCAGAGAGAGATGCTGAGTGACCAGGTGGAGGTGTTCCTTACAGCTTCTTGAATATGACTCAAGGGGAATGGACAGTAGCTACACTCACATGATCTCCTATGGAGCATCTCCCTATGCCATTTTCAGAGACATAAACCTGGAAGAGGTGGACCATTAATCTAACCTAGGAGGGCACATTTTATGTTCTTAGGTGCCTGGTGCTTTTTAAGAGACCAAAGAGCATTCAAACCATTGTCATAGGGTTGAAAGATATGAGATAGATCATGAAGAAAGTCTACAGTCCTCTGGAGCAGGCGCTGTGGGACAACTAGGATAACCTCAGGTATCACAATTAGCACTGAATGTGTATATTTAGGCAATCCAAACAGATTTCTTGTGGTGGGATTGTATTTGAGATGAAAGACATGGTTCAGTTGCCTGCAGGACATTAGGCACGTGAAAATCCACCCAGATCCCAAAGGGGTTTTCCATCTCTGGTTGTCACTAGTCCCTGGCTGTTTTATTTCCAGGGGCACCAATTCTGCACAGCAGACTGGGACAGTAGTGAACTCAAGGGAAACAACTACAATGTCAAGACAAAAGTGTCTCTGTTTCATTCTCCCAACTTCTAGCAAACTGTAGGTCAAAGACTTCTCAAAATGGGGCAGCATAGCTTTAGGGAAACCTCTGTGCAACAATTTCTGAAACTCACTTTCTACTTTTCTTTCATTGATTCTTAAACCCTTTCTAGTTTAGCCATGCACAAAATATGGGACACCTGGAGAAGGCTTAGGGTGACCTCATCTGTGTATAAAAGTATTTGAAAGGAAGATGTAGTCAGGATTTTCTTGGTGGTGTCCAGTGACAGGACAAGAGTCAAGTGTCCACTGACCCAGTGTAAACAGTAAAGATCTGAAAAATAATTATATTCCAAGAGGTTTTATGAAAATTAGTTCCATAGCAGGGCTGAAGTAGCTCAGCTGGGAGAGCGTTAGACTGAAGATCTAAAGGTCCCTGGTTCAATCCCGGGCTTCAGCAGTGTTTTCCAATAGTTTTCTGTGTCCCGTACTGGGCTTTTCAGTACAAGAGAGACATGGAGGTTCATCAAAGGGCCAGGAGGATGATGAAGGGACTGGAGCATCTCTCCTATAAGTAAAGGAAGGCTGAGGGAGGAACTGTTCAGTCTGGAGAAGTATCAGGAGCTCAGGTATATGAACATCTGAAGGGAGGGTCCGAAGAGGTTCACAAAGACAGGCTCTTTTCAGTGGTCCCCAGTGACAGGACAAGAGGCAACGGGTGCAAAATGCAACATAAGAGGTTATCTCTGAACAACAGGAAATACTTTTTTACCATTCTGAGTCTATGAACCAGAGACATAATTCTAGATTTCAGAAGCTTCAGGAAAACAAAACAAAACAAAACAAGTAAAACAAAGTGGTTCTTTTCTTTCCTCAGCCTTCAACTGCCAGTTTCTAATCCTATGTCATGGAGTGCCCCATAAAGAGGTAGTAATGTTGACCCACTGGTGTATGAGGTGATGCAGGAAATCAAAACTGTGACGTGAGCAAAGGAAAAATAACCTGTCAAAATGACATAATTTTAGTTGAGTCACAGCTGACCTTGAAGAAATTTCTCTTTCTAAAATTTGTCTTTTTCCATGCTGAAGAGTTCTGGTGTGTCTATCTGTTGCTCATAGGAAAACAGCTTCAGATATCTGATGAAACTTTCTACCCTTTCCTGAACCTTTTCTGTTCTTACGCTGACCTTTATAAATGATAGTATTTGATGTGTGGGCACCCCAAAGAATTCTACAGTTGAGTAAATGTGGTTTGGTCTCCATCCCTTTCTGACTAATTCCCGATCTGCACAGTCCTTCAGGCAAACAGCAGAGAAAATACTTCAATTGCCAGTTGTCCAAAATGAAAGAAGTGAGAAGCAAAGAATCTTTAGCTATTGATTTTTCAAAGATCAACACCAATACTCATCTTGTCTCTCCTTCATATTAGACTGAGACCATTTCTTTCTCCCTTTCATTCTGGTGATGCCCTTTAATCTCTGGATGCAACCCTATCAGATCCTGAAGTACTTCCGGGAGATGATTTTCTTGATCAGGATGTGAATTATCACTTGTGCATTAAGGCAATGGCATCATGAGCTACTTAAGCCTTGAAGAGATATCATGGGTCCCTGGGAACACATCAACAACCACCACCCACTATCAGGTAGGGCCAGAACGTGCCTTGCTCCCCTTTATAGCTCAGGAAGCGTAACAGCCACTCACCCATCACTGCCCTTTGCAGACGTGGCATACTCAGGTAGGATCCTCTGGCTCAAGGATGCACCAAGAAGAAAATGCCTCCCCTTTGACCCTATGCTCCTAACATCTATGCCTGCATCTAAATAGGGAATGAGCTTCCCGGTCCCCACACTGGACAAGAGTAGGTTAGACCCCTTACGTGGTCCATGTGCGGGATTAAATCGTATCAAATTTGAAAGATGTCTCATTTTGTTATGAAAACTGACCTCATGTAGTTGTATACATACATCCCGGGTATTGCCATCAGGTTTAAGAACAGCTTACATGCTGTGCCTACGCTGACCTGCTCTGACCTCATCAACCGCACTGGAGAAATGAAGCCTTTGGCCCTAAGGGCAGAAGCAAATCAGATACAGATGGTGAGTCAGGGAGCAGTGGGAAGGCACAGGCTTAGCATTCATTCAAACAGTCCTGCTAAACAATATTTTGACCTGGTACTGGACTCATGGTTTAACAAGTGTGCTGGAAATCTAAATAAAGCCAGTGCTTGGGCTTGAGTACTCCCAGTGCTCCTCCACACTGCTTAAATGTGAAAACTTGTGTCCTCTGAGTTTTCCAAACACACTTCAGGGCATATCAGGGAGCATGAAGCATTCACAGAATCACAGAATCACAGCACCGTAGGGCTTGGAAGGGACCTCCAGAGATCATCTCTTACAACCCCCCTGCCAAAGCAGGTTCAGCTAGAGCAGGTTGCACAGGATTGCATCCAGGAGGGGGTTGAAAGTCTCCAGAGAAGGAAAGGTGTTTTGAATATAACAAATCGACTTCTGATGAGGTAGCTGGGAGTGGGGTGGGAGGGAAAGAGATTTTAGCACCGTGACAGATGTGCCCTACCAGATGGCCTTAGTCCCATTGAGTAGGACAGACCAGTTGTATTTGCTTTTGGCACTACAACTGTCCTTGCAGAGTACTTGCTGGTTCCCAGCACCTCTCCTTGTTGGGTCACCAACACCCTTATCTCAGGCAGTCTAGAAAGGCCTGCCACAATGAAGATAAGCATTTGGAGCATAGCTCTATTATGAGTTGCTGAACAGATAAACCACAGCCAGCTGAGGAAATCCCTCGAGCTGAAAAGAGTCAAATGGTAGGGAAGATTTTTAGGCATGGAAGAGTTTAAGGTGGGAATATCGTTAGCATTTTCCCTGTTTTTACTCCTCACTCTATCTCTTTTCATGGTCAGTACTGGAGGATGTGCAGCCTTAGCTGGCACAATTGTTCTAACACGGCTACAGCCCAGTATGAGGAGGTAGCTGCAATCAAGTTGCTTTGAAGCCTAACCCACAGCTGTGGGAAGGGGAGGGAAAGGCTCCCACTGATGCTGGCAATGCAGCCCTCACGTTCACACCGCAGGACATAAAGAAATCCCCAGAGGCCACAGTGCAGTGCTGCCAGGAGTGATGGGAGCAGCTTATTTGCCAGATCCCCTCCTGGCTGAAACAGATTCGACTCAAGCCTCAGTGCCGAAAGTTGCCAAGTTTCCCCGTGCTGGGCTCTAAGAAGGGTTAAAAGCAGCCCCGTGCTCGGTGGTGAGGCGGGAGGTTGCGAGGGAAGGTGCAGGATGAATAA
>VWZY01000397.1:0-25745 GCA_013399075.1 Chloroceryle aenea | reverse complement strand
TTTTGAGAAGATAAATTCTTTACAAATAGATATTGATCTCTATTGATCTGAAAATTTTACTTCAGCATCATCCATGAAGAAGNGGGGAGAGGATAATGGGGAGAGGAGGAAACATTCATAAATGTTAACTTGAGCTCAGGGACACAAGCCATTGAAGTGCTGAGTACAGAAACATGCAATTGCTTGCTAATGAAACAGGGAGCATAGGGATCTTGGCTTTAACAGATACCCAATATCCACAGTCCCATTCGAACTATTGGCTCGATCCCACTCTTGCCATTCAGATGTAATTAAACAATGATAGACAAAAATGGTCGGTAATACACCTTTGCAATGGCAAAATGAAACAGATGCACATCCTCTGGCAGGTGCTTGTTTGACCCTGTTGGAAGGGGTCCAAATAATTAGCTACTCACCAGATGGGTAGCAAAGAACAAACAACAACCTAATATGTCTTCTGGGTACAGACAACTCTGACTTTCCGTGATGTAATAACATTAACATGTGACAGCATTTAAGTTGTCAGCATTTTGAAGACTTAATTTGGTAGTCTGCAATCTGCAATGGTTTGAATCTCATAAACCAAACACCTACAGAAAGGAGAGCAGGAGTACAGCTGGCAGAGAAACTCATCTTCCAGTCAGACATACAGACTTTGCTTCATTACTAATAAAAGACCTGAGATAGGTTTTTCAAGCAGTGTTAGTAATTTTTAAATTCTTCAATGTCCAGGACTAATTTAAAAATAAAGAAGATTGGGAATTTATTCTTTGCCCTAGAATATGTGGAATATGCCACACTCCAGGCAGGGTGATTGGTTTACAGTGTTTGCAAGCTATCAGAGGAATAACCTTCACAGCTCACCTCTGAGCTTCACTGGTACACAAAGCGTGACCTGATAGAGACAGATGAAGCTTTCCAGGGAAGAATATTACTCTGGGAGTTTATTTTTCAGCCTTAGGCCTCCCAGGTTTGCAAGAATGAGGAATTGTGAAAGTTTTAGGTCCAGTGTAAAGATACATATTTGAGGTGAACATGAGCAGGCTCCTTAGCTGCTTTTTCTTCAATAATTAATGTGAAGATTTCTGACAGCTGTCTATACATCCAAATGGAAATGGCATATATTTTACTTAGAGCAAAAGTTGTTGAATCTCAAGATTTATGATTCATCTGAGCAAAGTTGCCAAATCCTGCAATTTCCTCATGGCATTAGGTGCTTTTCTTAGAGACCCAGACCTTTGAGTCATGGATTATTTGAGAATTTCAACTTCCCTCTTTATAATGAATAAATCAAGTGATTTTCCAGCTCTCCTGCTTATACAGAAATATTTGGAAAATATAAGCATGGGAGCCTAAAAGATTTCAAAAACAGAAGACAATGCAAGGAATGTATCATCTCATAAAAAGCATAATGAATATTAAGTCATTGCATGATTCCTAGGACATGTTGTTTAGTTTCTGAGGACCTGATGTTAGCAAAACTCTTTGTGCAAATCCCAAACAGATTAACCTCAATCCTTGCCCTCCCCAACCCTCTCTGAAGTTTTGGGTCTCAGGAGTTTGCTGGCCTAGCAGAATTCTCCATTTATAATTATGTGGTTTATTATAATGGAAATAGTTTTCATTCCACAAAAGACTGTGATTGCAGATGAAAACTCAGGAAAGACCTTGATTCATTTTATTTCATTGAGATTTCCTTTATAATAAACCAGTAAAACATTTACACAGCCAAGATTAGTACAAAGCAGAACCAGATTTGTTCATTATTTCTAAATTCTGCTCCAAGCCCATCANGATTACTTACAACAGATTTTCCCTGAAGCTTTAAGTGTGCCATACTGAATATTTTCTATCTGCTTCTTTCAAGATCTTGGCTTAAACACTAATTTCACTCCTGTTGTTTGTCACATAAGTATAGATTAATATTAAACAGACATATCTCTGTATGTGCTATAGAAAGGATGAATATTAACACATAATTGTAGGTATCTATGTATAAAATATACATATATTCAAATCATGATAGTACTGTATTTTGAATTGCAGAAGAATCAGAAGCTTAACATAATTAAAGAATCTACTGAAATTAATTTCAAATCATGGAAAAATAATTCTGAAGAACATCTGCTGGAACATACGGCATGACAGGATGTGCAGTATTATGCCATAATAATGCACCTTGGGTGTAGTATGAGGCATGAAGCCAAAAGGCATATCTAGAGGCAAAAAATACTGTACCAAAACAAAATAAACACTTAAAATTTTATTTAATATCTATAATAAGTTTCCTGTTCAATTAATCCTCGTCACAAAACTAAAGAGCCTCACTAACAACCCCAGTACCCAAATTTATCTATTAAATTGAATTTTATATTTCAATAAATCCAGTGTCTTGGAGAAAGATTGCTTTCTTAGGGAAAATACTTCCATAAAGTTTTTAACAGTGCCTACACAACCAAGGAGTCTAATATTCATTGTCTTTAAATCACATGGAAATCAAAGAAAATGTTTATTGGTGGCTCAAAGTAGACTGAGATGTCACAGGAAGACCTGAACCATGGTGAGACCAATAGCAAAGTGGAAGGGCTTCTCTCTCCCTTGACTCTGTAGCATCAAGGTGCTATAGAAGGACTGTGTGTATTAAAGGGGGTAGCAAAACACATGTCAGATGCATCACAGCAAAATAAGACATTTCCCAGGGAGTGAGAACAATGCAATTAAGCATCTAGTAAAAAAAAAACAACCAAAAAAAAAAAACCACAACACCAAAAAAAAAAAAAAGTTGTCATCATTCTTCCAGATTTTTATGATTCCTATTTTTTTACATAAGGAATTTTTTTCCTCCTAGTTGTATAACCTATAAAATTTAAATTCATTGAAACAATAATTCAAGAATTTTATCCTAGGAGAAGCCCCAGGAATCCTGTGTCCCTCAGAGGGAAGGAATATAATTGCCACTGTTACTCCAAAATATGTGACTACTCCAATATTTTGTAAAACCAGAAATTTGTGTGGTTATGTGGGGTGCTGTAGAAGGCGTCCAAAAAATGGAAAACATTTTGGCAAATATGGAATAACTCAGTTTTAAATTATATTTTATTACCAACTTCCAGATTGGTCTCATTACACTTAATTTGTGACACTCCCCCCACCTACTTGTTAATTGACTGTTCTATGGCACGTGGTCAGTAGGCTGGTAAGTACATTCACCTAACTGGGGATCTAAATCAGTGACAGAGTATCTGTCACCAACTCCTGCATCTAATGTTAGAATGTCAATGGTTGCCAAAGGGAAGAGGGGAATAATAAATTACTATCTGTGTTGACTGAATATAAGACACACATAGGGGTAACAAGACAGCAAGGGAGATTCAAGATTAACTTTACCTAATTATTCTGATAAGGACAGAGTCTTGAGTTCTCACTCTTGTTATGCCAAGAAGCTTACTAATAATGTTTGTTATGAAGAAATACTATCTAACTGAGCCTGCTTTTCCACAGAGGGAAGGTCTAAATGTGACCAGAAGAGTCTGATTCTGAATCTATGTTTTAGAAAGTAGTATTGTATTACCAATACCTTGCAAGCATTTGTGAGTGCGTGTTAGTGTGTGCATGCGTGTGTGTGTAACACAAAGAGGAGTGAACTTGATTAGAACTGATGAAGAGGAACCTAATAATAAAATGCATATGAAGAGCATGAAAAGTCTACTAAAATATATAAAAGCAAGGCAAAATATCTGGAATTTGTTTTCACATTCAAATAAACCGAAGATGAGGACTGGCCTCCATGAGTGAATTGCTATGAATAGCTTCCTGAGGACAGCCTGAAGCCAAGAAATCATCAGAGGCACTCAGAGTACAAACATGCTGAATAACCAAGCAAGCATCTCTAGCACTTTGAACAAATTATATTTAAACTAAAAGGCTAAATAAAAGTAATGAAAATGCAAATAACTGATCCAACAAAATGTTTTCACGATTCTTTTTTTTTTCCCCATCTTCCACTGCCAAAACCTAGAAACCTATACCATTAGAAAAGTACTTTTTTTTTTCAGCTGCAGTAACAGTGTTTTAGACTATGCACAGTAAATGAAGTGGCCAAGCCCTAAAAGTTCCACCTTAATCACTCATCACAGATTACTTGGTGGGGGAGAAAAAATGTGTTAGGGGATATCCTTCCTTACCACTACCCTGTGGCAGTCTTGCTCCTGGTTACACTCACACCTTGTTCTCAGCCACATGATCTATTCAATACTGCCCATGAATGGGATGAATGCAACAGTGCAACAAAAAA
Source organism: Chloroceryle aenea (assembly GCA_013399075.1). Lineage (NCBI taxonomy): Eukaryota > Metazoa > Chordata > Aves > Coraciiformes > Cerylidae > Chloroceryle > Chloroceryle aenea. The sequence continues at coordinate 21,451 of VWZY01000397.1, read as the reverse complement.
TACATGACACTAGAAGGCACTCAACAGCTAAAGTAAAACCAGTAATTAGCAAATGTCAAGGCTAAACCACTGTACTACATATTTTTATGTGAAAGGAAAAAAAATATAAATAACTGAAATTTTTCTGGCCTCTCTTGCATTTTTATAGATAAACCATGATTTCTAACGTAAAAAGAAACATTTCTGGAAAAAAAGTAGATTGACATTAGTATTGATGAAAGCAAAAAGGCATGATAGATGGTGGAAAATGTTTCAAAACAAAAACAAATATCATGCTCTTCTCTTTTCCTTTCAGTGTAACTGAGTCAGACGGCCCTTTCCCTTTACAGAAAAAGCCAAACAGAAAACCCACTCACATGTGGGCACACAAAGCCACCGAGAACATGTTCTAGCCCAATTTTTTAAACAAATCCCAAAGTACTTTGATGCAACCAAGCACATCAGCAAATGCCAAATCACTGATCCAGAATCTCTCTCCCTTGGAAGGAGGAACAACTGAAATTCTTGCTCTCTGTTTCAGGCTTGATCTATATCCTGGTTTACCAAGACTCAGACTCAGACCTCAGCCAGTCTCTTCTCACTTTCCTGCAAGTTTTCAACAGCTACAGATAAAACACTGTATGATCTCTAGTACGCCTTTCCAAAACCCATGTGTCTGAAGTGTATAAATTCCATCATGCTACTCCAGAGGAAATGGGCATGACTGAATTACAGCTTATAAAATCACTGAAGGATCCACAGAAATACATATTAAAAAGAAAAATTTTGTGAAAATACTCTTTTATTCAAGCCACTCAATAAAAGTTACTACCTTTTTTTCTCTTAGAAAATAAGATACATTCTCTTCAAGTTCTAAGCTTCTTGTTACATACTAAGACTGTGATTATGTTTCACCCTGGGAAAGACTCGATTATTCCATGTCAGAAGCTCATATTTTCTTGCAGTTGTTTTCTTGTCATTTTTTGCTCAAAGGCTTTTCACCAGCTCTATTTTTTTTTCTTCTTTTTGTATCGTATTCTATTGTACTGTCTACCTAAGCTATTGTGAAATAATTTTGCAATTCCTTTTACAAAAGAGAAACTAAGTGGAGTCCTGTATGCACCGTGCAACTCTCAGCTGTCAGAGAGTAGAGACTTTTGCCATAGTTGTGTTTTCTTCAATTAGTTCAGTAACAATCTGACAAAGTAAATTTGTGAGAGAAGATGACCACAGAAATAAATATTATAAAAGTTTATGAAAATTCAGATTAGTCAGTATGACTTCTTAGGGCTGTGGTTGAACTGCCAAGTGATGTCTTTGTATATGCAGTAAAGCAGGATTCACTCGTACATTTACTGAGAAATTTTCATGTAAGGCAAACCAGGGGCTGATCAGTAACCACACTGTGAATCAGCAGGTGCCAGACGTAAAGTGCCTATAGCATTTAAACAAAAGGGAATGCAGCTCAAAAACATTTTGGCATATTTTACTAACTCACACCAGCCACCTCAAACTGACTTGTAGCATGAGCACATTGTGATCTAAGGAGTCCTGTGACACAAAATACCCTTAATAAAAGCCCACATATTATAAATTAACCCTGGTACTTCTAAGACAAAATGGCTCCTGCTCCTCACAGCCTGCCCAGTAGCAGACGGACACTTAACCATATTTGGCACAGTGGGTCTCTCCTCTTTCTCTTGTTGTTGGTGTACCAGTTCTTGAACTGATTTTCTTAAGTCAACACGAAGCAGGTATCAGAAGTCCTGCTCTATTTTTCTGTGCTTATGACTTCAAAAGCAGTTTGAACAGACAATTCATGTCTTAGTCACAAGGTCCAATACAATTACAAGAATTCTAACTTTAGAACAAATTATATGAGGTTTTGGGTTTAGGAACCCCAAGGTTTGGTATGATGCCTTCATTTATTTGAGTACTTCTTTTATTCGAGTACTGCCTTCGAGAAGATAGTGTGCCTTCTGCCAGACAGATTGGATACAGGATGCTTTAAACATAAGGTGAGCATAAAATAAAGCAGCACCGGTTTTACAAAAGAAATAATAAATTTCCTGATTACAGTACTATAAACAAGGGCTTGGATTTGTCTCACCTAAGAGAGCAAAGTGATCATTGTCAGCACCATTCATGGTTAGTAAAGAAATTAAAATTTCTAGAACATATTTAATTTGATCTTAGAGGGCTTGTCTAGGTACAAAAAGAGTCAATCACTCACTGCGATCAGCCTTCGGAGCCAGAGCGGACTGTCCCCACAGTAGAACCGGCAGATCCAGCGCTGAAGGGGTTGTTTTCCTCAAACCAGGCTCCACGTGGAGAGNCAGAGGTTCCCCCAAAAACCTGTGAGTGCCCAGGTCTCTGGCTGCTGGAACCTGGTGCTCCTAATGGGTGGCAGCAAAGACAAGTCCTGTGTTAGATGTGACCAGGTGAATGATTTGCTCAGCCTAGGGACTGAACTGAAGGCAGGGGAATACCTGAGGAGTACCAGGGAGAGCAAGAGAAAGGTAGAGAATTTACCATCCCTGAGGTGTAAACGGAGAGGATGGATTTCACAAGAAGCACGGGATCCCCTATCATCTTGTAGTCAGGTTATCAGAGGGGACCTAAGAGATAGGGGGAATGGATACAGCCCTTCTCAGGGAGGCAGGCAAATCCCTTCCCAAACTCCTACACCTTCTCAATTGCCTTTGCATAACAGGTATGGGGCTTTGGAAGATGAGGGTCAGGTGAAGGAAGTTGAAGATGTAGATCACCTGAGGAATCACCCAGGGTGTGTCAGTTGCAGCCATCCCTTAAGACAACTTCAATTAAAAAAAAAAAGAAGAGGAAGGTTATAATACTAGGTGATTCCTGTCTGAAGGGAACTGAATGCCCCATATTCCCCTCTCCTCCAGAGAGGTCTGCTGCCCTCCTGGGGTCTGGGTTCAAGATGTGTCAAGGAACTTCTCTGGTCTGGTGTCGGGGTGACTTGAGAGTCTGGGGGGGGGAGAATTAATGGGCAGGCTGGTATGGGAGATACTGTTGCAGATATTTGCTACAGGCCACCTGATCATGATGAAGAAGTTGATGAGGCCTTCTACAAGCAGCTGATATCAGCCTCACAATCACAGGCCCTGGTTCTTATGGGGGAATTTTAGCTACCCAGACATTTGTTGGGAGACCTACACAGCTATCTGTTCCCGGTCCAGGAGGTTCCTCCAGTGCATTTATGATAACTTCTTGATGCAAATGGTGGGTGAGCCAACTAGAAGAGGAGCAGTACTGGATATTATACTCACTAACAATTCTTATTATATGTCTTAGTTCCAAGATACGATCAACTTTCCATAAAGGCTACATAAGACATTTCAATAGTGTAATTGACAGTCTTTAGAAAGATTTTCCTGTATTGCTCTCAACTCCCATTTCTTATCGGTTTTACCATGATAGCCTCCTTCCTCACAATGGTTTTACTGACCAAATTTAAAAAATATAACAAAAACTAAGCCTGGTGTTCTTCCTTATCTGATAACTGCTCAGAGTTCACAACTACTCTTCAAAAGCCTCTCCCACCTCCCTTATGTCTGCATTTTGTATTAAGCCACCTGCTAAAGCAGGTTGGGATGTTGCAGGCAAACACCACCAGCCTGTTACATACACATGGCAGCTACAGATAAATAAGCATCACTTGGCACTGGCTTTTGGATGCATGGTAAGAAAGATGGAGAAGCCAAACCTAACATGCCTCTGTTCAACTGTTCCCAAGGTGATGGCCATTCTTAAATGTCATGCTACCGTGCTCATTGCAGAACTTTGCAGTCTTTTTTTCCCACCCTTTCTCCTATTTGCATCGTGCAAACATGACGTATGATATTTTTCAGCATTTCCAACTGTAGACCATGTATTTCTGGGTATCCACCTTGTCCCTACCCCATCTATTTCTTACCCTTTGAATTCTTGCCTGACTCGTACCATTATAAGTCAGTGTCTCATAGCCATAAAATTATATGTATTTTCAAGGGTAATAAATAGTGTTTATCTTATTTCCCAAAGGGAGGGAACCTGAATCTAAAGCTTAAATCAGGGGATTTTAGACTCTTAAATTTCTCTAACACAGCTTGTAAGTTGGGAATAGATGTAGGAGGCATGTCAAAAGGGCATTAATTGAGAGTGTGTTATATATTTTCCCACCTTCCTACATATGCTTCCACCACAAAATGAAGATTTGACAGGATGGACTAAAACCAGATCATTGATAATTGTGATTCTTCCCTCTGTCTTTAATGATTTCAATATTTCTTAAACTGTGATTATTCATTTTGTAGCTACATGTGAAATCTAACAAATCTACAAAGTGCTAATTAAGAAAAGTAAAGTATACTCATATAATCACATACATTAGAGATCAGTATGACAGGTTGTTTTCCCCATCTCTAGTAAACACTTCAGAATAAAACAAAATAGCTATTTGAAAAAGAAATACATACAACAAGAAACGTAGCACTGTCAATTAGCTTTTAAAACCAGGAGAAAATACTGTACACCATTCTGATAAATGTTTATGATAGTATGAGGCTGTAGGACTATAATATCACGTAACCCAATAAAGATGAACAAGATTTCTTTCCACTTTAAATGCACTGGAGAAGCACAGTTAAGTTTGTATTAGCATATCACAAATGTGAAACTGGGACATGGACTCAATGTGAAATTAGAACAGCAGCTGGTATCCTGTTAGCAAGTAAAGTGTGTTTGCTTGGGGAAAAAAAAGACCAATGTGAAATCAAGCCATACAAATGCACAGAGAACAATCAGTTGGTAAAGGATCTGTGAACTGCACTGCATATCTCAGGTTGCCTCTATTGTGTTATAAGACATTTCACAAAAATATCTATATTTAGCAGGGTCAGATGACATTCCCCAAACTGAATTATCAAGAATCTATTCTCCTTTATAGATAATCTGAAAAGTATTGAAATTTAGGCTCTGACAGGTTTGGCCATGTTTTTGATTCTGTTTTCTTTCCTGCATCATACAGTCTGATGAAGTATGAAGCTAAATTTCCTATTTTCCTATAGAACACAGAATGATGTAGTAAGCAGGAAGATTGCACAAAATGTTTTAAATTATATCTCACATAAAAATGTTCACTAATTTCGTTCTTTTTAAAAAGTGTGCCTTTTATCAGCCATCCAGAGACTAGCAAACTTTTAAAGCTGTGTTTTCTTTTACTTCATTTCATACAGTCCAGTTTGCAGAAAGGGAATCAACTGCTTCATGCTCCCATTCTTCACCCTCTCTTTTTCTGTCTCGTCCTCTCTCCCAGCAAGACAACTGTTACATCTTTCACTCCATCTCCTATCCAGCAAGATGCATTATCAACTGTGTGTTGGGGCAGTCCTTGAGAATACATGCAACATTTTTCTCTGACCCTGTAGGTTCTCCAGCTGCAGTGCATAGAATCCACAGTGAGTTTGTTTTGTTCTGTGTTCCCTCCTCTATGAACAACAGTAAGGCTAAGCTATTTCTATTCAGCAAAATACAGCACCAAGTCACATAGAGCCAGGCATGTCACCCTACCCAGCCTCACAAAGCAGCCCCTGAAATTTTTCATCAGGCCTATTATTTTTATGGTGTCTATCTATCTCAGCAGAGGCCCATGTGGAAAGAGGCTGTCATTCAAGACAGGAGACAAGTGCAAATGCTCTTCCAGACCAGCTGGCTGAGGCCACTGAGACAGTTATTGAACTATTTTTATGCCCTCTCTTTTCAGATCTTTCACCTTACTGCCATGCATTTACCAGTATTTAATGCTTTTTGAGGAAGGTACAGTCCTGAGGAGCTGCAGACACACTGGAAGATATTTACCTTAAGCACAGTGAAGCCCAAGAGTAACTGCTGGAGGCGGTGACCAAATAATGAGTATTTAAGATATTTATTGTCTAGCAGTCTAAGTTGCCTTGCCTACACTTCAATATTTATAAAATATTCTGAGTTTAGCTATTTTGGAAAGAATTCAGAATAATCTAAGGTCTACACGGGAAGACAATTCTAAATATAATCCATAATACTTAGATTTAGCTTACACAGGGACAGCAGCTCCAAAATTACAAGGAAATGAAGGAATGGCTACACAATCCTTCCATGTTTAATGGCAAGGATCATAAAACTGTTCTCACATTCCAGCATTGGATGGAAATGTAGCATTTACTCTAACTCTTCCTTGCAGCATTATTTGCCCTTTTGATAAATATCCACTTAAAAAACTCTTGTTATTTTGCTGCAGTATTATCTCACACAATGCAAATCTAGGAATAAGACTCTAAATAAATCAGAATCCATAATAGGGTCTCGGCAGCTCTGACTACCGAGCAGCAAACACCGCAGCCAGAAGGATGGCTCAGCTATCCTTCCAGTGTGACACCAAAGAAGGCTCACACGGCAAGGGAGGGGTAAATTTTTTACATAAAGGACTGTAACACCCTTCTGCTTTTGCACAAGAGAAAGATGAGCTGGACTAGACTAGAGTATCAGCATTGATAGCCATATTCAGATTGCTTACTTAGATGCTGCTGTGGCATCTAAGACCAAGAGACCTTTCAAAGTCAAAAAACTTGGCTCCTTCCACACCTGGGGAGCAGAAGCTAGGAGACAGGAATTACATTCGAGATAAGTTTCTATAGGACAAACTCTCATGGACAATTATGTGCCTCCAGTAACTCCAGTGACCCTGCTTAGCCAGTGTCCTGAAGCATTCTATTAAAGTTAAATATTATAATAGTTACATCCTAGACTGCTACCCATTGCTGCCTGAAAACAAACCTGACTGACTTTGCTTCTTTGGATTTGCTGTAGAGCATTGAAGTGGTGTGTTGTTGTTTTATAAAAAGTAAAACAATGAAATCTTAATTGCACCCTGATTTGGTGGTTTAATAACATGATTGTTTTAATGTATCTGTTCTACATTTGTATGAGGCTTTAAAATATCATTACACATTGATAGACTAGTGTAGTGAAGCCAAAACACCAGTATAAAACCTGTACTCTCAGCAGGTTCATTACCATCAGAATGATTAAGAAATACTGGCCAAGCACCACTGCACCACACAAAATAGTGGGAGTTTTTAATGTCATAAAGGCTAAAATATACCATACATTACACAAGTTGAAAATTTATCAATATTTTATCATCCTTGTCTAATTTTTGCAGACAAACAGTACCACTTCTACTACATTACATGCAGAAAGCATATATTGACTATAACTCCACCTACACATTTTTCTTGTGCTTTCATACATGGTTAACTATTTGCTTTCATGGAATATATTTTGATTCCATGTATATCATATGGAGAACGGATGGTTTAACTATCACAGAATAGTTGTGACAGTATATCCTTCTTAGTACTTAGCCTCCTTTTCTCTAAATGAGATGTTTTGGCTGATGAGATGGTCAAAATGTCAAACAGAAGGATTGCTGTTTAATTTGAAAGTCAGGAATGAATGACTACAGGTAAAGGCTTTAGGACAGAGGTGAAAATATTTAAATCAACAGTAGGACATGAAATCTCATCTCAGAGGACAAGCTGATCTACAAATAAGAATGAGTAAGAGTGGTCTGTACAACTGACACATTATGTTAGCTCAAGAAGAACAAATTGCTCATGCTTACTGCATGACTGAAGGTCAATATGCCTGAAAAATTATGGAAAGGGTCTGGACTCAAGACCAAGATTAAAGGCTAAGGATGCATAACTATCCCAGGTAACTATCAAGCACCTTTAGAATTAATGGTCAGTATCACAGTGCCATCCTATAATGCCTTAAATGAAATGTTAGGGTAAAACTCCTCAGTGATGCACAATAGACCATTAAGAACCAGAATTTGCCTGAATATATTTGACTTAAAGTGCCTCAGATTGTTGCTGCTGTAACTTTACTAATAAAATGTATTTAAAGTTGGTACTAAAAGCTCTCAGAGGTAAAAATTGCTGCTAGGTACCTGATACTGCTTTTGCACAGCTCCTTCAGTTTCTACATTAGCAAGCTGAGCCATTCCTAATTGTGTCAATAGAACAGAACTAATTTAAGTACAAACAACTCAGCAGGGGCACGTGAGGTTACTTGAACCATGTCCTGAACTGTTGCAGTGTTTTGTTGCAGCTGTGCTAGGTGAATTGAGACCATTCCAGTTGTGATGCTTTCCCATCACTGAGTCCATGTTTCCTGGCACCATTCCCAGAGGCACCAGGTTTGGACAGATTTTCACAGACTCACAGTGACCTGAGGCACTGCTATAGGAAAACTGCTTAAAGCTGTTGTGCTCCTATATCCTTATCTTCATCCACATTAAGATTTAAGATTAAGATAAAAACTATCCATAGCAAGATAAGAGGCAACCAAAGAAATTACTGGAGCGCTTTGGTGTGGAGGCAGGAGTGGGACAAACATTACAATGAACAGTGTTACTGGAGCACGGTGCTTCCCTGTCATAGAGCTCCCAATAAAATAACAGATAAACAGTTTTTATACATCTTCTCTACAGCTTTTTGATTTGCTTCATTTCTAGGGATGGGATTTACAATAAGGATCAAACTGAGTATTTAATGAATACATTAGCTTGTGCATCATGAGCTAAAATGAGAAGTCCTAGAGCATGGAAGGGTGAAGGTTAGTTCCTAAATCCAGTCTTAAATTTTCACAGCACTGCTCCTCCAGTTCCTGAATCCAGTATGATGTTCACCATTGCAGGGGGAGACACTGGAATTTCATGTCTGAGAATTGGCCAGTCGTGTGTTGGAAGGAGTTGATATACTCATAAAAGTGGTTTTAGAGTCTCAGACTGGCTATTGATTTCCTCCTTAGTGTGGCTTTGCACTTCTGGCATGCTCTTAGATACAATGAGAATTGTAGCAATTATCTGGGCAATCCAATCTATTCCCCTAGCAGTTCAAATTAAAGCTTCTAACATATTTCAATCTACTTCAGCATTCAGTATACATCTTCAGTTAGAAGACATGGAGGACGTTAAGGCAAGATTAAGTCACAGCATGATGTTCATATTTTTCCAATTAATTTAAGTACTAAATCTATATTTTTTGCTGCATTTTTATATCCTTTCTTTTCCAGCTTTTTGATAGCACTTGGTATCAGTACATAGCCTGGAATGCAAAATAACTTGTCTTCTATACCATTAAGTTTCCTAAGAGCTTTCCCATTTTAGTTCCATTTGGATTCATTCCCTCTGGCAATCCTTTCTCAATGTAAATGCTGCAAACTGTTCTCACTCTAATATGCTGCACTATGGAAATTCACTGTAGACAAACTTCAGAATATTCCAAAGTATAATTCATCAATAGAATTTAAGCTCACTTCAAGTAAACAAAAAGATATATGAGCATAAACCCATAACTGTGTTTATTTTCTCTATTTTAGTAGAAATATAAAACACACTGATAACTGACAATAGGGTTTTCCTTCCATTTTGTCCCATCTGAAAAAGCACTTCTCATACTCTGCTGTCAATTCTTGTTTTGCATCTTCAAAGATATCTCATTGAGAATACGTAATGGCAACTGACGCAGCCTTATGTATATGCACTCTCTATGAATACCTACTTTGTTGAATTAAACTGCCTTAAGCATGTTGTCCTTTTTCCAACAATTAATAAAAATTCTATGTTTCTGAAAGCCTCTTACAAAGCAGCAGCATTAAAAACCAATTGATTATATATCTATTTCTTCTTGAAACTGAACTACATGCAATCATACAAATAACTGAAGAATGGTGGATTGACATATTTTAAAATATACAAATGAAAATGACACATCTCCAGAAAAAAACTCTTGCTTGAAAATCTGAGCAATGGAATATAAGACTATATTTGATTTGAGCTCAGTGAGGAAATGAGCTGATGATCTGAATCATGAAATAGCCATGCTGAAATGCCTTGTCTCATTTGCTTTCCCTACTGGAAATATGAACCTGCATGATCAGATAATCAGACACAAAATTATTTAGTATTCAGATATATTTTAATGTACCTAATATGGAGATTATTTTTAGACCATTTTAATGTGCAATCTTATGGTTACTGGAGATTCTTCAATAACATTTCTTACCTTACCTCACCGTAGGCCTTATTTTTCTGGGCAGTAGACCTTAACTTCATTTAGGTAGCAAAACTACTTTTGGAACACTTGCACTTTTTCATGTTTAATCTACTAATGTGATGTGAAAAGAAAGTACTGCCTTCCGAATTCCATAGAAAAATTGTTATTTAATAAAGGTATAAATATTACACTGAAAAAATGGGTTTAAGAAGACAGCAAGTCTTCATAGTCAAATATTCAGATATTAGATTATTAACAAATTCATGTTTCCATACAAGCAACAGTTCCCATGCATAATGTGTACTCATTTGCAATCCTTCCCTTAGGAAGGACAATACCATAGCCTCACTGGAACATTCTCCAACACATAAATTTTGAGACATTCAGCATGGGAAGTATTAGAGTTAAAAAGAATGGGAAACACAGCCTTATAATGGGAAAACCTAGGGAGTGTTTAAGGCTAGGATTCTTTCCTGCAAATACTTCCATACTGTAGATCTTCAAAATTTACCACAAAGTAATAAATATTAGGGATATAACTTACACAAAGTAATAAATATTAGGGATATAACTTACAAAGAACTACTAAGACTTGGAATTTATAAGCAGTTAGGAGTTGAACTTTAGTATCCCTACTTGTACTTAAAAAATGGCATTTTCATCAGTATCCCTTTAAATGCAGTGGAGCATTTGCAGAACATCAGTGACAGAATCTGTGATAGAAATGTCAGTTTGTAGGGATATCACAAGATGACAGATATTTCTTCTCAAGAGATATCAGCTATTTATAGTAATTCCTTGTTTTCTGCCCCTCCCCAAGCCTTTCTACCTTTTTTTTTTTTTTTCTAATTTCCAGCCCTCTGTTGCCTACTACCACCTTTTCCATTCCCTCATCGATTTCATGATGGTTTTTACAATGTCTTGTCCTTTTTTACCAATCTGTATTTTATTTTTTTCATAACTCCAGCATAGCCTACAATAGAATGACTCCTCCCTTCACTCCAAGCCCTAGATGAACGTTACACTTTTACATTACATCATTTGCAATAATCACCTTTTTAATTGTGTTTTAAGGGGGGGCCTCAAGAAAATGTGGTAAAAAGTGGCTTTAAAACTGCTCAGGTCTAATAGGATTCCAAGAACTGAACATGTTAGACACAAGCATACCTTAATTTTCAATTTCAGAAGCAAATTAAACTTTGTAGGTTGCAGTGATTGGAGTGGGTTTACAAGCTTGCAAGGTTGCTTCCCCATTGTTTTGTCTAACATACACTTTCATAATTAAATACGTATACACAAAATAATAATTGCCACTTTGACTCTGTTCCTGTGATGTTCTGCTGAGAAGATGAAAGAAATCCCAGGTCTGTTTTTTCTTCTTGTAACACTGTGAGTCTGAAGTTAGTAGGAAGAAGTCTTTTCTACATTTGGGAAGCCTATTCTAACCACAGCTGATTTGTCCATTTTTAAAAAAGAAACATTCAAGTTGTCAGAAGTCATGCTTTTATTTTTTTTTTTTAATAGAAGACAGCTTATTGTGTAAAAGTTTTTTCAGCCTTACTTTACAACACTCCTCTACCTGTATAACTTATCTGCTAAAGAAGTCAGGATGGATGGCCCCATGGAAAATCACAGACATTTTACTGATGCAGAACAAACTGGCTCAGTTGTCCTAAGGGAACTATACTATGAGTGACTCTAACAAGAAATAAAGCCAGAATATAACATTCTGATCTAAATGAAGACAAAGAAAACATTGCCATTTATTTCAGCCAGGACAAGATCATCCATGGCCTTTTGCAATGCACTTTATACAAGAGTTCATCATGCTGTTCTCAGGGTGATGAAAGAGAAGCTGCTTGAGTTCTTCCTTCTCACCAACAATGTAGTCTACAATATCATCTTCAAATCTGAACACTCCTGTAACACTGTGGGCTGGCCAGTTAGGCTGTAGAAATGCTTAAGATCACACTGCACCTTGTTGCAGTTCATTCCTCTATAACACTGATTGGGATCATGAATAAGAGCCTTCTGACTGGATCACAGTCAACCCTTACAGTAACTGCTGTTTTTCATGACTTACTGGTACAGCAACAAAAATAATGCCTGTCAAACACTGATATTTAATATCTTCTATCTGCAAAATGGAAGAAAAATTTAGTATCTGAAACAGAAGACAGATCAGAGTCAACAAGTAAATGCTGGGTATTTTTGGCTAATGAGTAAATGGAATTTCTCTTCATTAAAATTCAAGCATGGATAAATAATGTATAGATCTACTGATATACAGAATTATTTTGAGTTGCTTTGGGTTTTACTTTTGCCGCTATTCTGTTATGTGTGCTTATGTAGTGGGAGAGGCACCTGTGAAAAAGAGCCTGGTGACACTTAGATTGCTACAGGCATGGCCTTGGACCACAGATTTCTCAAAAACAGAATCAGATGCCTGATCTGTAAGCTGTGATCAGGACAAGTGAAGCACCTGAGACTTGGAATCACAGCAACAATTATGCTGAGAAAGAGGAAACCAGAAAAGGCAATATGCCCTATATCTGTGTTCAAACTCTAACACTCCTTGAGGTTTAAGCTTCTCCTAGAAGCCAAATTTAGACCAAAATTCACAGCTGGCATCTCCCCTCTTAGAAGTAGTGCCTACATAATTATTTTCTGTACACAAACCTCAAATGACCACTCATTTTCACCTTTTAAGATGTCAAAAAGAAGTATAGTTTCTTCTAAACATTAGAAATAAACTGTTTAACATGCTTAGTATAAAGTATAACCCCACATCTCCCAAGCCTCCAGGGTATGGGCCAGCAGCAACCATGCTCGCTCTAGCACCTCCCTCATGTTCTGCCAAAAACTACAGATTATGCCTGATTATCTGTACTGAATGATGAAGATGCTTCTTTGTATCAGGAAAACCCTGGCTACACTTTCCTTCTCCCAGCCCTGCCTACATCATTTTCTCTATAAAATTCTCACCGACGGCATCTCTGGGCACTGTCAGGGAACACTGTAGTGAAGCTCTGGATGGCAATCTGTATTCTACACAGCTGCAGACTGCTATGATCCCTTCTGGGCTGATCAGACTGGAACAGGTGTAAAAGCTTGTATATAAGACCTTTTTCAACTAACTATGATCACAAATGCAGAGAAATGCATGCGGTATGAGGAAAGAACTGAGACGTGAAGATCCCAGGTTTGCAGCCTCATGTCTGAGTGATAGTCTATGCTCCTGAACAACTTATTCAATTATGTTAACAGTAACTTCCTATGGAAAAAAAACAGCACAGGTGCATTTCCTGCCTCTTATTGATAGGAACAGTATTGTGTCTTTTTGTCAAACATTTTTTTTCCTTTTAATGTATCTAGGAGAACATTCTGTCCTCTTCTCTGGTAGTCTTCACCAAACCAGAGAGCACTTCCTAGACCAGTAAGAGAGGCACAACTTTCAGAGAGCAGTAATGCCTATAGAGGAAAATCAAATTAATATGGTTTGCCACATCCAGTTTACTATTTTAAAAGACTCTTTTGACAGTCTTTGGAATAAAAGGTAAAGAGAATGAGATAAGTTGTATTTCACTTCCAGTCCCAAACACACTTCTGGCTTTTCATTTCCTAGTTCCTGGCTAGTGATAAACAAGCGCTCATCTTTGATCCTTTCAAACTCCCTGCTTTTTTTTCCATGGCAGAAGCTAGCATTCTGTGGTTCCTGGAGAGGCTCTGAACCCAGTGCAGCTCTCTAACAAGTTATGGGAGAGTGGGACAGAATTGTACTTGGCTTGCTCTTCAAGGGTCATGGTACATTAAACGGCTAATCTGAAGTTTGGAAAACTTCAGTTAGTTTACTTTCCTGAGAATGAGCAGAACTCTTGAAACTACCCACAGAGAGGTTAGGCAAGCTTGGAAAGGACTCCATAAGGGTTAAACAGCCTGATATCCTTAAGGAAGAATGGTTGTCAGTATTTCAGCACGGAAATGAGACCCAGGAGCCAATGTATCTAATATTGCCTCTACCAACACGTATGGGTTTCACCTAATTTTTTTACATGAAGTATTTACAATGTCTCCTGAGTGGTCTGCATGGAAGAAATAAAGGGTACTGTTGTCATCCCTGGAAAGGTTGATTAGAATATTCTATTAATAATAAAAAGACCATTTCCATCTGTCAAATTAGCTTTGCTATGCTTATATATGTCTTAGACTTCTCCTTGCAACCTCTTCAAGATCTATAGACTAATGCTGGCTATATGTCCTTGTCAGTATACTCTCCTGTATTCCAAGGCTTGGCATTTCTTAGGCATTCAGTAAACCAATTAAAGAAAATTTCTGGTACATTTCCATATGTAAACTACACAAAGGATTACCTATTTAGTGGTTTATTTGTGCTGACCACTACAAGAGTGCCATGTCCTTCTCTATAAAATGGATGGAATCTGACCATAAAGGCTCAAATGTGCTGCAATAACTTTTTTTTCTCTTCAACATTGTATAAGTAATGATCTCATCTTTCTCAGGAAATGTTCAGATTCTTTCACAACACTTTGTACGTATAGATGCAAGTGAGAAGCATTGATAGAAAATGGCTAACAAGATTTGGATTGTGTACTCAGCATACCTGCTTTTTAGCCTGTCATCAAAAACCTTTTTCACACATTCAGCAGGTTAGATCCAAGCATCTAACATTCCAAAAAGACATTACCAATTTTACCAGAATCTTAACAAAGGAAGCACAAATAAATTACATGGTCAATTTACTTAATTTCTGGGTAAATACTACAAGAAACAAATAAACTTTTAAACAAAAATAGATTTATTTCTAAAGTGCTCTCCTTCATGCAAAAAGCATGAGGAGACCAACAGATATAATCCACCTCTTGTCCAGAGAAGACCACCTAAACTGGTGAAGGGCCTGAAGAACACGTCTGACAAGGAGAGGCTGAGGGAACTGGGGCTATTTAGTCTGAATAAATGGAGGCTTTCTACAATTTTCTATAATTACCTGAAAGGATGTTGTAGAGAATTAGACACTGGTCTCTTCTCACAAGTAACTAGTGACAGAACAAGGGGGAATGTCCCCCTGAACTCAACACTGGTGAGACCTTNGGTGGTTGATTCACCATCCCTGTGTGTGTGATAGACATGGAGCTTGGGGGTAGGGCTTAGTGGTGGACTTGGTAGAACAGGGTGAATGGTTGGAATCAATGATCTTAAAGGCCTTTTCCAACCAAAATGATTCTATGATTCTAATAAAAACACTAAGTTCATTGCCCACCAGGAACAACAACAACAACAATAAGTAAGATAATCCCACACGCATACAGATTTACCTCTATGTAACATTTAAATAAGGATTAATTATAATTATATGATGATTATATATAATGATATAATTATGAGCTGCAAGGTATGGAATGCATGGCAGTGAAAAGGATATAACTAGGGGTTCAGGAGACAGGCAAGCAGAAATGTTGACTGAGTAACTGCCAAGAACTATCAGGCCAGTGATGAATATTAGTATCAGGAACGGATTCCAAAGAAAGTAGTACAGGACCCACCATTAGATAAATCTGAAAAATTAGTCTTATCTAAGTTTTCAGTATTAGTAACAACATTGATAAAGGATGCAACCATGCACATTGCAGGACAGAAATAATGAAGAGCTGTTCACTCTCATGAATGCTGGAAGTTAATAGCTTTTGGTCACATCTTATTTTTGCAGTTTTATCTAATCAGCTTTAGAGTGGTAATACGATTGATAGTGGCATTATTCTCAATGAATTCAACAATGATGGTCCCATTTCTTGGTCTTTTATTTACCATCAAGAAGGCATTCTCTGCAAATAAATGGGCAAGAAAAAGTTTTCTTATTAATAAAAGCACACTTTCTCCCAGTCTCACTCTAGGACAGATCCAGTATTTGACCTGTACTTCACTCTAGCCAAACTTGAGTGATATTTCTCTGAATTTTGATCATGAACAAGTCCACACAGAGAGTGCAATAATGAATCTTCCAGTGCAAAAAAGCTCCAAGCTTTTACTAATGCACCAATATTTCACGTCTGTAAATAAGAACATTTCCTGTTGACAATCCATTTTGAGCCAGCCTATAATTATAATGTATTGCAATCTATTTTACATCTTGTACCTCTGTATTACTTACAGAAAAGATTCTCTATGTAAATCTGACTTCAGGGAAGCCATATCGCTTCAGCAGCTCAGTTGTTCATATCCAAGAGACCCAACAGAATGCTTTGCAACAGGCACATTTAACATTACTGGGCACGCTAACAAGCACATCCTTTTCATTAAAGGATTAAAAACTCTCTGAATGAAAAAGGACCACAACTGGTTTTAATGATCTTTCCCAGATCAAGTTATGAAGCAGTACATTGACAAGTAGAAATGTCAGTGGGAGGCTAGCACAATAAATCCGAGGTAAAATATAGTCCTTACATAGCCATTAAAATGCCTAATACTTCTTAAACTATAGATGCCACCAGTATGAAGTAATGGGAACAGGCTTACACTTCATACCCTCATGATCTCTCTGTTTTCTTCCTCCCTGTTATCATTTCTCCTTCTTTATAATCTTGCCCTTTTTTCTCCTTTCTTATATCTGCATCTTTTCATCTTAGGAATCTGGTGAATTCTTCACTGAACCAAAGCATCTTTGAAACAGTTAACAGAAGCCTTTAAAGTATTCTCATCTCCCCTTTCATTAGGTCAACCACAGTACAGGATAACAGTGGAGTTCACACCTACCAAACTTAAGGCACAGGACAGACTAGGAAAACAGAAACAAAATCCTTTTTTAGCTTAAAGTTAGTCTATAACCTGCACAAATATAGAAGGAGAAATGTAGCAGATGAAGCTGGAGAGATACCTTTGCAGAGGGTTGAACCTAATCTACATACATTAGGAGCAATGGGATCAATAACTGTTAGCGCATCTTCACATGTGCTCAGGCTTCACTAATCACTGCTGCAGCACTTCAAGACAATCAGGCAGAGTTCAAAATTAATGACTGACAAAAGACCTGAGGAAAATGAGCCTCTCCTCCCACGAAAACACGAATAAGTGTAACAGCACTGGGCTAACAGCCAGATAGCCATGTGTTCTCACAAAACCTTCTCTATCAATATCCTTTCTCTATAATCTATTAGTAGAATTGGGCTTCATGCGTTTGCTTTAACCCTGAGTAGAAGTAACAGTTTCAAAGAGTTTTGAAGAAAGGAACTGTAATTTCAGCATATATTGGCATAACATACATGTGCATTTTGCATGAAGCAATCAGTATGAGAATAGACAACGAAAAATAGCCTGTTACAAAATGGATATAATTTGTACTCACCAGAGTGGAGTGGTTCAGGGAGGTTTCAGGACCCCAGGAGTGTAAGAGTAATTCAGTGAATGGCTGGGTGTGTCATTTGTACGTGTAGCTCTTGTGGTTCAAGTTGCTTTTCAATGAAAGATGGAATGAAAACCCGAAGTTTTTCTAGACTAACAGATCTCATTAAAACTCCAACACTGCAATTTAATTGTCCTTTCATCATCCTTGGGATATGGATATGTACAATTAAGCCCAGCAGACTTGAACATTCATACCAAATAGCAGAATATGGACATTAGAATGTACACTACAAGTGCTATTTTCTATTGTAATTTTGCTCTCTCTTCTTTGATATTCTACAGCCTTTAATTTCATGTGTTGACCGTTCATTACTTCTTTTTATTTATCCTCCTATGTATGCTCTAGGGATTATTCTGACTTCAGTTATGTGCCTGTTTATTATAATTTTTTCATGTTGGCCTTTATTTCAAGAAGACAATTAAAAAACTATTCAATCTTTCATTATTAAAAAAAAATCAAACAAAGAACAATAAAACAAACACAACCCTTTTTTTTTTGTAATCTCTTATGAAATAAATGTCTAATAATTATTGTCTGTTATGAGAATTAATGCTTTTTCTCTTTTATCCAACTCTTCAGTCCCTGCTGAATTTTTCTTTACATGTCACAATTAAGAATTATTCTAAATTGAAGTGCTAGTAGAAAAGATTTTAGGACGGATCCATAAAATGGGTAATAACAAGCCATCATATTTGTCCAAGCATTTTGAAGAACCTTAAACATGACACCATAAAATATTATCAGTGGAGGATTAACTCATCGCTTAACTTATCCTTTGTGGTAGGGGACTGGAAACTGGCAAGTTGATGCTGTGGCAGCCACTGTTAAAAGGCTTTGGACAGATCTAAGGAAATACAGAGCAGACAATCTGTGTTCTGTACTGGAAAAAAAAAAAGGTAGATACTTTACAAAAGAATAAATTAGTAGATGGAGTAGAAAGGTATGGCAAAATAGAGACAAATCAAGCTGTATTTAACATATTGAAGACATTGTTCACAGATTTTTGAAGTGTCTCTTCAGGAAAGACAACAAGCATACAGATGAGTTTGCTTATTGTGCTTGGATTTAAAAAAAAAAATTAAAAAATCCTTTACCAAAGTCTCTTAAAGAAATTGCAGTCTCAGGATGTAAGAGGACAGATCCTCCAATGAATTAACAGCTTTACAAGAATTAAAAATAAAGGCTAGGAATAAGAAAAGCCTTTGTCACTGTAGAAGGAAACTTTTAGTGAAGTCTCTTAGAATCTCTGCTGTCACCTAAGTAATGCAAAATAGTCATAAATCATCTGTAGAAGAAGGTAACATACTGGTGACAGTGTTTGATGCATATATTTTGCTATCCAAAGTAACAAAAATGGAAGTCAACTGTGTAAGGGTGCTGCTGAGTAATTCTGTACTAACTGCTGCCAATAAAGGGTGGGATTCTCTTTCTTAATCATGTGTCTTGTGTAATTTTCCATAGATTCAAGTACTCTTTCTCACCCCAAGCTACCTCCTAGAATAGAACTACATACCACCTTCCCAGAGCCTTCCAGCACGGATGTCTAGGACACTCTAAGGCAACTAAAAAGACATTCAGTTCTATCCATAGTGAAATTAAGTGTTGATTAATACAAAGTAACAGCAACATGGTAATAAAATCCTGACCACAGTTACACAGCAATGGGCTTTAAAGGAACAGTGACTATTGAAGAAATAGTTCCACATAAGTTTATTTTTAAATTTATAAGAAACTCTGGCTTATATCCTGGATATTTTGCTTTGTTTTGTGTTTGTTTCATTGTTTGTTGCCTTTTTTTTTTTTTTTTATTAACTAGCTTTGAAGAGCANTTTTTTTTTATGTTTTCATTGTTACACACACAGGATGCAAATACTAACTTTCAATTTCTACTTTCAGGGCATTTTTCAAATCCATACAGATTTTGCTGGATGACTTCAATTTACATCTGTTATCTCAATGACTGACAGCTGATAAAGGTTATCTTTAAACTTCAGCTCATTAAGAAGACGATACTGATATAGAAGATTAATTTATTTTTAATCAAATGATCCTTTAAAACAGTATTTTGTGTTGCTCTCCCCCTCCATAGGCTCTTTAACTTTCCCTTGACTGGAAAGATGGAGAATAAGAAATCTAACTTAATGTTTGAATTTACTGAAGTTCGGCCTTAAAGATATTTCAGGATTCTTTATTTTCCTTGACATTAAATAACTTTTAAGTTGTGATACCATTTCTGTCCTCTCTGATCTCAGTTTACACTGACTCCATTAGATTCTTGTTTTCATACATTTTAATTTTACCAAAAGCAGGACCCTACAGGACTCACAGACTAAATATTTTATTTTTATTTCTGTTTGGGGGAGGGTGTGTATTAGCTCCTAGAGAGCTGCCAAAGTTGACATAGCTCTTACAAACTTCTCTCTTTTTTCCTTTAACTCTTGGATGGTTGCCAAGCAGTAAAACTCAATTCTTGATGCACTTGCATACAAGTTTCTTCACTAGTCACCCATTCGGTAGCCATTTGCCTCTTACTTTCATCATTCAAGGACTTCCTGTTTTCTCCACTCCTTTCCCTATGTTGCCACTGTAACTATATCTTATTGATTGGCCACAGTTCAGTGGCCCTCTTCCATATATTTCCTGCTCCCCCATAGAACATCCCAGAACCACCTCATTCCTATTTTGTTTTCATGTCTTTCTCAGTCTTGACCATTGGCTGTCTGAGAACACCTGGTTTGAATCAGGTACTGTTAACATCAGCCAAATTTGCTTCCTGCTATTTCCCTTAGCTGCACTATCTCCCTTCCTTTTAGGTTCCTCATAAAAATATCCACTGTGATTCAGCTTTTTGCCGGTGGAGCAGATTCAATGTATGCCACCCTTGGAGAGCTTTCAATTATACAGTGGCAAAAAAGCATCCATATTTAGTTCCAAGGAGTTCTGACAGGTGAAATGAGATACCTGATTTGCATTTATTTATCCAATTTACAGGTTTCTCTTCAATCTTCCTGTAGAAAGGATCTGTTTTTGAAGGATGTATTATTAGATGTGAATGCTACTATACTCTTTCTTCTATATATATTATAATTTATCTGCATTAGTGATCCCTAAACTTGCTTCAGTCTGCAGAATAACTAGATTTGTAAGAATTCAGAAAAATATTCATCATAATGTAACACTTTCAGAGCACTACTGTTTGCCAAAAGAGTCATCAAATCTCTTCTCCTGTTGGTATCTGGAATTTCACACCAAAAGTATTTCAGATATGTTCTTCTCATGAAAATTTATACTTTAGTTTTGGGGGTTTTGTTTTGCAGGGGGATTGATAAGTATTTTGGAGGGAGACTGTGTTCTACAGTACTATGTTATCATATTAATGCTCACAGTTTACTGAATTTTTGGCCTTTATATTTCATTGGCATGCTGCTTTGAGCCTAACTTCTCTGTCATTAATGAAAATATAAAGCAAGACTGCATATAATATTGACTCTGTAAGCAGTGCCAGCATCCTTCTGCAACTCGGTATACATCCATCTGGTCACAGTTATTCCTGGGGGTCTAAAAAGTCATATAGCAAGATTAAACTCCAAGGCAATTAACATGAACTTTTCTTTAAAACTTCAGGTGATAATGTAACAAGCTTTAAAAATCAGCAGGAGTCAGGCATCAAACTGCTCTTGACGTTTTTGAAAGTCTATCTCTAAAAAATATAAGCAGCACTATCAAAACAAGAAATTAAATGTGTCTTGCATGATTTCTTCTCTATAAATATCATGCTGCTTATTTACTCAAACTTCTCTTACCCTCTAGATTTTACTGATTTTATCTCTGGGTATTTATTAAATTATTTTCTATGGAACTGAAATCTAATTCTTGAGCAACTCACAGTGACACCTAAATCTTTTCTCACAGCTAATCTGTCAAATGAAGAATCACAGAATGTTAAGGG
>VWZY01000396.1:180203-193125 GCA_013399075.1 Chloroceryle aenea | reverse complement strand
CAGCCTCAAGGAGCCCCAAGTGATGGCCCCTTCAGGAACTGCCAAAGTTGACATGACCCTGCCCACAGCCAAGATTGAATCGGCTCCTTGTGATTTTTTCATGGATTCCTCCTGTGGAAAAGAGGATGACATGGGTAAAGCTAAAAGTTCTCTATTTAAAATTCCTAAGTTTTCTCTTTCTAAAAGTCCTAAAACCCTTTCTGCAATGAAATCCCGTGATGAGGTTTCTGTGTCCGATGTTCTTTGTTATTCTGTAACAGAGGAAACTCCTTCTGTTCTTTCTGGTAATGTTGAATCTGAGCTTCTTCCTGATACTAAGGGAGGTAGTGGCTCTAAAACTACTACATTCAGAATTCCTAGCCTGGGTTTCTCTAACATCAATATTACTTCTTCTAAAATTGAACAGGATTCCCCAGTGCCAAAAGGCGATATTACTCTTACTAAATATTCAATTAATCTCACAGAGTCTGAATCAAATATATCATCTCTTCCTTATGAAAATCTTTCTTCAACAGATTTTGAAATGTTAAATGAAGATCAATCTTTGGAGCAAGGAAGTCTGAAGTCTGGAGGGAAAGCACCAGCTAGTGAAATCACTATGGGTGACACAGAGTTTACAGTTAAAATTCCTAAATTCCGAAAACCAAAATTTGGATTTACTTGGTCTAAGGGAAAACAGTCAGAAAATAATGCTTGTTCCAAAGTAGAATCTGACATTTCCAAGGGAGCTGTAATGTCTGATATGATTGGTCATGATACTGAAAAGCCAACTCATATCTCTGATGATTGGTTTGGTTTAAAGATTCACAAGCCATCACCTGAAGTTGTTCTGGATGTGTCAACATTGGATGTCTGTCTCCCATCAGTGGAAGATACTGTGCCACAACTGGAAGTGGAAATCCATGGAACAGGTTTAGGGTACAAGGAAGAACACATAGTAGTTTCAGGAGAGAAGGACAGTGAGGAGAAGGAAAACAAATTTAAAACATCAAAATTCAAATTACCTTCATTTAATTGGTCACCAAAGAAAGAAGCTACTGCTCCTTCTCATGTTGAGGGACATATGGAAGAACCTTCTTTGTCTACTTTATCTGGAGACAGAGAATCAGAATTAACATTTCCTACCCCTGAGAATCAACACCTTCATGTGCAATTTGATACATCAACAGAAAAAGATGGTGAAAAGGGCAGAAACAAAAAGTCCCAGTTTATCATGCCAAAGATCTCATTCCCTAAAATTAAGGGTCAAAAAGCTCAGGTCTCTCTGCCTATACTGGAAACTGATGTTTGTGGACACAAACAAGACAACGAAGATATTTCAGTAGAGAAATCTGAGAAAGGGAGTAGTAGAGAAGAGTCGGGAATGGACATAAAAATGCCAAAAGTTAATGTCCCAGATTTGGAGTATTCCAAACCAGAAGTCAGAGCTCCCAAAATAGAGATGGATATTAGCATGTCCACAGATGACCTGACATTGAAGTCAGCTGCTGCCAATGCCAGCCTCTCCACCTCAGATATTAAGATGATAACTGAAGGCTCCTTTGAGGTGAAAGTTCATGACACAAGTGTTGAAAGAACATCAAGTGAAATTGATGTGGGTGATGTAGAAATGAAAATAGAAGGTCATGAAGGAAAAACAAAAATGTCTAAGTTCCAAATGCCAAAGTTTGGAATTACACATTCTAAAGGAAAAGGGTCAGAAAAGGTCATCCAATCCAAATCAGAAGTCAAGGTTCCCCAACTAAAAGCAATGGTAGAAATAGCTGATATTGCTCTTGAAGCACCAAATTTGGAGGTGGAATGTGGTACAAGAGCAGAAACTCACAGCCCTACACTCAAAATGACTAAAGTTGACAATAAGGCCTCAGAGCCTGATGTTCACCTCCAATCAGTTGACATTTCTATTCCAAAAACAGATAGTGATATTCAGGATTCAGATGCAGCACTAAAACTCAAAGGGGAAATAAAGCAAGATGGAGATGGAGAAGAGAAAGAAGGACATTTCAAAATGCCAAAATTCAAGCTTCCATCTTTCAGCTGGTCACCAAAGAAGGAAGCAAGTGTTAAACCAGATTCTGGAGCAAATTTGGAAGATCGTAAACTTGCTGCAATGTCAAGCAGAATGGACACAGAAATGAGAGGAACTGAAACTGATGATCAAGGTACTGGGCTAGGCCTTGATCTGGAAATATCTGCTGGAAAACTTGAACAAAAAAGTCCAGTTAAAAAGCCTCAATTTGTCATGCCTAAAATTTCACTCTCCAAGATCAAGGTTCCCAAATCTCAGAGTCATTCACCAAAAGCTGATGCTGATGCTACTATTCCTAAAAAAGAGAGTGATGATTCCATACAGATACCTGATATAGAAAGAAGTTCTTCTGAAAAGACAGGTGAAGGAGCACAGATAAGCATAAACCTGTCTGATGTTAAGGTCCCCACTCTGGAGTTTTCTAAAACAGAAACTGGAACCTCCGAAAATGAACTGGGAGTCATCTTGGCAAAGGTTGATTCTTCCCTGCCTCCCTCAGAGGGGAGTTTTCAACAGGTTGAAAGTTCTATCAGTGAAGACGTCATTCAGAAACGAGGTATTAAGTTCCCCAAAGGAGAAGCTTCAATTGATCTGAAGAGCCCTGAAATAGTAACAGAAAAATCATCATTTGTGGATGGAAGAAAGATGAAATTGGAAGGTCCTGAAGGAAAGATTAAAATTCCCAAATTCCAGAAACCAAAGTTTGGCATCTCCCTAACAAAAGGGAAGGGCCCAGACACAGAGATCAGTTCACCAAAAAAGGAAGCTGATCTACCTCAGCTGAAAATGACAAACGAAATTGCTGACATTGCTGTGGGAGTTTCAGCAGCAGAATTTACATCTGACATACCAGATTCTGGATTAGGTGTTTGTAAGATAAAAACAACTCAAGTTCTGACAGCTGGTATTGAAACTCCAAAGGTAGATATAAGCTCCCAGTCAGGGTCCAAACTAATGACAGAGGGAGCTATTGAGAGCCTTGAGGAGAAAGAATTCAAATTAAAAGAACAAGATGAAATAAAAGCTGAAGAAGGTCAAACTGAAGAACATCAGGGATGGTTTAAAATGCCAAAATTCAGAATACCTGCGTTTGTCAGGACATCCTTAAAGGAAAAAAAAAGTGATGCTGATACTGAAAGAAGCGTGGAAAAATCTCAGGCAGAAACTTACACAGATGTAGTTAAGCACAGTGCTGAAGGAGAAAAACTGCATACTTCTGAACTCACAGTGTCTTCAGCAGAATTGCTTAAATCATTCCTAAGTGTCTCAGAAATTGACAAAGACAACTGTTTAACAAATAGGTTTCCTACATCTACTCTGACTCTTCAAGAGCATAAAGTCAAATCACAGGATACAGAAGTCCGAAAGGTAGAAAGTTCCACTAAGGCAGAAACTTCAGGAGTAGGATGTAAACCATCATCAGCTGAAATTACTCTGGATGCAAATCAGGAGAAAAAAAGTATAAGTCTTCCAAACAAAGAGCTAGATACCGAAAATCAAGAGGCAGTAATTAAAAAAGGCAAGATAAAGGGTGAAATGAAAATTATAGGAAAAGACGGTAAAGTAAGCCAGTTAAAACAGCCTACGTGTGAATGGTCTACAACAAAGGAATCAGAAGATGGTGCTTATGTTACAGCTAATCTGGAAGATATAAAGGTAGAAGTTCCAAGAGTGCAAATGGATGTTAAAATTGCTAAAGTAGATCCTGACATGAAATTTCAAGTGAAAAATGTTGAAAAGGACATGTCTGCAAGGGTGGAAGGGCAAGTAGAAGATAGAGCAGAAACAAGTAAAATTAAAACATACAAGTTTAAGATTCCAACGTTTGGAGTGTTGCATTCAGAAGTGAAAGGTTTTGAAGATAATGTCAATTTACAAAAGTCAGAAGCTGTTTCAGTGTCTAAAACTGAAATGGAGACAGCAGAAATGCAGCTTCAAAAACCAGAAGGATCTATTGGCCTGAAAAGTGCAGCTCAAGATCATATGGAAGCATCTGAGAAAATAACAGTGGAAACTCTGGACAAATCACAAGGTGGCCCAGAAGTAAATATAAAAATTCCCAAACTAAAAATACCACAATTCACTTTCAGACCTCTCCCAACTGAAGCTGAAGTTTCAGTGTCAAAAGTGCTAACAGGTCAAAAGGGATCTAGTGCGGACATTGAAGTAGTGCAGCTGCAAGAAAGCTCTGCTGCTGAAGAAACACCAGAGGCTCTAGAGCATGGTATTCAAAAAGCAAAAAGCAAAATTCTAACACTGACTGAACCTGACATTAAAACAGCACAGATGACTACTACTGTAGAGTCCTCCCTTTCAAATGCAGGGCAAGACATTCATTGGTCATATGTAGAGGGCCAAGAAGTGAGTGAGAAAGTAGAACCTGAACATGTTGCTATTGAAAGGTGTGAGATTTATACTACTGAAATACTGAAAGAATCAGAGATTCTCTCATCAGAAGTCAAAACTGCTACTTTGGGATTCTCACTGCTCAAGGCTAAGTTGCCAGAATCACACAGCAACTTAGAAGTGCTAATCCAGCAGCCATCTTCAACAGAAGGTATGTCAGCAGTGAGCAAACCTAAATGTGCTGATGAAAGCTTTGGAGTAGCAGCACAGAGGACCATCAGTGCTGAGCTTAAACTATCTGAAACTAGTGAGACTGAAGAATTTAGTGGAGAAGTAAGTTTGCCAAAGTTAAAAACATCCGCTGTTGAAATAAAGCCTTCCAGTAAACTTGAAGAGAGTCTTCCTATGTCACCAGAGGGAATAACTACAGGTTCTCTCTTTAAAGAGGATGTAATTGAAGAACTAGAAGATGAAGAAAAAGATGTAACCAACACAAAAGAAAAGACTGATAGTAAAAGATCTCCTGGAAAATTCAAATTCTGGCTTCCGAGTATTGGCTTTTCATCTTCTGGTGATGAAATAAGCACAGATTCAAAAACAGAAGTGAAAAAATCACCTCCAGAAGATGTGAAACCTGCTGACACATCAGACAATGATTCTTCTAAGCAAAGTGAAAAAACTGGATGGTTTAGATTTCCCAAGCTTGGTTTTACATCTCCTTCCAAAAAGGCTAAGACTGCTGACAAAGGAGAAATGGATCATAAAGAGGGAAGAATCTCAGATGAAGATAGCCCATCAGAAAAACCCGAAGTATTTTTCGATGCACAAGAAAGCTTATCACCTAAAGAAACAACAGAGGGTGAAAAAATTGAAGCTGATGGTGCCTCATCTAACGTTCCAGTTTCTCAAACTATTGTTACATCTTCAGCAAGGACTGAACTAATCTTGTTGGAGGATGAAAAAGATAGTCAATCTAAAATTCCTGGAGATACAACCAAATGAAGAGTGTCTTTGCCCAGCCTTCAATGAAAATAAAATATTCTATATGTACAGAAAATAATGTTTCTTAATTTTCTACTAACTGAAAATTGAAAAAATCCAAAGCTGATATTCATGAACAGAATTTACCACAGGTACATTTTCAAGTACATGGATGTGCTAAGCTGTGCACTAATAAAAATACTGATTTCGAGGAGCCCATAGTTTTATCAAAGTCTGAAAAGATACCTGAACTATGAAAGTAAACCATTGAAAGGCTTAATGATAGCAAAAAGACTTGTTAAATAGGCTTCTTAGACTCACACAAATTATGTTTAGATTATAGATTATTTACAGAATGGAGTATAGACTAGTACTAAGAGAACTACACTCACCTGTTTAGATTTTGAACCTTTCTGACCTACTTTTGTTTTCTTATGAAAATATTTTTCTTTATTCCAGATAAGGTAATATGTATAATCAGCAAACATTTTAAAATGCAAAATGAAACCAGAATTCTAGTTTAGAGAGATTAATGCTTTATCTCTTCCTCTTTTTTTTTTTTTTTTATTATTATTGTGGTGGTTCATATTTAGCTTTAAAAGAATTTTTAAAAACAAGACCAAAAACCATGTAACCATTCACATTTTGAAGATACCAAAATAAAATGTGCTGATGAATAATTACTAAAATAGGGATAAATAAATTTTAATGTATATATTTCCTGGACAGTTAAATGTGCAGAATGATCTGCCATACTGGTGACATTGCTTCAAAGATTTTCTGGAAAAGGAGATGTATATAATTATTTGCTGCATTGTTTATATTAATGCTTCTCTCAAAGGCATAATGAAAACCAGAGTGCATATGTGACAACCTTCACATGTATCATCAAAACACCATCTGTATTCTTAATTCACAATAAACTCACCATATGAATAATAACTGTTGTAGCATGAATTACTGATAGTGCTGTTAGCATTTTCCAGTTCTGAAAATCCCAGCTTAAATTTGCAAATGGTTTGAGTATATCCCGCTTTTCTGCTGAAATGGCTGCTTAATAATATCAGTTTTTAAATACAGTGGTAATGAAGACTTCACTCATCACAAACATGAGTCTTATAGATTTATATGTGCAGACATACTTCATTGTAGTAGCTTTCTCCACCTGTATTTTCTTTCCCCATATTCTACTTAGCACAAGAAAAGCAGACACGGAAAAACATTTAGAGACTGGAATGTAGATGAAGCATCCTTGGTTGTCTAACCACCTGTAGCTTGAGATGTTCTTCATTTCTGTATCTTTGTGGTAGGCTTAGATATTCTAAGGAGAACCGCTGGCAGTTATTCTAAGAGAACTCTGATTATCTGTGAAGAGACTGTTCATCTAAGTATGAGGCACGTATCACTTATGTGAATCATGAAGCATCTCCCTGATGTTTCCCAAGTATAAAAGTCATTATTCAATAGACCCAAAATTGCCACATCAGACAGCAACAGCATATACCAGGACTGAAGAAAACATTGTGATCAAGACAGAAAAATTGAGTCCAGTAAAAGGTAATGTATGTAATAAAGGACATTCCATTCTAACAGCAGTTCACATCTGCCAGCAAAGCAGCCTTCACATTAAATGTTTCCCAAGTAATGTCCATTTACTTAGGCTCACAACATTGACAGTAGGAGTCTGTTTGCAAAGGTGACAGAATCAAGTCAATTAAAATTGAGCTCTGAGACAGCGTTGACCACAGAGCAATAGTCACTATGATGTTTTTAAGAGATGAATTAAATGGTTAAGGGAAGAGCAGTAGAGAAAAGCAGCAGCATACAGGCTACTGTCAGCTCTGGGAAAGATGAAGGTTAGTGAAACATCAGCCAGGTTAACAAGGTATTACCCAAGGGTCTGAACACAGGAATAGCTAAGAACAGAGGTCTAAAGGGTTATTGTGGTTTAACCCCAGCCAGCAACTAAGCACCACACAACTGCTCACTCACTCCTTCCCCTTCCCAGTGGGATGGGGAGGAGAATTAATAAAGTAAAAACTCATAGGTCAAGATAAGAAAAATGTAATAGCTAAAGTAAAATTTTATAATACAAATAATACAAATTGTAATGAAAAGGAATATAATTAAAAGAGTGAGAAATAAAAACCAAGAAAAGACAAGTGATGCAGAATGCAATTACTCACCACCCACCAACATGTGAGTAAGGGCGTTGTCCAAAAGCCTCTTAAACCTTGGCAGGCCTGGGTCAGCAACCACCTCTCTAGAAATCTTATCCTCGTGTTTGACTACCCTCTCAGTAAAGAAATGTTTCCTAATGTCAAGTCTGAACCTCCCTTCATGCAGCTTTGAACAATTCCCATGCATCACTTCACTTGATACCAAGGGGTCAGCACATCCCTCTCCACTATCCCTCCTCAGAATGCTGTAGAGAGCAAAGGTCCATAGGTCAGTGCCCATGACAGAAGTGGTATTTTCCAGGGATCAGAGAGATATTTATGACTGTTAAAAAAAATAAGTGTACATCGATATAACATAAATGGTAAATGTAAAGTTGCCTCAACACCTGGTTGAAAGCAACAAAAGCATGATTTATCTGGAAAAACAGGGAAAGGAAAATCCAGAGCAGTACAGTAGCTCTGTATGAAAGCCACTCGAGTAAAGTAGGAACGGTTCAGTTAAGTTGTAGTGCATCCTAACACAGGTACACGAGATGAGCTGATCAGAGGAAAGTATCCATGCTCAAGATCCAAACCAGTAATTTTTTGTAGACATGAATAAACTAATACTGAGAGAAATCTGAACTGCCTGCAATGGAATTAGAAAAGCCATCCAAGGATAATAAATGCAAGCAAATGAATACTACTGGAGGTTCCAGGTTACATTTGGTACAGTCCTTAAGTTGAAGAAATCACATTCTAAATGAAAGAGGCAAGCAACAGGTGGGTGGATAAGGACTATTATTAACCCTGTGTCATAAATGGAAAAATATTAAGAGACTCAAAGCCTGGTTATCACCTACACCATATTCTACCTCTGTAGTAGAGAACAAGTAAATTAGAATCAAGCTATGAAGGGGCCTAAAAAGTCTCACAAGAAACCAGGGAAATAAACTCAGGCTTCTCTTAGATCCGGTTCATTGTCTTAATTGTAGACCCCTTCTTCATACGGGGATGAAAAACAACACATGTGATGCCAATAAAGAAAATAAAGACCACTCTCATAAGCATAATTTTTTCCTTTATAAGCTGAACTTTACCCCACACAAATCTTATATTATGAGAAGACAAGTCTACCAGCTTGCCCAGAAACTGTCCCACTGAATAGCTTATCCAGTACTGTTGGATCTGATCTCAGAAGTAGAGGAGAAAGTAGTTTTATTTTTATTCCTGCAGCATCTGGGCCCCAAACCAGTGACAACATAGCTTCCAGTGCCATCTAGAGGAGAACAGTCCTCTAGAGAAAATAGATTTGTTTGTTAAAGACATAACGTCTTAAAAAGATTTTTAAACTGACACAACATTCACATGTGCTCAGTGCACTGGGAAAAAATCTGTCTGATGTCATTCCTGCATGCAAATATTAATACAGCACATGGTTGGATGTACTTATTGGTGCAGGATAATAAATACGTGAAATGGAGATAATGCAAAATAGCTGAGGAGGATCTACTTTGCCAGAATTTTAATTAGTGAGTGGAATTTTCAAAATATTAAATAGCCTCTAGAAGGGAAAAAGGGGAGAAGCGCATTAAAAGCACCTGCATCTTCCTCAGGACGTTTGCACAGACATGATGACTACTCACCAAATTTCAGTGTTAGTTGTAAATATCAAGCATTGATTTGTAATGATAGATAAAACAATCCAAAGAATCTTGGAAGTATCTGGAAGGGATAGCAAAGGAGCAGCCTGGAAACCAAACAATGGAAAATTGGTTGGGTTCACCTCCAAAAGAGGGCATGGGGAAAAGGCCTTATTTGTACAGGCATTTGTGTGTGTTCACAAAGATACAAATCAGTTCACACACAGTTGATCACAGCAGGTCATTCACAGCAGAGGGCAGGGATTCAAAAAGCACCAAAACACTTCCTCTGGAGGATGGGAAGGTTGCACAGTGATGGGGAAGCCTGTACTCCTGCTATCCAGTGCTGTGTCTGCAGCAAGTAAACAAAATGCAACTGAATGAGGTCCTACCAGGACAGGACTGAAGTGACAAGCTGCCACATGCCTTTCAGGGCTGGAGAGGTCTGCTGTGCTTTCACAGCTCGGAGACAGTTTGTCAGGACAGGGGGTTTGCCCGACCCTGCTGTGGAGCCACGCTCTGGGCTTTTGTCTTGGACTCGCTCACCTCTCCTGTACCTCAGTCCCAAAGCAAAAAAAAGTTCACTTCATGACTCCACTTTCAGTAACAGGGAAAGGTGCACAGACCTGGTGAGGGGCACAGACCCACAGCCCAGCACCACTCCGCAGCTGGAGCACATGCCCCGCTTTCCTTTTCCGTCACTGCCGAGAGTCACCCAGGGCAGAGCCTCTGCCCACACGCTGGTGGATACAGACATCAGGCATCAGATGGCTCAGGTCTGTGGTCCCTGTGTGACTGTAGAAGACAAGACATCCCAGAGACAAGGCCAGAGGGGCCCTGTCAGGGCCAGCACAAGGACAGCCCTAAAGGAGCAGGGAGGCTTTCCAAGCACTGTCCACAGTGAAGGTGGGATACCTTTGCCACAGCGGCTTCACACACTCCCTCCATACTATTGCTGCATGACGAACATACAAACATCCCCAGACACTTGGGGGTCCAGAGCAGGTGAGCTGGAAGCTGGCCCCAAGTTTTAAATCCCAGGCATTTAACTCTGTCAACTAGACTCAACACTTAAATACAGGTATTTCCCCGTACCTCTAAATCCTAAATGCTTTTAAAAATCTGCCCTTTGTTGTAGGTGATTTCTTACACAGCTGAAATCTTAAAATGTCCAGGAGTTTATTAAAAATAAGCTTAAACATGTGTAAGCAAACGTTGTTAGTGGAACATTAAGATTGAAATACATAGCTTCCTAAGATAAAATAGCACAGCAATAATGATCTGCGTCTCTGATGTATTAAGGTCTTGTATCGACCATGTTTGCTTTAATATCAGACAGCTTGTCATATAACACTGTATGCATTTCATTAACTCTGGGATGAGGTAATCACATGAAAAAGGAAATGCCACACACTGATTAATAGTTTTGCAGGTAGAATCAACTATGAGGAGTTCTCATGTCATCAGAAAATGCGGACACCACGAGGAAGAAATTTCTCTGACAAAGACAAAGAAGAAAGTTCCCTGTTTTGCACAAGGAACAAGATTCAAACACATTTTCTGTTTCTATTTTAGACTTAAATTTCAATTCACTTCAGAGTCTGCCTCTCCAGTTACAGTCTTTTTGTTCCTGCACATCTTCCAGATTCACTGCATATTTGGAATTCCAGTCCCGCTCAAAAAGGTTTTTCAATTGTTCCTGGATAGGCAGTTGCCTTCTTTGCAGGTTGGTCAAATTCTGTTTGATAATTAATCCCACGCCAGCTGTATTAATGAAGTAATCTTCTGACCAATTGGAGGTCCCTATGCAATGGAAAAGTAGCTAATTAGAAAACACTCATTTCCCAGTGTTCTGTTTGATCTCCACATTTGTTAAATCCACATTGCCTGGCTTTGCTTATTTGCTGTACAAGTGCAAATCTCATTAGGACCAACAGAGCAGCATAAATCAGGTCATCTTGTTCTTACTCCAGACCTCAGGTTTCAGATAGTCAGTATTAACTGCAACCCTGGAGCTTCATAACACCCTGATTCCTTACAGCCTGTAGCAGAGATACACAAATCTCCTCACTATAAATATGGGAATACAGTCCAACACTTGGGTATTAAGAGGTGTAAAAGCCAGCAGGTTTCTGAGTTTAAAGAAAAAAAATGATCCTTATGGACTTAATTGTCTTTACTTGTTAAAGGAAAACAAGAGGAGAAACTGGACTCTTGATCAATAAATCCTCAGGAGCTGTTCTGAGCCCAGCATGCAACACCTGCTTTCAAATCAGGCCAGGCTGAGAATCCAGCTGTAGACATTGTCTATGGCTCTCACCAAAGCTACCACAATTCACAAAATCAAATACTGTGGAAAAACACACATTTTATCACTTAGTACTTCTCCTGGTGTTTGCCTTAGCCAGAAAAAACCCCGAAACTATTGTCAAAGTTCTTAGGCATGAAAATAAATGATCTGCATATCTGACTTCAAAAGACAGCTCAGTAAGAAACAGGTGCTATTAAAAAGACAATTGGAGCTGCAAGTCCTCAGCCCATTGGAAGATTGGGGTATTTGCTGGTTTGCATTGCTCGGAGGATGACCTGACCGAAATGACAGAGCCCTTTCACATTCCCCTTTTTGAGGGATCCTAATAAAAGAGTGAAAAATAAACACCATCCTGACTTTCAGGAATTGAGCAGCAATTGACATTAGTATTTTCTCATTTCCTTTCCTAGACTTCTGTTCAACAAACAGTGCGTGGAATTAATTCCTCCCAGCAACTTCTTTTTATTAAAGCACAATAACATTATATACTAGAGCATTAGCTATCACCACATCATTCCAAGCACGCAGTCTGGGGCATTCCTACTGTGCTTGTCACAGGCAGTGCACTCAGACTTGTCATGCTCTGTTCTTAATGGTTCACAACCATATGAAATAATCTCTTACTGAACTTGACCTACATTATCGTCTCCCCTTCACATCTCTGCTTCTTTATCCAGGGCAGACATTCTGATAAAGCCATACACTTTGATAGTTTTATCTGCTTTACATAGCAAAATGAGGTCTTTTTTGATATTGCAACCCATCCTATCTCAGTCTCAGTCCTATAGATCTGAAGATACTGTGTTTGGAATAATGGAATACATACCAATATAGGCTACTTTATCAGTGACCATATATTTGTTGTGATTCACTCTCCCATGAGGAATATTTGTGTGATTCAGAACTGGAACAATGAAGAGTTTCTGGAGAGAGAGAAATTAAAAACATAAACAGAAATACCAGAATGAGGAACAGACTGAATAATTGAACAATGCAGATTTTCTGTATTTTCAAAGAATAAAATAGTACAGAAAGAACAGAAGAGAATACTCCACACACTGTTATTAAATGTACCATAAAAGAGATTTTTACTCTTATCCAAGAAAACTAACAAAAAGTACTTCCACTATACATAAAATTGGATAAGCAATTGAGATCAGATAAGGATAATGTTTTCTGCACAATGTTCCATTAGTGACACAGCTATTATCATTACAGGGCAGACAATTAAATGCAGTTTTAGGCAGCTGTTTAATAGATCTGCATTTACCACTGATTGCTTCTCTTATTTTGTGCTAGAATGGGCTGATCACAGACACAAGGGGTACTGCAGGCAACAATAATGCCTAACTTTTTGTGTTAACTCTTACTAAAAGCTAGATTTCTTTCTCTCTCTTTCTCTCTTTCTTTTTTTTTTTTTTTTTTTTAAACGCCATTTTTCTTTTTTTTTTTT
>VWZY01000396.1:139193-169030 GCA_013399075.1 Chloroceryle aenea | reverse complement strand
GATAGTGCATCAACCTGTTTAGCCTGAGAGGGTGGTCTGTAACAGTCCCCTCTCATGACATCTGCCTTGTTGGCCTTCCTCCTGATTCTTACCCATAAGCATTCAACCCTATCATCATCATCATGCTCAAGACAGGTGAGACCTTCCCTAAAGTACAGGGCCCCACCACTGCTTCTCCTTCTGTGTCTATCCCTTCTGAAGAGCCTATAGCCATTCAACACAGCACTCCAGTTATGGGATTCATCCCACCATGTTTCTGTAAGGACAATTACATCATAGTTTTCCTGCTGGACGATACCTTCAAGCTCATCTTGCTTATTGCCCATGCTAGGTGCATTGGCACAGATGCATTTTAGTTGGTACAGCTTTTTGCATGAGAAGGGTCTAGTCCCTGCTTGATCATTCTCAGGCACTACTGTGAGTCCTGGCTCATCAATAGCCCCTGTGTCTTCCCTATCACATGGCCCACTGTCCCCTACAACCCCCGTGATAGCAGTGGAGCTGGCACATCATCCCACAAACATCCCACACTTGTCTACAGTGTTTTCTCGCACTTTTCACTGGCACTTTCTTTTGCTGTCCCCAGATCTAGATGCAAGCTTTTACAATAAAAATAGTTCTAAATCCTGGCAGGTAAACACCCGTTCTCCATCCTTGGAGAAACTGAGCTGCTGACAGCAGTGAAGTGCAGTAGGCTGTTGGTGAATGTCAGGTCTCAGCACAAAGACAGTGTCTTATCCTAGAGAACTTACAGCCCGAGCAGAGAGAGGATACATAACATACTATACAGAGAAGGCTGTGTGATGGCAACACATATCATTGTCCTACCTTTAGAGAAAGTCATTAAATACCAGCCTGGAAAAACTTAGTNCTGTTCTCACCTGAACTGGATGGGCTTGAGGCATCTGTCCTCCTACACCAAAGCTCTCTGCTTAGCCAGAGTGGACTTCTACCACCCCAGCTTGGTTTACAANTGGGGACAAAAGGAGGAAAGAGCAAGAGAGAAGATGCTGAGGAATTCAGTAGGAAGCTGAAGGAAAAGGATTTTAAAGGAGGAGAAAGACAGATGAAAATCAACATTAGCAGCCCTTCAGCCTAGGCTGGGAGAGCTCAGTGAGGCTGCAGCTCTGCTTTGGCAGCAGCTGTCCCACTCAGCTGGGCTATCTGGTAACAAACAGCCCCCCTGGCTGCCCTGGGTGGTTCTTATCACAGAACTAGAGCCTGAGTGGTGTCATCTTGTCCTCTCTGGTGCCCAAAGCTAAAGTGCTCTCCATAATACACTCAGTAACCCTTCCCTATCACATGTAAGGAACTGCAGCAGTAGGTGCACTTACAGCTATGTGATGCCTTCTGAAGTACAGTTTGTGAGCAACAACTTGTTTCAGTTCTCTTTTTCAGCAATATTTACAAAATGGCTTCAAAAAGCAGCGTTTCTCTTAAAATATGAAAGTGAACAGGTCTTGTATGTTCCATAATAATGTCATCTACCATTTGGTTCAAACAAAGTCCTTCTTGTTATCTTTAACTGGTGACGGGTTAGATTCCCAGCTGCTATCCAGGAGTCATGAGAACTGTGACAAAGTTTGCAGTTTAATTTTTAAGAAATGAAACATCACAGACTGAGACACAATTCCTACCAATAATACTGTAGCTCTCTCTAAGCTTTCAGGCCTTTACTAGCTGCCAATCTCAATGACTGAAGTTCATCCAAGAGCAGTGAATACAAGCCCTATTCAGTGGTTCTTCACAGAATGGAACACAAGCTAATACCACGATCTCCTGAGTACACACAGGACACTGTTGTTCATAACATTAGGCTGCTTTCTCCATGCCCCCAGAATAACCCATGGTACTTCTTTTCTCATCATCATCAAACTGCTTCAGATTTTGGAATTCAAAGGATGAGACTTTTCAGTATACAAAAGCCTTCCTGGAAGCTGGTTGAAGTTCCTCAGGTGAACAAAGTGCATTTTTCTCTCCGTGACCGCCCCCCAACACTCTCAAGATTATGGCAAATGGACTTACCATCCTGGAAAACCTCCTCCTGTGTGGATGTTCTGATGTTGCTGTTACTCCCAACACTATTTTCAAGAGGCAGTGTACATGCTTTTCTCCAGCAGACAACTTTTTTTTTTTGTTTCTTTTGGGTTTTTTTTCTTCCTCTTGCTGCAGATTACTTCCTCTTAAACACTGAGTCTCACAACACGAGCTGACGATTAGAGTCTAGTTATCATCTAGTTGTTACTGCTCAGACTCCAGGACCTGATTTCCACCTATTTGGCATAACTTTCTGCAGTGCCTGACCTGGCTCAAACTCCACTGAATGGCAAAGTTCCCACCACCTTCAGTGGTATAAGATCAGAGCCTAGATCAGCTCTAGAAGACAATGCTTGAAAGGACTGCTCAGATACAGTGCAGTTTATGTCCCAGACATGGCAGTATTCTCACTGCTTCATTCTCAACCCACCAGAAGCTTCATTTTAAACTGAGGAACAAACCCTCCAGAATGGCCTCTCTACTCAGTTCCTCTTGTGAGCACTCTCCTGCCCTATCATCCTCGGACAAATGTAAGGGTGCAAACTAGCTCCTTGGAAATAATCCAGCTTTTGTCTTAAAAAAATTGTATTTGTCATTTGCAGGGACACTGCTGAGGGAGATGGTGACATGTAACGCTGAGTTCGAGGCAGCTTCTAAGAAACAATGTCTTCTGTAAAAATCCAAAAGGCCGCAGCTCTGTTGACACACCATGGTAGGGCAATGCTGCTGTTATCCTCCCGGCAGTGCCTCTATCCTGTTGAACTGAAAGATGCAGTTCCCTGAAGGCTGCTCTAGGGGGGAAACAATGAGATAACTGAAAGTCAACAAGGGTGACAAGGTTTTATCATACCTCATGTTAAGTTGCTGAAGAAGGAAAAGCTAAGAGGAGCCTGAGGATAGGTCAGGTATGGCAGAAAAAGGCCTTTCCTCTGGGGAGTTGAAGGTGTCACGGATTGTCTGCTTCCCCTGGGACAAAAACACAAGCAGTAACTCAAAGAAGGCCAAAAGTGAGAGAAAAGCAGCAGCAGATAGGACACCTGTCCGACCAGCCAGCCATCTCCTGAATTTACTGCACATATCACCTGTCACTGGGGCCATCGCAAATGTCTCTCTTCAGACAGGGCTTAAAAACAAGGCAAAGGTAACACCAGCCCTTCAGACTCCAGCTGTCAGAAAGCTGAAGGCAGGAGGGAACCTCCTCTACCAAGACTTCATCTGCAGTCAAGGGAAAGAGGCAACTTCATGGAGCCACCATGCCAAAGGCCCAGATCACTTCTGGGAAGTGTCCCCATCCCTCCACTCACTTCAGGGGCTGAGCACCCAAAGTAACCCTTTAGATAAGTGCCTTATGAGTTCAAGTCAACGAATGTGCCAAACACATCAGCAAGCTTAGCAACGAGCTGCCCTGCTCTGTCTGTGTGCAGGACTGGAATGCTGGCATGAACTACGCCAACATAAATCACAAAAGCTCCCACTGATTTCAGTGAGTTGAGGATTGTACCACACAAGCAGCAGCACATTTGTATGAAGTTATATCAGGAGGAAAAGCAGCTTCCAGAAAAAGAACCCCTATTTCTCCTCCTCCTTGGCAGCTCTCTAACCACTTACAGCACTCATTAATCTCATTGTCCTCCTCCTCTCCAGCTTGTAAAGCCTGGTTTCCTCCCGATTATCTGATCTCACATACCAACCCAACATCAATAATGCATTTCTCAATTTATTAGCAGCATTGTAGCCTTGAGGGTTTAAGGATAGAAGAGGGTCTGTGGGAAGAATATGATTTATTTGACCAACTCATGGAATTGGAGGAAGGAAATTAAAAAAGACTGTCAAGTTTCAGGGCAAACTAACAATCTTTTTTATCCCCCCTCTTCCCCATCCATCAGACAAGGCTCCTTCTACTAGTTGCTCTGGTTGACTTGCCACCATCCCACACACCGAGTAAATACATCTCCCACTGTACAGCTGGATGCCACTCTGTGGTTAACATACTCCCTCTCAAAAGCACGCTTGGGCTCCAGTTTGTTAAAGGGTGTGTTAAAAGATACAGCGAAAGATCTTTTGATGCCTGTGTGGGAGGTTTGCTAAGAAGAAACTGTCAGTTTAACACATTCTCATCTCCGAGAGCTAAAAATAGACAAAAATGTCACTGCCACTGCAGAGATTACTACAAAACTACACTTTCAGTTTCACAAGGACTAGGCAGCTGGGCTCTGAACACCAACAGTTGACAGAAGGATGGGAGGCAGGAACAGCTAGGGTCCTTATACTTGAAGAGAAAAATGCTCTATTTATACTTTGTGCCAAAAAATTGTATACTCAAATGAGCTGGGGAGGAAAAAAAAGTAATTTCAGGACAGGAATTGAGAAGGAATTCAGCTGACAAGCCTAGAGAAAATTCAAAAATCTAAATTAATTTGTGAATCTTTTGTTTGGAAATACTGTAAAGATTTACTTAATTTCCACTTTAAAAAAAATCAATAAATTCACTAAAATATCTAACCCTGGACTTGAAACATTTAACTTGAAATATTTACTTTGGCATATGTAACACCTAGTTTTGTTCAACCCTAAATTAAATGCTTGTCTGCTGTATTTCATTTGGAAAAATATTTCAACTGTAAAAAAACTTACCTAAGTGACTTGCATAGCTCTGCAGACAGTCCTTTGCTGTCTCAGTCTTGTCAATCCTCTTGCATGGCACTCACCCTCCAGCCATACTCAGGAAAAATGTCCCACAAGTATTAAGAAAAGCTTCAGCACATGCTGTCTGTCTTGAATGTATCTGGCTTTGTAGTACAACAATTACACTCCACCACTTTGCAAAGTACCTGGCAACCCAGGAATCCACTGGCCTGATGCAACTGTTATCCTCATGTCGTCCTGGCAATAAAGAACTTTTTTCTTGCTTACACAGAAGTTTCTTTGCCTGTGTTGAAGGTGTTAAGGGCTACGTTATAACTGATCTTCTTTGAGCCAGACCAGTTATCAGCAGTAAGAAGGGAGATCTATTGCTCAGGAGAAATGTACCACCCACAAGAGAGACCAGCTACCTATGGTTGCTGCTGTGCTAAAGCCACAGGTCCTCTGGCTGAAACTGAATTTCACCTGTGAGTCTGGATCTTTCCTTGCCTACAAAGTGTTCCCATGTGCCAGGCAGATGCCACAGTGCTTTTTTTTTTGTCCTTCTTATGGTTCCTATGAGTTGGATGTTGTCAGAAGCAGGAACATTACTGTTGAACAAGCCTTTTCTGGCAGCAATTCTTTAGACAAATACAGCAATTTCTGGTCAGAGGAGTTAAAAAAAGCTTACCAGCGTAGTAGTAGTAGTGAGTACCATTTTCTTATGATCATTTTTCTTGGATTCCCTTGCTTAGTCCACATCACTCAGAAACCCAAGCAGTCAATCCATTACAATAAAGCCCTTTTTCTAGAGAACCACATCAGGTGTGTTCCTGTGTGCCAGCATCCAAGTCTCTGCAGGGCTGCATCCAAATGGTTGTACCCCTCCTAAGGAAAGTAACATGCCCTACACCATCTCCCTCCCATCAGAAAAATCTGAGACCAGCAGGGCTTTGCTCTTGAACAGTCTACAAATGCCCTTGTTAAAAAAGGCATGGTCATCTCACACCATCCTGTGGGGAGGACCCAATAGCCAAGGGTCAATAGTCACAGACATGACATCCAAAAATGAGAACTGTCTCTCCTGTGATGTGAAGCTTTGCTCTGAGGAAGGATCCTTCAAATCCTGCGCAATGCAACATTTTCTGGTGTTGCATTCTACACACATATATAAAATCAGGCTCTGTTTCCCAAAGCAGATGAAGATGTTGAAGAGCCGGGCAGAATTGCAGCTGAACACGCAGCAGGAAGATGCACAGAGATCATTATTTTTTGCCATCTCTCTTTTATGTGTAAATTCTGCCAGATAGCAGCTTTCATTGTGCTGCAAATAAGTTTTGGCCATGGTTCCACAACCTCTTATGTTTATTCAATCAGGCTGTTAAAAATTAATGAAGTGGATGCACTATTGATTTCAAAAGGACACTTTGCGTAGCATCACAATTCAAATATTGCTCCATACTGCTGGGGAAGCCCGTGGAGAGGCGATGTAGTTAGTGTGTAACCCAGCCCTCTCTTTTAGAGATAACAGAAAGCTGTCTCTACACACATAAAGCTTTTTAAGAGAGACAGATTTATTTTTTTTTCCCCAATACAACCCCCTTCCCTGAAACTATAAGCATAAAAGATCTCACACTCAACTCTCTAATGCAAAGGTCAGCAGGGGATGACACTGGTCCTAGTGAAGTACTAATATTATCCCCACCCCCTTTTGTCATTGCTGGCAAACAGTGAGATGTTTTTATCAGCTACGCGTGTTCTACTTCCTACAGAAGTTGTGCTAACGCAGAGGTCAT
This sequence comes from Chloroceryle aenea, assembly GCA_013399075.1. Lineage (NCBI taxonomy): Eukaryota > Metazoa > Chordata > Aves > Coraciiformes > Cerylidae > Chloroceryle > Chloroceryle aenea. Next base: position 162,575 of record VWZY01000396.1, on the reverse strand, counting down.
GGAGGCAGAGTCCCAGGTGGCACCAGGCAGGGCAAGGGAGGCTGAAGGCACCTGAAGGCTCTGCAGAGGGGAAGGAGGAATTAACATAATGCCAAAAGGGCCAGGAAGGATGCAAAGGTCAGACAGGACTGCAGGAGGGAAGGAGGACAGTGACAGAATGAAGAGGGGGAAGCAGGGAGAGAATAAAAATAAAAATAAATTCAGACATATAAAGTATATATATATTGAAGTGAGAGAAAAAGAGTGAGTCTAATAATGCTTTCCTGTAATCACATACCTGCTGGGGAATGACCATATCCAGGCTGGGTTTATCTACCATTGTTAATCATGAAATAAAACACTACTAAAAATGAAATCAGGTATCACCATACCATACTCAGAAGTAAGACCACTCTCAGGTAATGAAGACTTGGGGACTTCAGTCCTGTAAATACAGGGGCAAGTGAAATGGGACCCACCCTGTTCTACTGGAGAGGGATCTGCCCCAGGCAAAGGTATCTCTGGGATGGATCCAGTTGCACTGGGAGCCTTCCATTTCTGACAGTTCTTTCATTACACTGTCCTTAACACCAGTGTAAACAGGCACTAGAAAAATACAAGCCACCAGACACATAGTTCCCCTCCAATTAACATATGAAATCCAGAATCATTGTCACATGATAAAAGAATGATTTATTAGAGCAACTTTATGATAAAATTATATAAAATAACAATTTGTTTTTTTAAAGACGTCCACAATATCACCTTGAAACAAAATGTACAGATACTGCCTAGAATCCAAACAAAAATAAATTACCATTCAAAAAAGAAAAAAAAAAAGTGGAAAAAAAATCAGGGCAGGAGAAACAAATCAAAATTATACACAGCATTTCAAGAGGGTGTGGAAAAGAGGAAGTCATTAATTGATTCAAGTTATACAAACGTGTTTCAGCTTTACTCTCAGACAGCTCAGCTTGCATTTGTGTTGCATGCAAATGGAATGATCCAGTGAACAGTTCAGAACAGCAGAATCAGCAGCATAACAACAGCAGAGAGTGAAATAGGCACAATTCAGCATGGGGCACATCGAAAGTGAACATGTAGCTCTGTCTGGTCTTTGCAAAAGTTATACAGTTACGGAACTTCAAAAATAGCTCATGTGATCTGCAAACCAAGAAAAAACTAGTAGAATCTTGCACTTAAATGCTCTACTCTATCATTATTTTTATCACACCCCCACACACGCCCTGCTCTTTTTTTCAGTAGGTTGTATGTAAACATTCCACTAGTTGTACCTTTACTAAAATACTTAAAGATGATGCAGACACTCTTCTCTCCTGGAGCATGACCATGACATGACGTCACTGTCGATACATTTAGGTCCTCACTCACAAAGTTCCTACACGTTCCTGCAGGAATTTACATTCATGCCATCAGAACAGAGTAACAGATTGTTACATTTGAAAGCATTGAACTGAGAATGTGGTTTTCAAGTATAGTGGAAGAGCTGAGGGCTGGGATTTTGAAAGGTGCTCACGGCATCAGGCACCCAAAGCGTATGGAAACCCAAGAGGACCTGAGCCCTTTCTTCCCCAAGACTGAAAATCCCCCCCCTCATTACATTTCCTTAGTCAGATACAAAACGCATGAAAGCAACATGGTATGAGAGTGACCCCGAGGCCAGCATCACCCCTACTGCTCAACACAAGGCCCATCTGTAGCTCATGGAAGCCAACAGGTGTCTTCTGCACGGATCCTGGGCCACCCAGATACACCACTACACACCTGTTTGGTTCACAGTGGAGTCACCCAGAGGCATGTTTCCATGGTTGCATACAGTACTGCTTGTAAGAATGAACAATCAGTGAAGGAGTCGTGGTCAGGTGGCTAGCTCTTTGGCTTATCTGGAGCAGACAAGTGCAAACAGGGTATTGTACTTCAGAAGCAATGAATACAAGGAGAAATATGTTGTGTTTCATCACTGACTAGCAAAACTGTTTTAAATGCAAAGATCCAAGGATGAATGTCGTGTCAGGACACAGAGCATATTATAGTTTGGCTAATAAACAAATAGTTTGGCTAAATAAAACAAATCAAGCTGTGCATCCTCCCCACACTTCTCACACACATTTCCAAATTATAATCAGACACTGACTGTTGCATCCTTGTATTAGTCACTTGAAGAGGTACCATATTTTGTGGGTTAGCTTAATTGATGTAAGTTGTCTACAGGTTCTCCCTTAAGTTCAGAACAGAAAAACCAAGGATGTAAAAACTATCCCTGATGTGTTTATGAATGAAAGAATCAAGCAGTTTTTCAAGTGGAAGTAAACACAAGTCCCATCAAGAACACATTGTAGAGCAAGAAAATCCACTACAGCATAGCCATGAAGACATGGAACTGTGGCTAACAAATAATACTAAATGTCAGATGTCTGAGTAATTCACGTGTCTCTACAGCAAAACCTGAAACTAACAGCAACACCTTATCTGCGAAGGTCCTTTAACTCCTAGTGAGTTGGGGTAGCACCTGGTTAGTTCAAACCCTAACCAAGAAGGGCTTGAAAAATTGTGTCTCATAGGTCAGGAATGATACCACCACTTACGACAGTTTTCAAGGACACAGTCAGGTATTCCAAGAAAAAAACAGATCAGAATAAGCAGCTGAATGAACACATTCAGATAGTGCGTATATTACAGGTAAGAACAACAAGGGCAAATTATTTTTTAATTCTGCATTCATCTACATGAATCCAGCAGATTTCTTCATGGAAGAGCATCTCCACACAAGCAGATGAGTCTTATAACCTACTGGAAATCTTGGAAGGATATCTGCACCTATTGTTTACCAGCTAGAATCTTGCCTGCTTAAAACAAACTAATGGCCTGCTGCCATACTCCCATTTTGGGACCAGTCCTTTTTCTGCTGAAATTGATGGAAAGCTCCCACTGGCTTCACCAGGAAAGCAATCATGGTCTTCACTAGTAAGATTAAACACTTTGTGAGCATCCCTATTTACTTAAATTATTTTAACAGGTTTCCACTGTTACAATATTCTAGCAGAAAAGCTCAGGTAACTACTGAAGCTAACTAAGGAATCCACTACCCACCCCAAAATATAAAGTCAGCACACAAGAAGCAGCCAAGCTTGGGAAACCATTTTCACTGGTTAAACGACACACTGTATGAGGGCAAAGTGGAACTCATCTGCTCACCTTTCCCAGTAAATGTATCCTCTACAGCTACATAAGAATTTCTTCACCTGATTACTGTTTGTTGACCAGGAAGAATGAAAAAGAAATTGATAAGAGACAGAAAAAAATAGGAGCAAACACATCTGGAAGAGGTTCCCTAAAAAAAAAAACAACCAAACAAACAAAAAACCTTTTGTTCTTAAAACAACAAAAATTGCTTAGTGTTTTGCAGTTTAACTGAAAGCAGAATACAAAAAAACCAACTTTTTTGAAACAAAAAATTGCTCAGTGCAATTGCACATAATCCTTAGTGTTTCTAGGATTATAACAGACCAAAAATGAAATCCACACAAAATTCCCAAATGTACCAAGTGCTTGACACTGTTGAATAGCTTCTGAAGAATACCACAGAATGGTGGTCTTCAAGCACTTTTGCATTGAAAAAAAATTTCATTAACAGAGCTAGCCATAAAGGTGGAGCTACATTTAAGCCATTATTTTTTCAGTGCTCTCAAGTGAACTCTAGTTCACAGCAACTGTGCAATTAAGTTTATTACATGAGCCATTGGAACAGATGTTTTTCTTAGCAATTAGTGAATCACAAACATCTTAGTCTTTGGCCCAGCCGAGAGCATTTGTAGCTCATTGTAAAAAAGATTGTATATTTAAAAAAAAAAAAAAGAAACAAAACAAAACAAAAGGCAGCAGCTTAGAGACAGCATTTGTACCAAAATCATGAAAATTTGGCAAGCTAAACTGTAAAATCTGATCTTTTGTACCTACCCCAAATTTTGAGCCTGAAACACCATCAAAAATAGTAACTGTATTAGTAGTCCTCACATTCATACCTTTATTATTTTTACACTTTCCCAAGAGAAAAAGAAAGGGTTTATTCTGACTTGTTTTAGCTTTTGGACTTAAAAACCAAAAAATAAGCAACCAAAAAAAAAAGAAGTAGAAAAAAAAGAAAAAGAAAGATGCACAACTTCAGTGTGGTTGCCTTTTTATGACCACTGAAAAGGACCTTCTTACACAACTGTAGTCAGAGTTTCTCCTAGAAACCCACAATATTGCACAATCGTTCTGTTGGGTTTGCACATTGATTCCAACAGAGCTGTAATGCTTCACTCATACACTTAAAAAAGCAAAAAATCAATAAAAATAATACCAAGCCAAATATAGTACCAAAAAAAAGTTGTTTTAAATTGCGCCTCATTACAAACAGGCCAAGGCGAGAAGAGTTCAGCTTCGGCAGCGTTGGACTGGAGCATTTGCAAAGCCTGCTTTCTTATGGCACACTGGAAGAGTAAAGTCAGTAATTTTCTAAAAATCAGTTTGCCTCTATGCTGAATATGTGCTGCTCCACAGTGCTAGTCTTGTTTAAAAGGCATACACAGACTTTCCATTCACCCTCACAGCATAGATTATTTTTCTTTTGTGCAACATGTTAGCAATCTAAACAACTGCTCCACACAAACTGTCCACAAACCACTCGTACACGATACTAATGCGACAGTAGATTACAATATGAGAGCAATACAAAATATTGTATCAGATCACATATTTCTCTCCCTCTGGAATGAAATTCGAATCTTGTAAGCTCGAAGACCCACAGTTCGATTTCTGTGTGTAGTTCCTCGTCTGTGCTGGGGACAAGGTCTCCAGCGTGGACCCAGAGGTGTTAGCAGTCCTGACTTTAGTGGCTGTAGATTGTTTAGCAGCAGAAGATGCTTTGTTACTGGCGACTACATCCAAGTTTCCAGTAGGGTCAATGATAGCATTTATGACTGGGGGGAGGAGAGACACAAACACAGACATGTTAGCAGATTTACTAAACAAGGCTGCTGCCTTCACTTTGAAGGCAGTGAAACCTTAGGTAGTACTTGTGCTCATTTTAGTCATGCTACTTTCTTCATTAGAACCTTCAGGCCTAAGAAGCTTTAACAAGCAAAACCTCTCCCAAACTGAAGCGACGAGGACACTCAACTTGCTGGTTAAATTGGGAAAGGCAAACCACAGCAGCCAAATGGCAGCTTTCATCAGGTGCCCAAAGTGATGCCTCTATATTTTTATATGTCTTTATTAAGCTTCTAGATGGTGCAAGAGCTTGTATTTCCTCTTCTATGTGCAAAATTCAAGTTCAAAAAGCATAGCACATCTTATTGACTGAAAGAGCTGCTAAATATTATTCAGCAGAACAGACCTTTGCTAGTTCATCTTATGGGAATATGCTAATTACCACAAACAAAGCACTTCCACAGCAACAGCTTCCACGTTTCAGAAGTCAACAGTTTTCTTCAAAATTGTCAGCACAAGATAAATCTACTGTTCATTCCATATGCACTCACCAGAGAGCACTGTGCTAACAAACTAAACTGCATCCTTTCCCAGCTTTCACTGGCAAACCAAACACATTTTATTTTGTGCAACTTACTGGCGTTTGAGAGACAAAAAAACATTTTAAAGGACCAACCTTCAAGCTGTTTCTGAACTCTCCTGAGCTCCTTCAGGATAGAGCTGATTTCCTAGAAACAAAAGCATCAGAATAGAAAATTAACCAACAAAGTACTCAACTGATGCAGGAAATAGTCTTCTGCCTTATCTGATCAAAAAGATTCAAAGTCCATTCCAACCTTGCTTGTTCAGACAAAAAAAAAGACAAAGCTAGTATCTGTATTGAGGTGTGTTTGGTCAGTGCACAGGGACCTCTGCTCTGCATTAGTTCACCACACGGTACAACATCACCTCGTTCACAGCCACAGTGGTTTTTAGATTTGAAATGTCAGCCAGATTAACTGTACAAAGGCTCCTCCTTAATACTAAATACATGAAGATATTTGAAAACTCAAATCCTAGACCAGGCAAAGCAACTGGCCACTGGCCACATATATACCGTGGTAGCACCAAGCCACCCAGGTCCTGTGCAGTGTTACAGGTACACTTAGCATTTGCTGGGTCCATTATTATACTTAAATCCCAACTATCAGTCCACATCAATGACAGTTAAGAGGTCATAAGAGCACAAATACCACTCTAGGGCTGAAGTCTTTTTATTGCCCTATCATCAAACTGTTACAGGTGAAGAAAACAAATATTCATGAGAAACGTGTCCACAACTGAAGCTATGGCAACCCCGTGGTGCGTAATGCTCTGGTAGATGTTTAAATGAGGCCTAATGACCCTGAACTTGAGCACCTGTTAAGGGACTAGATCTCTGAAGATGAATCACAGAGGTAGAGGGGCAGAGTGGTGAAACACAACACCTGAAGGTTCGTCATACTTGAAACATCAATAAAAAACAGCAGTTCAACAGATCCAAATGGACTAGAAATTTCAGAAGGGCCAGAACTTCTTGTTTTGGTTTATTACAAAGTTTTCATGGATGAAAGCCTTCAGTATTTCACCTGTTTGCATGGTCTTACCTTGTTTGATGTCTTCAGAATTGGCACTTCATTTTCTGAATTCATTTTGGCCTCCATCTCCTCCCAGGTCCTTTCTGAGTTTTGAAACAGAATCCTGTAGCACAAGCAGTGGAGCAGGTCTTAAAATTGCCACCCAAAAGCTTCTTGTTTAAAAGACTTAATTATCACAAGATGCAGCAACAAAGAAGATCAGTGGATTAGCAGCCGGACAAAGAGCCTTTCAGCTGATTTAGGAACAATCCAAAATCCTTCCCTAACTGATGTCTTCTAGAGCAACAACAGGCTTTGAAGAGATTTCACAAGGTTGGTGACCCGCAGGCTTTCTGAGAGCCTTGGGACAGAGAAGGAAAGAGGAGACAACCCACCAATTTTCTACTTTATCTTTGCACAGGCAACATTTCAAAGTTAAAGCATCAACAGGCATTACAAATCCTGCATTAAAATTCCAAGGGCCAAAGTTATGAAGAAAAGAGATGGCAAATAATTATTATTACCCCTTGTCCACTACACACATTTTACTTCATATAGGTTCTCTGCATCTTGGTAACAGGACTCTCTGGAACTGGCAATGCATTATCTCCCACAAGTAGCAAGTCAACATTTCAGGCCAGGGACAAAGAGATACTTACTTCATTTTTTCAGCTAGGTTTTCTGTATTTTCTCTGATTGTATGTGATAACTGGGATACTGGGTTCAGCATCAGATTGTCAAAGATTACCTAAAACATAAGGGAAAATCAGAGAACTTTTGATAGAAGTGGCATATTACAAAACTAGAAAATTTGTACAGTTATCTCCACTGAAATATCTTCATCTATGTGGCTGATACTTGCAGCTCAGGGAGATTAAGATGATGTGCAGTTTTGTAGTAGTACTTTGGCAAAAAGATTAATACTAACTTGTTCAGATTTTATTTTGACAGACAGAGTTGTCTGCAGTATCAGAACTATTTAAGCATTTCTGAAAGAAAAAGCTTAAGACTTTCCAAGCTTCACAGGCACCTCCCTCCCCACCCCAAAAAAAAACAACCCAAACCAAACAACCTAAAAAGCAAAATCACAACACAAGACAAGCCACAGGCAGTATCAATGAAACCACCTAATGTGACTGATGTGAGTTCAAGCTTCTCCACAGGCAGGTATCCTACCATGTTACATTCTACTTTATTAAAAATAACACCAAAAAAAAACCCCACCAAAACCCAAGTAGTTAAGTCCTGTGGCTCGGCAGAGCCCGCAGTCTTCTTTACAGAAAGCCCACATCAGCTGGGGGCACTATGAACCTGCACCTTTTATCCAGCCGTGGCACCTCTCTCCAGGAGAGCAAGGGATTGCTTCAGGTCAGTCACAGGACAGGATCGGTACCCCTGGCTCAGCCCAAGCTCCTCCTCTACCTGCCTGTCTGAGTCACACTCCAGAGCAGCCCAGTGACTGTGCTGGAGCCCAGCTCTCCTCTCCTGCCTGCACAACCTCCCCAGAGCCTCTGCCCTAGCTCTTCAACCCCAACAACAGCTGGCAGGCAGAAAGCAAGCAAGAAGCTACAGCTGAATGCCGCATCGGCAGGCTGCTCCTCCATTCTCCAGCACCATCATCCCGCACAACACCATTCCCAGCCTCAAGTTTCCTCAACCTTTAACATCATCCCAGCGATTTCCAGGTTACCCTGCTCTGTCAAGCCCATAAGAATTGCATCGTTGGAGGAAGCAATGCAGAACAAGCAGCTTGCTGTCTGCGTGGCAAGCCAGCTGTGCCACAGAACTCACACCCAGCTGCAGAAACTCCTGGTAAGGTCCAGATTCTGCCACTGCTGCTCCAGGATGCCAGTTGCAGCAAAGCAAGCTGCTATTAAACTATCAGTGCTGTATATTTCAAAGTGTAGGGGGGTTGTGTTTTTAAAATAGCAGTGAAATAGCCTAAGTGGGCTCTGACACTGAATGCCTCCTCCTAAACAAGTGGCAAAGCCGCAGGGGTTTAGCAGTTTTAAGAAAGAGAGGAAACTTCCAGTCAGTACTGGCAGGAAGGGCAATTCTGTTCCTCTTGGTTTTTTTTCCTATTTCCATTTTTTAAACACTCTTTCTATATGCACAACTCAGGGCTCAAGAAGTAGGGGGTTTTGTTTTGTTTTTTTTTTAGAGTGGCCTCCTTTGGCAGTTTAGAAAGAGCAGGCATACATACTGCAGCTTAAAGCAATGTCCTATATGAAGTAAAGAAAAAGGTGTCCTGCCTCCTCACGGTTTCTTGTCCTTGTTTTTCTTGAGGGATCCTCTTCTCTATTATCGTTCATATTTTGGTCAAAATCCTTCAGCTCCACTGATCCCGGAGGCACTTTCTGGTAGTTCAGACTTGCTTCTGGAATGTGCTGCACCAACTTGGAAATAATGAGTAATGAGTCATTAAAAATTAGTAGGGAAGGAGGCACACAGGCACTCTCTGCAGGTATTGCAGATTGTCAGGCATGTGCCAGAGGAACACTGATTCATTTAAATCTTGTTCAAACAGGTATGGGTTCCTAAGCAAATTACTAGACCCCAGTCCTGCAAGTGTCTACCCACTGGAGTCATGCTTTGAAACTCAGTGGAGCTACTCCATTTTATAATTTTGAGTCTTGAGCATGTAGCTGAAAAGTATGTCTTTCCTAGTTTTGAATTTAGCTAAAACTTGAAAAGTTATGTTTTAATATATCAGTTCAACATTAAAGCCACACTAAAACAGAAACCATTTAGTAACAAATGAAAGAGATGAAAAAGCTATACAAAACCACTGACAATGCAATTAATTAACAGAAAGAACAGAAAAGACAAGACAGATACTCCTGTTTGGTTGACTGACAGACAAGAATTCTAAAAGGTGGTGACAAAAATAACAGTGACAAGAAACGAGATACAAAAATAATGGGATGGAAAGTGCACCTGAGATGGATATGCCAGCCGAAAAGATCTACGAGCAATCTGTGTTAAAACAGAAACAAAGAGATCAATGCTAGTGAACAGCTGTGACAGCAATATCAAAAAGAACACACAGTCTGGGGTTATTTTGGGTTGACATTCCCCAAAGCGCATTCTCAGGACCAGTACTTGATGCCCACCCCTACATGCTCTTAAGCCCATGGAGGTCCTGGTCACCACCTAGTTCTGCAGAGGTGGTCTCGGGCAGTTCCCCAGTTACTTTGAAATAGACTGTGCTGAACGAAATCCAGCAGCCCTCCAAGGACAGAGAATGAGCTAAACATACAGTCCAGGAGGCCCTTTGGTTGGCAAAGCATACAGCTCTCACAAGGAAACCAGGTGCCCCCCAAGCTCCAGGCTCCTCGAGCTCTATGCAGCAGCACTCGGGCCACACTCTGGCAGAAGGTATAAGATACTATGGTAGAGGGGCAGAACTGACAAAATGTTTAGCTAATAAGCTTCTCTTTTTTAAGCATCCTTTCATGAAGCACAGAAACAGTAAGTTACGCTGCTTGCAGTGGTGAAAGAGCATCAGAAGGGAAGGAGATATTCCTGCAGTCCAGCAGTTCTCAGCACAACCATTTGAAAACACACTAAGGACAGCACCTGCACCCTAATAACATCGCCAGATTTTCGTATGTGACCCAGTCTCTTCTTATGCTTTCTGTTCTGTCAAACCCGTAAGCACTTCCTCTCATCATACTAACACACTGAGTACATTAAACAGCAAATTAACAAATACAGTTGGGCTCTTAAGTATTTCCTACACCATTATCAACTTGGGGGAGGGGGAAGACCAACCGAAAGAATTTCGCACAGGGCTAAAATCTGCAGAAGTGGCCGGTGGTTTGGGATGATCCACTTGATTCCACTTGCAGCAGCTGCAGAAGTCAATTTGACTGCCACAGAAAGCTAAGTCCTGCAAAACCTACACACCCACAGTCCAAGGCATCCCAAACAACCCATGGCTTTGGTAAATGGGAAACATGAAGGTTTCACCCACAATGAACTCTTTTGTTTGTGTTATTTTTGCTTAATTTGTATCAGTACTCAGCTCAGCATGCCAAGATTCTAGGTTATTATAAACTATACAGCTGAGGCTACAAAAACAAACAAAACCACCCCAAACATCCACTGGGGAAACTGAAAATTTTCCCTGCAAACATCCAAGCCAACACTGGACCGAAAAGGACAAAACATGAAGAAAAAGGATTGCATCAAAAGCTTCCTCTGAACTTCTAAAAGATCACTCAATGTTTTAAATTTTTACCTTTATTATAAAGCTTGATAAATTTTAAAAGTGGTTTATTTGAGGCTGAGAAATGCTGTGACAATCACTAGTCCAAAGTGAAACTTTTCATATGACATTACGCCCTCAGAAGTGACTCCAGCATCAGTACTTATTTTTCCTGCATTTTTCCCCTCTGTATTATAATAGATATAAATATTTAGTAGTAGAACAAAATCAAGAGCTTGCAGAATAGTGTGCAACACTCTAAGAGCCAGAGCAGTATAAGAGATGGTCACATGCAGTAAACATTTCTTACTCAGGTAATTCCTTTTATCAGATGTCTCAATAAATGGCTGTTGAAACTATAGTAGCTATTTCTCATCACTATATCCTTTCCCAGAATATTTAATATAAAGTTCTTTAATAAATACTCACAAATCTTCAGATACTTCCCAGGAACTTCCCTGCATTAAGCCAAAATAATTATTGGAGCACAGATTCAGCAGCATCCAGACTAAGAGAAGAGTGTCCACTGATTCTAGTCCCATTCCAAATAGATGTGTTTATTAAACCCACATCAGTTTATAATTCTCCTGTTGATAACACGACCCCCGAGATGCACAGTTCAGGATCCCACGCTATCCAGAATTCAGCTCCACATCTCCGCATCCCCTGCAGAAAGTCCAGCTGAATTAACCTGCTCCTGGCTATTGCTATTGCAGGGCAGCTCCGCTGACACATGGTGGCATTTTGAGTGTAACTCGGATGGTCTCCCCCAGCCACTGGCCCTGCTGAAATCACTGTGTTATACAACCCTATTTGGGGTGAGTCTATGTAAAGGCCTTTATGTTATGTATGGCTCCTAGTCTGTCCTCACAGGCTCCTACCAGTGTTTCTTCATTTACAGCACTGTAAGATCTCAAAAATTGCACTAAGAGTGGGAACTGCTGGGAACATTACCTGCAGCACAACACTGCCCTACACTGACTCTCCTGGGAGCCAACTGGTGTGTCCCAGACAGCAGCACTGCAAAGCCGCGTTGCAGAGAAATCCTCAATTTGCCTGGGTCCAGGCAATCCTGGCTTTGTAATCTCCTCATTCAACATGATAACCACAGGCTTCAGAGCCCACCATTTTTGCAGAGAGTAAAAGCACTGCCTTTGCAATTGCTCTTCCTCCAGCAGCAGAGGACGTAGCACTCTGCATGAACTAACTTGTTCATACCCTTAGGAGATGTGTTGATTTTCTGGGAGGAAATGGGTGCTGAGTACTGGTCATTCCCAACACAAATGTGCCATTAGTAAGTCAGAAGTCAAGTAGAATTATCACCTTAACTGCTTAAGAAGGATAATACAAAAGGCAGTTTTGCAGGTGTGCCAGTTGCAAAGAAACAAAGCAATAGAACACTTTATCTCAGAGCCTGAGGTTATTTCAAAACATTTGTGCACTACTGCTCCAGAATGGCCCAGGGAAAAGAAAAAACCTTCCCAAGTAGGCTGCAGCTGACTTCAGTTTGATACACGCCACACTTGCCTGATTTTTTGGGTACCTCCCTAAAGGGGGTTTTTGCACCTTCAGTATAATCACAGCAGGGTCACAGGGCCTCGGGTCACAGGGCCTCTGAGTACTCCCTTGATCAGGCAAAAGTTTGGTTCTCAGCTTTGAACCCTGCTTAGGACAGTTCTGCAATTCTCACAGCCGTCAAAGACAACAAAGACATCTGAACAGCAGATAAAGAGAGATGTGTACTTTTTGAAGCCTATATTAGTGGTAGATAGGAGGGAGTTTGGATTTAAACAGCAGCAAAGGCAATTTTGCTCTAGCAGCTGGAGCCCCCTGATGACCTTGCAGGCAAGCTTGAGCTGAGCTTTGTCCCTGCACTGGTGAGCCAAATGAAGAAATCGTCCCTCACTTCCCCACTCCAGTGCACACAAACTGCTACAAGGTTTAGGAGGAAACCACAACTTCACTGAAGAGCTGGAGGACAGCACTTCCCAAGCTAACTGCCTTCCTCCTGACCCACATCTTTGCCCTCACCCATGGAGGGAAAGCATTCAGGTAACACCTGCACAATGTTTCAACAGCCCTAGCAGGAAGGACACAGCAGAGGTACATAATACACAGTTCACACGGAGTGTGCAGCCAGAGCACACAGTCAGTGCCCTGTGTGAAACAAGGAGGGAAGCCCTGGCTCCCTGGCACAGCAGCACAGCACACCCACACTCCATCCTGTTCCTCAGATGCAAACTTCAGGGACCAAAGTCTGACCAGAGACCATGAGATCCTTCAGAAATGACTCCCACCTCTTGCAAGGCTGGCTGTGACTCAGAGGAGGGCTTTTGCCCAAATAAAGAACACCCTAAACAGATTATAGTCCATCTCTCTGGTGGTGTTTTTTAAGAGGACAGAGGATGAGTTTTTTTCAATGCTGCAGCAACTGGGGATGCTGCCCTGATCTCCCACCACAGCCATGCCCTGGGTACTTACTGTCATTCAGGGGCAGAGATTTCTCTCCTTTGGGATCTTACCTCTTCCCTTGCTGATATGGTAGAAGCAGGAGTGTTGGGCACAGAGCTGAGGGAGATGCTTGGTCCTGTCCCTGATGAACTCTGAGAGTCTCCATCTCCAGCAACATCGTGAATCTCTCGAGCCAGGATGGCCACATCTTTCACCAAGGTTTGGCTGAGCCTAAAGCACAGAGCATGCAGCAAAGCTACTAGGACACATGATACAAAAAGACTCATATTCGTAAAATATAAACAAGGCAGCCACAAAAAGTTTGTGGACACTATAACCCCTGCAGAGGTGAGGGAAAATAGATTATTTTTTGTGGGGGTGCCTTGGCAGGGTGCGGAGGAATGCTCTGGCTGCATGCACAATAAATCCATTCCCCTTCTTAACCCAGCTTCAGAGATTTGATGGAAAGCAAATTCTAGTGACTACATACTACCAGAAAGCATTGGAACCAATCCATAAAGAAGCTTTACGCCACTGCTTCCCCACACATCCACTCTGCTTCCTTCTTTCTTTTTCTTTTATAGAACACAGCTTTTCTTTGAATTCCCTTAAAAAGCTCTTACAGGGAAAAAAACCTTTTTTTTCTTTTTTTTTTACTTAATAAACACTCAAGTTCTCTTTCTTTCTTCCTTGGAGTTTATAGACTGTAAATCAAAATATGGTTCCACATTCTCTAGAAAAGCTGAGGTATTACCCAAGTAAGCATGGCAATCTGGTTTCCAGAAACAGTCTTGAAACTTCAAGGCCCTTGACAGGTGTCCAGTTAACAGTCAGTGACTGCAGCACTCTGCTCTACTTGCTCTAGATCTCAAAAACAAGTTCTACATCTCTAGATTGTTGCTAGCAGAGCTTAAAAACTCCCACCCTTCAGACCAAAAGTAGCTGTTGTGGTAATTTTAAATAAAAGCTCTTAGAGGAAAAAAATGAAATAAATCTTACAGCTAGCCAGCTTCATCTGAAAGCCACTTTCTTCTTTAAATGAAAAAAACAAAACCACCAAGCAACGTGATACAACTGCCAGTTAATGAAAACACTTCACTGGAAAGAAAATGAATAATTGAACTAATAAAAAGCAATTTGATCTGCCTGCTTAAGGTGCCCCTCTCCATGCTGGTTTGGATAGACCTGTCACCCAACACATCCATTATGTCTGATTCACGTACTGTAAACAAGTGGCATTTTTCCTTTCAACTCCGACTCCTCTAAACCCCTCCCAGTTAATTTGGGAGCAGCAATGGAAATCAGAACTGCAATTACGAAGCAGACTCTGTGACCGAGCCCTGAAATGTGCAGTGCCAGACGAGTCTGACGCAAACCATCTATTTATAGCTGCTGCTGCCTCCCGAAGCGCTCTCCCGCGCTGGGAACGCTGCTCGGAGGGAAGCTGCCTGTGCCTCCCGCAAGCGTGCGGTGTGAGTAACGCAGCCCGGCGTGAGTAACGCAGCCCGGTGTGAGGGCCGACACGCTCGCCAGCAGCGCAACACCATGCGCAAGGAAAGCTCTTTTGAGATCAGATTCATAGAGTGAAGCTGAAATGCTGACCAGAAGCAGGCAGAAGACAGCCTCCCCAGTCAAAAGTATTTCAGCTATGGCCAGTACAATGGAAGACCAGTATTTCTGGAAAGTTGGCATAACACAGTTGCATACTAGAGATGTCAAACCTCAAATGCCACTGTTTATAAAAAATAACCTATTTGCTCTATTGACGAGTTCCTCCAGGCAACCACCAGACCACCAGTACACAATAGGTCCCGTATCCAGGGACATCAAGCTAAGCAACTGCGATTCATTTATACAGGAGCCCAGACAGACTTTCTTGTTTGGATTCAATTGTGCCAAGCAAAGAGGTTTCTGCCCTGCAGCGACTGCTTACTGCTCCCTCACCAGCTTCAGGCAAAGCAGCTTCAACAGTTTACATTTCAGTCTTTGCTAATTCATCTGACTTCCTCTGCAGAGATTTAGGACAGTTCACACCAACCACTCCGTGCACACACAGTGGCTTCCAGCACAAATCAGAGATAAGCAGGTACAGAGAGTTTCATCTTTTGACAGACTTGAACAAGAAGCAAACCAAGAAAGGACCCAGCTTCCCCACACCTTCGCATTTTCTAGAGGGAAGGTGCAACCAGCGCAGGCTGTAAAGCTCCGTCAAAACCTTTCGAGTCTCAGCATAGTGATGTTCAGATATGAAGGAGATGGGGGGCACACAAACAAAAGGAAAGTGCCTCTCCTTCTACCTCCACACCTGGGTTTTTGAACACCAAAAACCCCTCAATCCATTTTCAGCACGTGGGTCAATGCAGAAAGGCCACACCTCACCTGGCTATTTCTGCTATCTCTGCTGTTTGTGCCATGAAGTTGTACGGGTCGGGGTGGTCATCAAAATCTTCGTCCTCATCTGTTTCTCTGCCGTTGTGCTTCTGCTTGTTCAGCCCAGAGCCACGCATCCTTGGTGTCTGTGTGGCTGTTGAAGTATGGGAGCGTTTGTGTTTAGGGGAGCTGTGATTTGAGCCATATTCCTCCTCCGAAGTAGAAGTGTAATCTGAACCCTGTGGTCTCCGCCTTGATGCTTATAAAAAATGAATTGGTTTCAGACTAAGGAAATTAGGACAGAGTAACTACAAAAGGGCAAAAAGGTAACACAAAACTAGCCCAAGAGCACAAGGAAATGAGAGTTTCTGTGCAGATTTTAAGTTAAACAGAACATTATCAAACTTATTTCAAAATTGAGCACTTCTATGGCTCTTATTCACATACAAATTTGGAGTGGGAAATTCCCATGGAAAAGAAAAATTACTCTGTTAACAACTCCAGTGGAGTAAATTATTACCACAGACTTGGCTTTCCATGCACAGAAGCTCTGTGTATAAGTAGCACACTTTTCAGACTCCTCACAGTCCCACAAAAGTCCTTTTCTAAAAAAAAGCCCAATTTTCAAGCCTGCAGACACCTTTTCAATTAGCTGCCAGCCCAAGCAGAAGAAGGGGGGTTTGAGTGAAGAACCACACTACAGTGCTTGGTGTTATTTGCCAGAGTCCACACCCCCACATTCACCTCCTGCCTTGCATTTCACCATTAAGGACACTCTACAAGAAAGAGTGCTCACGCAGGCAGGACTGGCTCCAACCCCTGGAGCCAAGTGGAAGATGTCCACCTAACCCAACTGGTTCTGCAGATTTGTGGAAACCCAGGTCCTCCCTGTATGAGAAGCATCAAGATGTCCTTACTTGAAAACTGGACTCCTAGTGTTCGCTGCCTCACTAGACTCCCTACAGATACCACTTCATTCCCTTCTGTCCTTCCCTGGAGAATGAAGATCTGCCAAACAGAACCAGCCCAGTTCTTTGAAATCACAACACCTGAAAGCTTCACTGTGATACCAAGATTATCATAACACCAAAACACTGCAAGCAGATGAAGCCAGCATCATAGATCACAAATTAGAGATAATTGCTGTATAGTGAAAAAGCAGTATTCCTGGATATTGCTATCTCTGCTATACAACTGTCTTGATTCAAGATACAAAATATATACACAGATATATTTTTAATTTTTTTTTATTCCATCAGTAGAGATTTTTTAATTTTATTTTCAAACCAAGATGTCAGCCTGTCAGTGACCAGCAATTTTAAAATTAAAAGCCTGATTTTCCATTCTTCAATCCCTGCACACCAAGGGAAATCACAATCAACTTCCTCGGTACCTAAATAAACAAATCATGTGCACAGAGGAGAAGAGGAGACAGGCCCTCAGCTTTCAGAATTGACAACTTTGATTATTCTGATGTTATCTGTGTGTTTCCCATAAAGTTACTTCAGATGGCCCAAAATCTCCTGGTGTTTCCTGTCTTACAGACAGATAGCTCACTCATTATGTTCCCCGCTTGATAAGAATAACTTCTCCCACTGAGAGAGTTGGAAACCATTGTGGTTAGCTAAACCCCGTAAGAAATCCTTGAATAAGGCAGCCACATCTTCCTCCTTACTCCTCAATCTCAACACAGTGCTTTCAAGTGTTACTGTATCATGATAAAGAACATCTTGATGGCACAGTGCAATATTTCAGTTTACTGACATTTCACTTTTGTTCCAGGAATGGGGTGCTAAGTGTTGATTCACTATATCTACAGTAGCATTAGTACAGGAACATGCATCACACTCTTGGTACAGCACAATGAAGCACAAAGTAGACTAGTATAAGCTTGTGCAAGGTCTGCAATCCTATCAAGGAATTAGGAAATTAGTATTTTAAGAACAACTAATTCAGAGAAAGGATTAGCATCATCTGCTGCAACTATGCACAAGGAAAGTTGTTAGCATGCTGCTACAGAGCTCTGGAAATCAAAAACCAATTCATTTAAATCAAGAACTGGTCAACACTTATCATTTTTCTCCAAATGATTTGAAGTCTGTGGTCCAAAGGAAGAGGGATTGCAAAGAGTGCCTCCTGGTAGGAAAACTTGGACCACATTATTTTGCTTGAAATTTGTTATTGCTCAACAAGAAGTCAATAATAGAATCACCTCAAAAAAAGGCAAGAGAAGAGACTGTACATACTCTTTTAGTGTGTTCGCATTCTGATTTACATGCATATACAAATGTGTAAGAAAAAAAATCATTGAAATGAAAAGGGAAGCTGGATGCACTAAAACAATCCAAACCAAAACGAGCAGGAAATAACATTTTTAGCATGCAATAAAAATGAATACTGAAGAGGGTAATTATTTCAACTGTATGGAAAAGGACAACATCCAGAACTCTTAAAAAAAACCCTTGCAAAAAGACAGATCTGCTGAAAACAGCATCCCTCACAACAGGCCTGAGAAACCCAGCTAAAGAGGGGGTTCTCATCCCTTTGTGCCACCCTGTCATTCATAAAAACCTAAGGAAACAGACTTTTCCACATCCATGGTAGGTCAAGTACTACAAGCATAGATGAGGACTTACATCAAAGGTGTTGGAGACAATCTCTCATTACCAATTACTGTCTTAGAGTTGTCATCTGCGTTG
The DNA here is from genome assembly GCA_013399075.1 of Chloroceryle aenea. Lineage (NCBI taxonomy): Eukaryota > Metazoa > Chordata > Aves > Coraciiformes > Cerylidae > Chloroceryle > Chloroceryle aenea. The sequence goes on along the minus strand of VWZY01000396.1, from coordinate 144,279 downwards.
TCCTCACCTCTGAATTAAAGGCTGATTTCAATATGACAGATGTTGATATTGTGAGGGTCTGTTGAGTGCACAGTTAAAGACACCCCCAAACCTCTGCCTCATAGACAACACAACAGTCCATCTGCCTTTCCTATGGCAAAAGGGACAGTAGTGGGAATCTCCTGGGGCAATCAGCATGTAGTGTCCAGCTCCACATTTGCATTTGCAGGAGGCACAAGGGAACAGCCTTCACAACAAAGGGACATCTCTCCCCTGTTCTGTTTCAGATGCCTTCAAACCTGCCACCTTGGACATCAGCTGTCATCAACACCATTATAAGCTCTCTGGGAACCATCTTTGATTCTCAGAAGTCAAAAATAGAAAGGAACTCCTTGCAACACTTGAAAGTCATTAAAATCTACCTTTTTAACAGAAAAATGGCTAATATGAGCAACTGGTTGTTCAAAAAACAAAGTCACTGAAAAAAAAAAAAGTATCTCTTTGCAATATCCTCACAGACAACAGCACAATAGTATCGTATAAGAGATGCTCTGCTGCCTCCAAACCTACAGGAACTCTTAACCTCTGTACTGCTAGTTAGCACAGACTTTTGTACTCACCAGTACAGCACAGCACTCCTGTTACTGAGATACCGATCCTTGGCAATCAGGTGCAGCCTGTACATAAGAGAGTGGAATGCAGGAGAAACATAAAGCACGAGCACTTACTGGACGAGGAGGAATACTTGACACTGCTTGAGCGGGTCCTGCTGAAAGGCTGCTTTGCAGAGGCAGCAGCTGCTGTCTTCCTCGCCGCGGCTCTAACCTCCGAAACACCCGTCTTCCGATAGGACTCCACGCTCCGGCCCGAAAACCCCGTCCTCGACTGTGCCGTCTCGGAGTCGCTGGGCACTGTAAATGAACCTGCTCGTTTCCTCGGCATGGCGAGGATGTCCAGCCGGGAGAGCTTCTTTGTCTCCGTGGACTGCTTGGGGCCCAGAGCAGTGGCTTCAGGGTTGGTGGCCGTTTTCTCCACATCGATGCATTCATTGTCCGAAGTATCTCCCAGCCGGGCACGACGTAGCTTCGAGGCCCTTGTGGGCCGTGGAGTGGATAAACTGTTGGAGCGGGTGAGAACTTGCTGGATTTTCTGCACATTCGAGGTTGTTTTGCTGTGGTCCTCCTTGGTGGCCTGAGTAAAAGGTTTCCTTCTGGGAACTGGTCGGGTTACCGAGTTCTCATGGTCAGACACGACTGCATCAGGGACTGACAAGTACGGCAAGCCTGAGCTTCTTTCATCATCGGTGAAGTCAAGCGACCCACGAGTCCCAGTGCTCCGCTTCATCTGGAAACGTTTGGCAGCCTCCGCACGGTTTGATGCCTCTGGTGCTTGTGTCTTCCTCTTCTCTGTCAACCTGTCCCGAGCACTAGGCTGGCCACACTGGTCCTGGATGGACGGTGTGGAGGAAGACTTCTCTTTCTGCAAGCTTGCGACTGCTTTGCGTTTTGGGGCACTTGTTGGAACGTTTTTGCCGCTCACCAAGCTGACGGTGCTGGCAGTGTCCACGTCCGAGTCACCTGACAAGGAGTCCTCCAGCTGACCAGCAGTTTCTGAGGGCTCCAGCTCTTGGCTTTGACCAAGTAATTTGGCTTCCAGTGCTGCCAAGGCAGTTTCAGTGTCCTTAAGGAGAAGATGTGTCTCCTGACCAAAGTCCATATGATTTGACCGAACAGCCTCTAAATCTTTAAGCAGAGGGTGACTTGAAATATGCGGGAGTTTATTTTGAGGAACACCACTGCTTGATTTGTCTTTGGTAAAACTTTCCTGCCTAACAAAAGATGATGCTTCCTTTCCTGCCATATTTTCTTGGTCTTGAGGAAGACTCTGATGAAGGGAAATAACCACTTTTCCAGCTGCGTTTATGTAAGCACTAACATCTTTGACTGGTGGCTTTGCAGGAACCAGTGTGCCAGCAGACTTGAAGGAAAACTCCTGATCCTTGCCATCTCTGTCTGCTCGAGCATGGGACACGCTCAGAGAGAGCTTGGAGGGAATCCCTGCATCATTGCTGTCATCACCAATGTAGAACGAAGTAGAAACCGTCTCGCTCACAGGTCTCACATTTGAGACTCGGGAAGCTCCTGGCTGCCGACTCTCTGATCTTGCATCTTCCCCCATCTGCTCTAGCATTTTATTGTTCTCTTTATATTTCTTGCCTTTTTCCATGCTGAAGCCATCATCAGATCTGCTAGCATCACTAAGGCTATCTGGATCCAAGTCTTCTTGGATGAAGAGGCGGCTGCTGGGATCACCATAGGCTTCTGCACAGTGGTCCTTCACGATGGTTCTCTTGGTAACCTCAGAATAGGACTCCTGGCAAACCAGGGCTGCGGGCGTGGGGCTGTCCGATTTATCACTTGGTGGGAGTTGGGGAAGAAGGCGCCTTGTTCTTAACGGCACCGCGTTTTCTAACTCCATGGCTTTTGGGGCTGTACCGTTTTCTGGAGAGAGTTAAGAGGACAAGAATCCACTATTGTACCACTATTACTTATTTATTTAGGAAGAGCTTGGTCCTGAGAAGTACAAGCACTTACAAGACACATGCTTAAAACTAAGCTTTTATGTATTATGAACATAAGTAGGACCTGGCTAGTGCTCACTCCTTCAGTTTATCAACACAGACACTAAATTCCTTTGCTGTCTTGGAGGGCTCAACATCTTATCTCTCAAGGCAGGATTTCAGATTCATTCTCCCATAACACACCGCTCAGCACAAGCACATTCTAGAGGTTTACAGCATCGCTGGAGTCTACCTGTCATACATAAATCAGGCCACAGGAATGAGATGAAAAGTCATCAGACAAACCACTGCAGTGATGCAGTGTTTTAAGAGCCATACTACCTAACAAAGCCTGTCTCACTAAAAAGATGGTGTTTTTAAACAGTACAACTTCTCATAAAACCATATCCCACGGCCAAGACTCAGGAGAAAGACCCTGTAACAATTAAGAGGCTCTGAATTAGAGCTCATCACCCCAGCATGGGTGGACTTATCAGTGTAGACACACTTCATGGAAAAAACTCTCTTGGTTTTGCCATGCCACTGGCCAGCACTTTGTATATGATAGCACCTTTAAATACCAGGATAACTGATTATTTAACTATGGTAATATTTCAAAGACTCTAGGAGGCAGGTTCTCATACAATGTGAAAACAGTGGTGATGACCTCTGAAACAAAGGTTTCTTCTAATCTTTACTGAGTCTACCCCTAGGTGTAGATGCCAAGAAGATAATGACAAATATTTCCAACCAAAATAGTTGAAAATATTTACAAAAGCCAACAAAGGGAAAAGTGCTTTCTCACATACCAACAGGACCACAGGGTCTGTAATCTGTCTTACCAGTTATGATGAAAGCCTGATCTCCGCCTGCTCCACTTCTCCCCTCCATACCCAGTTTTCCTACACTGATCTCCATGCTTCAAACCTGCCACCCACGAGGAAACCCCAGAGCAGGTTAACATTCTTGGTGCAGACATAGAAGCACGAAAAAAAGCACGTCAGCAATCAGAAGTCCAGGGCGCCTTGCAAAGAGTTTTTATCTGGCATCATAAGGCAGTCTGAAGAATCACTGCTCGGGGCTAGTTAACACCCAAGGTCCTCATGATCTTTCTCTTTCACAGGTGCCCTAAGTCACGTCAAACATAGCATTTAAGAACTTCTTGAGTGACTCTGAAATGCAAACTAGAGTCTTTCTCCATCTTTACTCCACTGGGAGCAATTCTCTCTGTCCTTCTCATCCCCAAATACATTCAGTAAAACAGAAAATATGACCCAGCCAGATGCACAGAAGCCCTTAATTTCTGCTTTTCATATCATCCTGACTTAGATTAAGCCATCTTCAAACAGTAATGACAAGGTGAGACTTACCTGCACCTCCATCACCCTGCCCAGAGACAGATCCAGAGTCTGAGTAACTGTCCGCAAGACTTGCCCACCTAGACACCCACTTCTGACTCCCTTGAGATGCTGCCGACATCTACAACAAAGTGGGGAAGGTGATGTCAGAAAGAGGGTTTGTAAACCAAATCCTAGCCACAAAACCTCTCCTCTCATGCACACATCACTCACTCTTCTCAGAATGGAAATTCAGCTACACATCACATTTCCATCCAAACGGAAAACCCATCTACACCCCCCCCATCCCAGCAAATCCACCTGGACTGCCCATACCTGTGCATCAGCCTGAGACCCACTCACAGCTTTTGAGGCAAATGCCTGGAGCAAGGGTGACTTCTGACTAGTGCCATTTTCACCGATTAAATGCTGATGAGAACTGGAGTCGTCTTTTTCACCTTTAATTATTGGCCTAAAGGCTGAAGAGATTCTGGTAAATTCGGGTGACTCAAGAACACCAAAAACCTGAAAAAGTGTTTGCATGGGAAGGATTAAAACTCAAGAAAATAGAAAAATACTAGTCCAAAATCCAAACCCATGAAGTATTAATCACACTCAAAGGGTGATCCCAAAAGGGCCAGAAGCACTTGACAACTCTTCCATACAAGCCATGCAAATCATTTTCTTCTGTACTCCACAATAGCAGCTTTAAATACACTTATTCATAGAATGCCACTCACACCCACCTTTCCTCTCTCCCTCATTATTTCAGTGTGCTGTCTTTAACAGGAGTAACTTTCAATGAAAAGGAGTTCTTGAGAAATTTAGAAGTGTCTGGAAAGCTATTTACCAGCTCATTCACAGAGAATTAGAAAAAAAAAAGTAAAAAAATGGAGAGCTCCTTCTCCAGGATCTTTCATAGGCTGTAGCAGAGGGTGAGCTGAGCTCAGTCTTGAACTGCCATGAGAGGACCTGGGAAAGGATGCATGTCAGAGACAGGTGACTCTGAGCTAGCTGGTGACATTCCCTCTGGAGATAAATAGGCCTTCCTAGGGGTGACCAAGATCCATGCTTCAGAAACATTTATTTCTCTTCCCTGACTACAAGTAGTTCAGAGGAAGATGCCACCATGGAGGGTATCTAGGCTGGGCAGAGATAGCCATCAAATCCTCCATTTCCACTTCTAAGAAAAAAAAAAAAAAAAAAGAAA
>VWZY01000396.1:106652-139172 GCA_013399075.1 Chloroceryle aenea | reverse complement strand
AAGTGTGTGTGTAATGGTGGGAGACTAAAAGCAGAGTCACCTCAAAACCTCGTCCAGTCCAGAATGCATATCATCTTTCTTCCTCGACAGAAACCCTGAGGTCCAGCTATTAGTTATTTCCCAGAGTTGCTGTGGCTTAAACACCCTACTCCAAAAGCTTCCAGTCATATTTCAAACAAGATGTAAGGAATGAATTAATAAACAAACAAAAAAGGGAAGCTAGATCCAGGCTCACAGAACGCTGTATACAAAGTTCTAAAGCCAGGTTCAATTAAGGCTTCCTTTAAACCTCACCATCCTCCTGCCTACACTTCACTCATCTTCAAAGCAACTTGCCAGTTTTGTTTTCGTAATAGACCACAGATGAAAGTTAAACCTGAAAAATCTGCCAAACTTTGGTTTGCCCTGCGGTTGCTTACTTGGGTGGGTTTTTTTAAGCCTCTCCCTCATCTCGGGCTTTTTTTTTAGACTACCATTCACTTTGCAAAACCAAACAAGTAGAGATCCATCTAGGATTGCCTCTGACCTAGACCACACCCCTCACTACCTCAACTAGCTGCCACTTGCCCAGCCAGCAAGCACTCCCTTTCTAAGCAGGCATAGCCAAATACAGAACCTACCACTAAAGTCTGTAAAGAGTGGAGAGCACCAGCCCTTGGCCTGCATTTCCTTTGGCCTGCCACCGGATGCTGCATCACTGATGGGACACAGCTCAGGTTTTCATAACAGCAGGTGATGTAACACCAAGGCAGAGGCTTGGGAGCAGTCCTAGAGAGCAGAGCTGCTCCCAGCCGCACCTCTTGGCAGGATCAGCCCGATCTGTATTCTGCTGTTGCCTTTCCCCTAAGCAGATGGCAAGCCCACTCTGGCACTTTTGCATCCAAATCCCATTTTGGAAACAAGGCAGCTCTTCGCTGTGGGCTTACCTTGCCTTCTTGCACTCTGAGGGTTTTTTCATTGCAATTTTATTGTTTTGTCGAGGTCTTTTAAAGACCAGTCTCTCGGTTTCTTGGGGCCTATCCTTACCACAGGTCACCCAGGATGATTTCCCACCCTGAACCATAAACCCTCAGCACCAAATTTAAAAAGGAGCAGTCCTTCACAGCAACTGCTAATGAAGTTAGGCCCTCCAGCATGAGGTGCAGAAGCCCAAGCCTTCAGCCCTTAGCTCACTAGCCAAGATCAGAGAAGCAGCATTTACCTGATCTATCATTTTTCGTGCTTCCTCCACCTCTTTATCCTGTGACTCTGTCTCGATGGTGTATGTGCCCGTCTCGCTCACACTGTCCTCCTCATCATTCCTCCTTCCCTGGGCTGACTTTACCTCTGGAGGTGGAGCAGAGGCAGACTCTGGTTCTGATGATATAACCACACGTGGAGGTACCGGCACAGGCAGAGGTGCTGGTTTTTCAGCGCTCGGCTTCCCAGGCTGAGCAGTTTCCCGTAAGTATTCAGCCATAAAATCCTGAGCCATTTTAGATTTCCTTCCAACACTCCCATAAGTTTTGACTGATGCTCTGGAAGCAGAGGAGGACGAAGAGTTGATCCGATCCTCCGTCTTCTCCCTCTTGAAGGAGCTAGTTCTTTGGGTCCCAGAGGAGCTGTTATTGGGTTTGCCTGCCGGGGCCCCAAGGTGGGAAGGTGGCACTGCATTTCCCAGCTTCTCTGGTGGCAGTGCATTCTTGCGCTTTTCAACCTTGGTCTTCATCCCTGGATCGGTGTCACTCTGGGAGGAGTGAGCACTGTGCGTGAAGGACTGCGACCGCTTCTTCCGTGGCGTGTCCTCGAAGAACTCAATCACAAAAGCCTGCTTGTTGTGCAGCATCTCATGGGGATCACGCCTCATCTGACGCTGAAGCCTAGCTTGCTCCGTTGTCGTACGTTCGCTGCCCGCCGGCGCCGGCGTTGTCTCCTTCTCCGTCTTGGGCGCCACGGGGTCTTCAGAGTCACTCTGCGTCCCGTCCTCGTGCCTGTTACCTGGAAACAAGGTATGTAGAATTGACTTTCATATTTTCAGTTGCTGTGGCCCTGTCATTACCTCTCAGTTGAAATTTATCATTTCGATTAAAAGGAAAAAAAAGTCCCATAGGATTAAACAACTCCAAAGACATCTGCTGTAGTACAGGGACTGAATCCTGTCAAAGGAAATAAAATATCTCCTGACCCCACTTTTCACAAATGGCTATCTATCAAGCTATTAAAAAACAATTCCATAAATCATTTCAACTCCAAGGGTTTCTGAGTTTGTAATGATGATTATTTTAGTTACCTAATGTTTTGTTTCTTTCTTTTTTTTCCATTTAAATAAAAATGATGACATTATTTTGTCAGTCTGCCCAATTCCTTTAGTCCAGGATCACCTCATTAGGTTCTCTCTGCTACAGAGCAGAAATATTTCTGCAGGATCAGTAAATAAACCCTGCACACTGCATCCCATGAAATCAAATCCACTTGAAGACAGACCAGATTGATGTGTTACGAATGTGTGCATCTCTGAGCACCCACGTTACCCTCCTCTGCAAGGGGGAAATAAACCAGAGGCTAACAGAAAAGTGAATTTGTAGGATTCTTTAATTTTCCTAAAGATTTAAGTATCCCACTGTGACACCCTCATGAGTTACACCACCAGCCAAGCAAAGGCCAAATCGTTCCTTAAGAGTTCACTAAGCTTAAAGTATGTTTGTAATAATTGTCACTTATGTTAGCAACAACCAACCATCTTTACAACCTTCCCTATGCATCAGCTGTGCTGGGCCCTCAGCACTTTAGTTCAGTACTCTCAGAAAGTAAGCTGAAGTAAAACAAAGAGTTAAAATAAAAATATAAAAGTAAACCAAAAAACAAACCTTTTTTTGGAGAAGGAAACTGGTGTGAAGGCACAGAACACGATTCAGTCAACGACCAGGAACCTGTCATCGGGAGAACGGGGAAAGAGGTCTCTGCGCTCTAAACTGTAATATGCAGCAAGATATACTGGCTAAATACCACGTGTTTGAGAGGAAAACTGCCTAAACCTACTTTGCAAGTTCTCCAGACACATGGCTGAAGACCATTTATTATCTCAAGTTAGCTGTGAAAGATTAGAATTTAATACAAGATCCATTCAACTAAGGAGTCAGTCCTCTGAAGAGTTTCCTAACACCCTCATGAGGGAAGCCAGCAAACTTTGCATTGTGCCTCGAGGGCCAATAGGCTTCATCCTTGCAAGGGAAAGGTCTTAAATTAAAGGGTCTTGGCTAAGAACTCTGCTGAACACTAAACGGTGAGGACATAAGGACAAACACCCACCGTGCCCATGGATGCCCCAGCAGCACATCATGCACATCCCTGCAAACTGCTAAGACCTGAAGTTTCTAGTCTTGATACCAGGCTTTACATCCTCCACATTGTTTCTGAAAGTGAACAACTCTTACTAATGAACCCCAACGGTGGGTGTCTCTGATCCTGAAGACCTAAGCCTGGTAGGCAGCCAGCGGTAGCCTCCAAGACATCTTCAAAATTAGCCCTGCCAGAAGAACATGTTACACAGCTATCGCAGACAAATGGCACCCTGTCCTCTGCCAAAGCAGAGGTGGATAAACTCCTTAGGCCACCAACACTGTATGCTTTAATCAAATGTCCAAAGATTTGATTTCTTGATATGCAAATTATACATTGTCTAAGGGGCCGCCCTGACCCTAAACTGTGACAATTACCTCGACTTCTTTCTGTGCCTATGGACTGTAAAGAGGCAAGTGCAATCAGTCAGGTATTCCTGCACATTGCTCAGGAAAACCCTAGAATGAGCAGCAGCTGCCTAGTTCTCCAATTTTCTCCAAGAGGAAAGGGCAAAACTACTGAATCACACTTCTATCCCTGACAATGTTCTCCAGCAAGTCAACAAAATCCAGTATCAAAATAAACAAACAAAAAAAAGCCCAAGTCCAAACCCTAAAACCCTCTATCACACAGACTGAAAAGAAGACCCTAAACAATCAGGCAGGGTTCCTCAACACTACCTCTTATTGTGGAAAACTAGAAACAAGCAATGACAACAAAAGAGTTCAATTTCCATGCCATGGCAAAACCCGGGGCTGGATATGCAAGACCTCTGTGACCACAACGCCTTCTCAAAAAAAGTGTACAAAAAATGGCAAGCTGAACTTATAATAGGTAAAACTCTGCATCAAGGTGGCTTTTTCCAATAAGGAACAAGTAAATACTCCTTTGGGATAACAAGGCCTTGTTCTCATTTAAGAAGGACCTCGAGCACAAGTAGAATCATAGAATCATTTAGGCTGGAAAAGACCTTTAAAATCATTAAGTCTCACTGTTATTACATAGGCCTGGTAATCTTCAATGTGTCTTAATCAGTGAAAGTTGCAGTTCAAAATGATAGCTTTTCCAGAGGCCTGCAGAGGTAGTGAGAATACAAGGACCAGTGGTCCCCTACTAGCTACTGAGTGCATGGCCCAAGAGAGACATGCAAGCAAGCCAATATCTTGCAAAGTATATTAAAAATCACATGAGTATCATGTGAGTCCTACCAGCTGCACTGAGAACTGGGCTCCAGACTACACTTCAGACCTTTTAAAATCCCCAAAGAATTCCTCACAGTGATACACTGACAGGACACAGATCCATAAAACTTGAAGGTTTTGAACAGAGTGGTATTTCAGAGCAGCTTTAGTTAAAAAAAAACCTTCTACAAGCACAACAATTTCCTCCATTGGTGATCATGCCTATCTCAACTCTACCACGTCTCCATGTCAGGACCTTTGGCCATCTGACCAAGTGGCTCTGGTCATTACAGCCATCAGGATGATGATCACACATAGCTTCTTCTGGAGCTTCTACAGCTAAAAAGAAAAGTCATTCTTCAGATAGGAGAAGCCAAAAGAAGAAAATCCACTGAAATACCTATGGTTACCAGTCTGCCTGACCACATGTAAATTACTTTAGATATTTAAAAATCAAAATCATTTTTTCAATCACTGTTACAGATGAGCTGGTGTTATAGGTGTAGAGGAACCAGATTCGAGTGTCTCCAAGCCAGCACCACACGTGACTTCAGAGCCAGGTGAAGAGCCTGCTAGCCAGATTCAAAACCATTAACAGTCATTAAAGAAATACTCTTCAACTTCCAAATTTGGAGCAGAAATAATTAAATCCAGCTCCCCTTGACAGGAGAAGGGGTTTCCCCCTTTATCATGCTGCATTTGCACAGCCAACGGAGAACTATGATCACATGAGAAAACGTTCACTCACCTTTAAGCGTTCTCACATGAACCGGCAGGTCACTCTTTGTGCTGTACACATCATCCCCTGGAGACTGCCGTCTCATCAAGCTTGGGTCATTCTGGACAAGCCAGTCAGCCACTTTGCTCTCTGCTGACATCACTTCTGTATGAGCTGGTTCCTTACTATACGGTCTTCTCTGTCTGAGTGAAAATTTAGTTACATGGTCTTTTATTTTTATTTTACCGGGGGTACCATCATCAAATTCAATGGTGAAAGAGGCATGACTCTGTACAACAGGAGTTACTACAGTGTCAACATCCTTTGTCGGTATCTCATGGACCTGTGTCTCTGGAGATTTTGATGGCTGCTGAAATTCTTTAGTTGGAATCTCAAAGTAACTTGGCTCTCTCCGGAAGGCAAACACAGACTGTTCTTGGGAATCTCTGTAAGTAGCAATATTACCATTCAGTTCCTCTTCATGCTGGGCTATCTCTTTTGATCTTTCTACAAAAGGGGAGAGGGAGGGAGAAGAAAAAAAAAAAAAAAGCAAGAAAACCTTAAATTCATAAATTCACTTTTGTTATATACACTTTGTCCTTTCTTCCATTGCTCCCCAAAGAGAGAGTGGAGCATGCACACAGTTGTATGTTTTGACAGAACCTAGGCGGTTTGTTTGGAATTTTAAGGTTTCTGTATGCTTGGGCTGATGTGGAAGGAAGATCCTGTTTCACTTTGCTGAATTCATTACATGCACACCTACTCAACGTTCCACAGTTCAAAGGAAAAGCTTGAGTGTGCAGAGCTAATCACAGACATGGTTTTGCTGGATCGACACCTAATTCTGGAACATCACCAAGCACAAAAACACATTTTTTTCAGTAGTACCCAAACTTCCTGGCTAGATGATCACTCACTCACTTCAGCCTCTTGAGAAGGCTGCTAATCACAGCCCCTCTCTGCTAGAGAACAGATATGCTTCATGTCCATCAAAATAAAACACTTCTTTGTGCAGTGAAGCATACGGTTAATAGAAACATCACATTTACTGCACCAGTGAAAAAAGATGCATCTTCCATGCATACACATTCACAACAACAGGAGAGGTAAGACTCAGTGGCTTCAGGATGGCTTCACACAGTGAAAGTCAAAAGTGGACAGAAATTTTGTCCCCCACACCTCTCCCAGCCCAAATCACCTCCATTACCTGAGTAATGTTCCTCTTGCCTTCTGTCCTCCTTGTTATTTGCATCATCTTCCCCCCACCAGGAGGGCTGCCCATAGAGAGGGGTACGGTAAGTGTTGGTTTCTAGGAAGAAGATAAGCAAATACTTTGGCACAGAAAATATCAATTTACCAGGTTCGCAGAAGTCAACCACATGCCAAAAAAGGGAAAACCAGCAGTGTCAGATGAGATCATGTACATGTTACACTGCAGTTATAACAACAGCAAATTATACATAATAATGAGTATGGTCAGGCTTTTCTTTTTTCCCCCCTTTTCAATTTTCTACATTCTGCTGCAAGATGCTGACTCCACCTCCCTTTGCTCACTTTCATAGCTGTATTTCCCAAATACTGTCTCTTCTCCCTTTCTAGTCTCATTATTCACAAGAAGTGGAAGACTACAAAACAGTAACCACAAAATTGTCTCCAACTCATCCACAATTCAGGTGAAAAATCAGACTTTTCTTCTCATCTTAACTGGGAAGGCTTTAGCTCTGTCCTTTTTTGCCCTACCACGTCCTCAGATGTTGTGAGGCCAGGGATTTTTTCCAACTACTTACCACTCCCACTGTAAGTGACACACATCCCACAACAGGAAATTCTTGAAGCGTTACAAATTTAGGGAAATTGGTAATCTCCTTAGACATACATGAAGAAGTAGTAAACTCTTGCTCTCTAAAGCTTAAGTAAACCACATGGATTCCAGAGTCACTGCAGGACAGTGGCTGTTCTCATGGGGCAGCTTTCCCTAGAAGAGCGAGGTTTCTGTCATCTTCTCTACTCAGTGTACTCTCACTGAAAGATCAGGGCTTCCAGCAACAACTGGTACCCAAAGGAGCTGATCCTCTGCTTCTCATTTTGTCTACCACAACACAAGATTGGGTTTTGTCAGTGCCTTGGGCTGCTGCTGTTTATGCAACAAGTAAAAAGAATACACCTCAATTTACCTGTGGTATAGCTGTTATTATTATTATTACTATGTTTTTAAAATAGTTTAAGAGAAGGAAATAAAGTAGCTTTTGTTCTTTCATCTAGAGGATGAAGGTCAGGGGTTGAGACTAAGCTCCAGCTTTGCTGCTTCTACCTCCACTGGTAACAGCCATCAGCGGATGCTTTACCAACCACTTCTTGAACCCTGGCTCCATGTACAGAGCCATAGCTGGGATTCTACTGCCAGCTGCTGCTCAGCTTGGGGCTTTAAAACCACACAGTGCCCTGTGCAAAGCAGCCCTCAAAACAGCCTTGCAATTTTGCATTCCCTGCTTTAATAAGGACATGACAGAAAGCAGTCATTAGCATAAGGGAAGTCAGGAGAGGAAGGGGAATTAAGTAAGTGAAAATAAAAAAGCAGCCTGATTTCATGCTGCAGTTTTCAAGGCTACATAGACCCAGTGGCCACTACTTCAAGTATTTTTTTTCTAGAATAATTCCAGAGATATATAAGCTCATGGATTGACAGTCCACAGGCAAGAATTTTGCTTTACAGATACACTCCAGAGGCCCTTTTCAAGAGATCTTCTCCATGTTCCAAAATTGACCACACTGCCTCCCTTCACAGTGAGCATCAAAAGAGGCTGAATGTGTTACTCTCCCTTCCACCTAGAGTGTGTGGAAGATACAGTATGTTGCCATTATGTAGGCAGCCTTTGAAAGTTCAAAGGAGGAAGCATTACTCACCACAGATAAATTGGAATTGCCAAGCAATTCCATAACTGCAATTTCCAAGCGATTTCATAACTGAGGATGGATAAACTGCTCAAAGGAAGGGGAAACAAACAAACAAACAAACAAACAAAAAGAACCAAAACCCCAACAACTATTCACAAACTTGTCAATGAACACCTAAATGTAGGGTTTGGCCTCTGCTAGGCTAAGACTTTCTGTCACTCAGCCTGTCGGAACCCACCCTCTCTTCATGCCATGACCTGCCCACTAGACCCCCACACTGCACAGATCTGCTCTACCAACACTAGGCACTTCTTCTGGGCATGTACTGCAAAGGATTGTCACCCTCTGAATTGCAGTATTGATCTCAGGGTTGAGGCCAAGAGGCACTAAAGGCCAGAAGAAGGAGAAAAACACTCTGAGGGGATAGACAAATTTGTGGCTGTTGTTACAGCCAACTGTGTCTGGGGTAACTCATGGCTACAGGTCAAGGGGGCACAGCAAAGGGCTCAGCCCTGAAGAAACACATGAGATCTTGGATACTTGTCTCATTAATACAATTCATTATCAAAGCTCAACAGTGGTTTATTTTAAGTTGCTGGTGGAACAAATTCTGAGCATACCACCCTACAGATGGAATGCAAAGACCATACTGCAATTAACTCTTGCACAAGCAGCATCTTTCCCAAGCTCTGGTGCTGTTACCACTTGCACCTTGCAAGGAGCTGTCTTGTTACAACTCATTTCTTCAGCACTTCCCAGCCTCTCCTCACAGGATCCCACAGGCCCCCTTGTCTAGAAGACTCCAGTTACTTGTTCCGAGAAAACCTTGTTTCCAAAAGGTCAGAAGTGAGCCAAGAGGCCTCACATCCATCTTGCAGGACAGACTTTTTCCCAGAAGCTACTCCAGGCCCAAGAACTGTGTCCCACCTGTTTACTGAACACAGAAGCTATGTCCTTTGCTCCCCAGAAGCTTTTCTACTACAGGGAAAAGTCAGATAGAGGATCAAGTCAACCTTGGTCAGACTTTTCCTGTTGGTGGGGAACTTTGGGATTGCAAGGAAAGATACAGGAAAAATGATTTCACAGAATCACAGGAAGATTTGTAAGAAAAATGAGCCAATTCCTCTTCCTTCTCAAATTTCCCCCTCTACCCTGAAGAGCCCTAATAGGTGCTTGGAAAATCCCCAAATTCCCTCTCTGACAAAAGGTAGCTCAAAGCCAAAACCCCATCACACATGAAGGAGCACGTACAGAGAGCACATCAGGTTGGCCAGAGTGCACAAACCTGGGGCCATCAGGGTGGGAGCTGCTCTGTTGTGCTCACTGCACAGCACCAGAAGGCCCCTCCTGCCCCATGACTCAGAGCTCACGTGGCCCTACCTGCGATGCTGTTGCAGTGTGTGCACCCCATCTACTCACATCTACTCACTTCTGCGGTTTGGTTTTTTTTTGCATTCTTTCCCCTCTCCCAGCCTCCACAATAAACTGGAACTTCATTTTAAAGACTGAAAAAAGCACAAATGGAAAGCCAAGGAGTTGGTATCTTGCTATTTGGGGACAGTTTCAATATTTTAAGAGCAACAAATTTTTCCACCGAGCCTTCATATTAATTTGCATTTTGAATAACATTATCAAGTGATACAGGCACCCTCATTCTCAGCTACTGCTGTAAGTGGGCAGATCCTGAGCTAGAGAAAAATATCCCCGACTTCAGAAGAGCTACATTAATTTGCTGCCCTGCTCATGTCAGATGTTTCTGTCCCTTCTCATTTGCCAGTAGAATCAACCTGACAGCTCTCCCCGCTCCAGCTCTAACACAACCACACTGTATAAAAAGGGGAGGGGAAAGAAAAACGCCATGATAGGAAGGCAGCTAACCAGATGGCTGTGACAGAAGTGGGCCAGGGAGCAGCTACATATGCAGTTGTGCCAGGAGGCTTTGCTTTTTACCAGCTAGGATGCATTTTGGGTAGTGACCTCACCCTGGACCTGAAGCATCCAGAAGAGCGCATCTGCCCGTGTCCCAGGATTCACACAGCATCGCCTGTCTGTTATATTTAGTGTAAGACAGAAGCTCTTGCAAGAGCAGAGAGACTTGGGGCTTGCCTGTGTCAGTGGTGAAGTGAGGAACACCAATGAAAACTAACTGCTCAGTCTTTCTAATGACATGAGACTTCCTCCAATTGAAAGCAGCTCGTTACCACCTCTTCTCTCCACTCCGTGCCAGGCTGCCCAGATGGTGCCAATTCATTTAGACATATTTCTTGGCTCATCAATTCAGGCAGACAGCCTGAAACCCATCCTTTTAGATAACTGAATTGAGGTCAGCACAAGCATTCAGCCAGATGAATACCGAGCTACTGGTGACAGTGTAATACAGGGAAGACCACTGACATACATGTGTTCTGATCCTGGGTTTCAGTCTTTGGGGCAGTCGCTCAAAAGAAGAAATGAAAGCTGTTTTAGTGCCAAAAAAGAGAAGTCCACTTGTTTAATGAATCTGACAAGAAGGTAGCCTGTTAAATTAACACAGAACTATTGATTACCTGAAGGAGAGGCACCACAACAAGAGAAAAAGAGACGTGACAATACAAAGGATGGATTTATGGAGAAGTGAATCACACAGAACAATACATGTGCAGGAAAAGCACAGTCCAGGCGATGAGAGGGAATGGAGAAAGCCTGTGTGAATGCTGCTTTCTGTCAGCAAGTGGGCAGAAGAGCTGTCATGACAAGCACACGGCTCCCACTGCAGAAGGATCCAATTTCCCTTGAAGGTGTCTCCCCTGTGGTTAGGACAGGGCTGTGCTTTGCCCCAGGTCCTCACAAAGCTTCAAACTGTCACAGGAGTGACAGACAGCAACGGCAAATTTCTTTGCTGACAGAAGCACATGCAGCTTTGAAGCTGTCTACAGCAAGTCATAACAAAAGCATGAGAAATCCAGCTTGAAGTCAAACCATTTTTGATTCATTATTAATAAAAATAATGTCCATCTTCAGAAGATGCAGAATAGGCTTCTTACAGCAGAGGCCTTGGGAAAAAAAAAATGTGATCTAGCTATAACATTTTTAAATTAATTCCTTACATCTCTGCTTCTTAACTCCCCTCCAACACAGAGAATTCAGACCCAGAAGGAATAATCATAAAGCAGTTCTCTGACTTTTGCCGCAGTATTTACTTCACATGTGCAGAGCAAACCTAAATCCTGGTCTTTTGTATCTGGTATGAAGATACACAGATCTCAGAGGCTTTCAAATCAGGATGATAATCACAAAATTTATTTGTATCAATTACATGGTCAAACCTTTAACATGCTGCAGGTACCAGCACCCTAGCTCAGACGAAAAGCACATACATCACCACCACTCACCTAAATTAAAGGCTAGGGTAGAGCTGTGCATCTAAATAGCTATTACCATGATCTCATGATGAAAGCAGCCAAAGACCACGGAAACCACTTCACAACTGGGCACAACTCCCACTGCCTCCGTCCACATTGCCTGCTGACCTCAGTCCCAGACACCAACAAGACTTTCGAGTCAGCCACTCTGTTGAGAGGACTCCCTAATGACATAGATGCTAACTCGGCAAGCAAACCTATTTCACAGATCCTGGGAGAAGTTTGAGTCCTGTTCCTGCAGTTGGAGATGCCCATTTCAGCTGGACGCTGTGGGCAGCCTCCACCCCTGGTAACTCAGGCCTGCAGCAGTTACTCAGAGGTTAGTCATCAGATTCAGCATTATCTAGTCCCATCAGCCTGTGAGGGCTTTAATAAATAAATAAATAAGGATAAAAAAATTAAGATCAGCCTGAGGATTAGCTATGTGTGGAGAACAAAAGACCACAAAGTAGCTTATCTCATCCCCTACCTCCACTCAGGTAGCAACAGATGGGGATTGTGACAGTCTTAAAATCTCCTCAGTTCAAGGCTGTACCTGGCCTCCTGATCGCTTCAGGCTTTCAACATGAGCTGATGGCTATTTTCATCATTAGCTAGCAGAACTGCAGGCAATTTTCTTATTCCTATCCATATCCAACTCATCGGGCTTCCAAGCTCCTAGCCTCAAACATTTCACAAAGACCAATGATTTTCTGCTTACAGGCAACATACACCCAAAAGCTGCAACTTCAACAGCATAAAGACTAAACGGCTGTTTCCCATTCACCCCGCGGGATCTCTTTATCCTCAGACCCTCACCTCCTCCCATTTCTAAGCAGCTCTAATTGTTCACACTGTTTTGTTAAACCTCTTTCCTGAAAGCCTGCATTCCCTCTGCCTCTTTTCCACCCGGCCCTGGGAAGCGATCCTTCTAAAGGCTTTTGTCACCCCAGACCTTGCTTTAATTAGTCAATGCAAATTCCTAAATACCTACAGGCTTAGCAAAACAGCTCTTTCCCCACAGTCTCTTTCTACTGCCAGTAAGCAAGCCCACTCCCAGTAAGAACACTACATTCTTCTTTCCACTAATCATTTTAAACTGCTGCCACTCCTCCAAGCAACCAAGACAAAACTGTGCATGTGTACAGCTGAAGACAAGGTGAATTAGTCACATCACAGATGAAAAAGGGACCCACTGATCATTCTGCTCATGTGGCAGAAATGCTTTTTGGAGAGTAAGATACAGATTTAATGCTCAGAGTCCCTCTCCTGCTTCCACAGACTTAGTCCAATCCAGCAAAACACTTCCAATGAAAAGCCCCGAGTTCCTCCATCTTTCAATGGGGTTAAGCAGCACTTCACAGATTTATTTTTATTATTTTGATTGTTTTGTTGTTATTTTTTTGGTTTGGTGGGTTTTGGGTTGGGTTTTTTTGAGTCTTTCAGTACCACTACAAGTGACATACTTCAGCACTGGCCCCAACAAGTGCTCACAGCTCTTTTTGCCTCAGACCTATGGTCTGTGCCCGCTAACAATGACAGAAACGTAATGTGGGTCTGCAAACCACGTGCTAGAGAAATGGGTCACCTTGCTGAAGAGTCACTCAACATCCTGACTTTGAAGGTGTTCCAAATATCAACCACTCATGCTTATGTAGGTTAAAACCAACCAGTGCATATTTTGGAAGGTGGCAAGAATAAAATTGAGAGTGTTCATGTGACCAGGCAGCAGCAAAGGCAAACTGGAGCCAGTTACTGGCAAACTGGCCCAGTTACTGGCCATGCTTTTCACAAACCCCATGCCCCTTGAAAGGCAGCTGGAGAGCTTTCCCCTCAGTGAGGATCACCTCTTCTCACCCTCCAGAGTGTCATGTTTAATCATCACCAACTTCAGCCCTTCACCTGCACTCTTGTGAGGCAGGCAGAAATGCCACATCCATGGGGGAGGGCAGCGCACAGACACAACTAAAGCAGCACAAAGGTTTTGCAGGCACACGTCGGGGGTGAGGGGGGGCTGTGCTTCCACACACAGCTGGAGGAAACAGTGACACCACGGAGAAAGATTACACTGTTTTACTACACTATGTCACTTAGAGGGATTTTCATAAAGACAATACATGAAAGATTAAGGTCAGCCAACCCACTCCAATTAACCACCAGGAAGCTATAATGGATTTATCCAAAGTTGTATACTTTTGTAGAAAGCTGCTGTATCTATGTCTAGGTCACCTAGATGCTCACCCCTTCACTTGCCCATCCATTCACATCCCTGCTTCTTCCTCCAACAGACCCAGTGGGCAGTCTCTCTGCTCAAGCTTTCCAATCGCCCTGCCATCCTAGTGCCACAGGACCATCACTGGCAGTCATCCATCACTGGGATGCTTTAAAACCATATTTGTTCCTCCAGTGAATCATCAAGCTTGAGAAGGCCACCAACTGCTATCTGAGCAGAACTGGGGAGACATCTGCCAAGACAGTATGTATAGGAGGTAGGAAGTTGGGTGAGATGAATGAGACAAGACTGCTGGGGAAGTCTTGACCCACCATAGCAGGGAACTGGAAGGAAGCAAGTTTGCCAAAGGGTCTTTAAAGGAAGGCAACACTGGGTAAAGAAATGGAGAACAGAAGGAATTTTTCAAATGGCAAAGGTTTGCAGCTGGGGGACAGTGATCATGAAGCAAACATCTCCCAGTTTGGCAGTTTCAATCCTACATATTGGCATGTTTGGAAATAAAGCCATTAAAGACCATACAGGGCTTTTTTGAAAGAAATGGCTCGTGGCTGCTTTGCCTGCCTGCCAGCCAGCACCACACCACAGCAGCCATACATTTTCTACTCTGAGTCACTGTCTCTGTTCAAACACCACCTCACGATTAGGAAAATAAAAATAGACCGGACAGGTGCCAAAGGACTTACCAAACCTGCCAAGCCCACAGGTTCTCCAGCACACACACAGCAGCGAGGCGTGTGTGAGCCACCGTGCCATCTGATTTTCTCTGGAGCCTGAATCTCCAAAAACTGAGTCTGGAATACTCAGAGGTTTAGAAAGATGACCCTTCTGGAACTGCTCCTAGATGCAACCCACAACACTGTACTGTCAGAATCATGACCCAGTGCACGGCTCAAGCTGCACTTTGTTCTAAATCTTGATGAACTGGTTCCTGAGCAAGTACCTGTAATTGTTTTCCTCTCTCCTTTCTCCAGCTTTGCTTGTGGGGAATCAGCGTAGACAGTGTGCTCCATGGGCTGCTCCGCCCTCTTCATTCCCGTGCCTTTGTAATTCATCTGAAGTTGGCTGGTGTACTTCTCATGCTGCAGAGACACAAGCAACAGTTGCAGGGTGCCCATGTGCAATCCGTTTGCTAGCCCATGGACAAGATAAACCACCCTTCCTGCCAAATGGATCACACGAAGGCAAATACTGCAGCACACCTGAGGAGAGGCTACAGAACAGCAGAAATGCCAGCTGAGAGGCTTTCAAATACCCATTTGGAAGACATTAAGTTACAATTCTAGTCCATGAGAAGGTCACTATGACTTAACTCTGTAAAACAGCTTGGGAAACCCTTTAAAGAATAAACTGAGAAGAATCAAAAATTGGGCCACTTTTCATTAACGATTCAAATCCTGGAATCCCCTTTGCTCTTAAAGCAACATTATAAATTCTTTCATGGCACTCATCTGCATTATCTCAGTTTTTCCACAAAGGCAATTAAAATATATTTTAATTCTATCTCTCAAGCTAGGAGACAGATTCTGCCTTAAAACAGGCCCCACATTAACATAGTAAATGAGTTATCAAAAGTGGGTTTATTACAAGTAAATTAATAAAAGGATGTGCCCATCCAGATTATCCCTGAGTAAGTTCAATGGACCAATTCTAGCTGCCACATTTCCTACCCTTTCCATGTCCTAAACATGGAACCAGGACTAAGATGACGGTGTCTGCTAGGCAAGTGGTGATGCTTGGCACTGAAAGCCCAGTCCCTC
The DNA here is from genome assembly GCA_013399075.1 of Chloroceryle aenea. Taxonomy (NCBI): domain Eukaryota; kingdom Metazoa; phylum Chordata; class Aves; order Coraciiformes; family Cerylidae; genus Chloroceryle; species Chloroceryle aenea. Next base: position 123,690 of record VWZY01000396.1, on the reverse strand, counting down.
AGCTGAACAGCTCACAGCTCTCTTGCCTAGAGGGGTTTGCTTTTCTGCTTCAGATAAGAGGATGCTTGAATATTGTGGACTGGCTACTGCACATGTTGTTTAAAGAACACCTCACTTATAAGAGGACTGCTCAGTAAGTAAAAATTGGGAGCTTGAAGGCAAAAATGAGATGATATACTTAAGTCACCATGCTCAGAAAAAGGCTCTGGGCTCCATTTTTGGGAAGGAACAAGCTAATGTGCTGACTAGACTAACCTTTAATACGTGACAGCTGTACTGATCTTTTTGTTGGCAGTCACAAAAATCATAAATAACTCCATCTACATGTTAGCACAGGGATAAAAGTGATCAGAGCAGAGATAACTGGGAAACGTCTCTCTCCTCAAAGTAGTTTTTATTAAGTCTCAATCCAAGTAAAGCCTCACATTGTGAAACATTTTACTGCTGTCATTATACTGCTGTATTTTGGTCTGCTTGACCATTACTAGATCATTCATTTTTTTTCCTTTTTTTAAAGCCTACCTGCATCCAGACACCCTTACCTTCAATGCTTCTTCTGGGACTTTGTGTTGAATTTGTTCCAGGACATACATGTTCGAATGTGCAGAACTCGTTAAGGAAATGGCAAAGGAATTTGATGGACAGAAAAATCAAGCATTTAGTCACAGAAAGAAACAAGATCATAAAATCAGAGAAGCTTAAAATATGCAGAGTACTAAAAGTTGTCTGCACTGTATCCCACCATGGTCTTTGTCCTGCGTGTTTTGCGAGAGAGCGCGCAATCACATCTGCTGGCCAGACCTGTGCCAGCTGAAGGGCAGCAGACAAGGGGAGCAGGGCAGAAGTCTGGGGGAGCACTAGCAACTCTGTGCAGGACTCAAGGAGCAACCAGAGCCGTGACTCAGCTTCCACTCCTCTCCATCCAGCCGGCAGCTCCAGGCAGACCACTCTCTCCCCATGGCATCCTGGCCAACATGGGGCAATACTGCACGCTCTGGACACGGGAACCGTAGAGTTCAGATCCCTGCAGGGATGCCTGGGACTGTAGTTATCTCTTGCCCTGACAAGGCCCTTCAGTTACTGCAGTTTCCTGGATGAAAAGTAAATCAGGTCATAAGCTGCTGTGACCTCTTAGGGAGGGAGGCGTTCAACATGGTCGAGCCTAGGCAATAATCCTCAGCAATGCTGCATAAAAAAAAATAAAAGGAAGCATCTGGCAATGTCATCATGAACAACCCAATCAGCACAGTACAGAGCAAAGCAGAGGAAAAAGGAAAGATGTAAAATGTTAGACTAAAAATAAACCAAGTGATACTGGCATAGCAGGGAAATGCTGCACAGTCTGTAAGTGAAACTGTAAATGGAAAAGAGACAAATGCTCTTATGCAACAGTGCCCAGCTAATGCAGAGACCTCAGAAGATGCTGCCCTCCCCACCAAGTTGAGCATGGTGTGCACAGAAAGCACTGCTAAAGAGTGGCAAAGCAGAGAAGATTGTAACTGCCATAGCAGCTACGCTGAAGTAAAAAGATAACTCTAAAACCTACATTCTTTGAAGTTTTCCCGTTGAGGGCAATAAATTCTGCAATTCATAAATGCAATCATTCATTTCACATGAATATCCAAGTAAAGGCTCAGGACTAAACACTTCAACTCAGCTGCTTAGTGCTCAGAATTACTTTTCTATAAAAAGTTTAAACCTGTATCACAGCCATTAGAACCTACCCACATTCTGGGCCCTGGCTTATGCCTTTGCTAGACTGGAGCTCACAGCAAACCCTCTGAGTTGCCCCACACATCTGGAGACCAGAAGACACACAACCAACTACATCAAAAACCCATGACATTTACAAAGAAAAGTTAGAGAAGAGGTTGCCTATGGGACTGCAACAGGCTTCATCACACGTGCACTGAGATGCCACCTTTAATGGCATGATCCCAGGTGACAGTGCTTTTTATTTGGCAGCACTCAGTAAGGGTCTACTCAGTATTTTTCCCCTGTGTATGCCTGAACCCTCAACTCTACCCTTTTCAAATACTGATCTGAAGGCAAAGAATCTCTCNGTCTCTACTTACCACTGTCACTCTGCGTGTTCAGAAAGGCATTGTGACATCTATCCTTACAGCCAGCCATACAGTCACATCGGGACAAAACGGAAAGAGATGAAGGCAAAGGTGTTGTAGCAGACAGTAGAAGGATTTGTGACTCTCTAAACAAAGCAGTAACTGCAGCCTAGCCTCCCTCAACAGAGGTGAAATTTGCTATTGTTAGAGAGAGATTTACTCTTGCATTTTCTGCCAGAAGCAATATGAACAGGCAAAGTTCAATGGATACAGAGTCAAGGGTCTGACCACAGGCCCAAAGCTAAATGTTTAAAGCTGAAGACCTGCAAGCTGTCTGAAAGCAAACATTTGGGTGAAATGATTAACAAAAACACACAAGATGTATAAAAAAAAAAATAGGAAGATGTTAGTTCACAGAAAATCATATGAAATACATTTGTTTCCCAGCTGGCACCAGCTACAGTTGCTACCCACATGAAAAGAAAAAATGCAGCCCTTCTGTAGAAAGGGACTGAAGAGGCACCTCCACAGTGACTATTGCCAGTGCAGGGCCTGATTCAAAGTTCAATGAAAGTAGCAAGCATCATGATTAATTTGCTCTGAATCAGGTTCACAGTGGAGAAACAAAAAGCTTCTGAGCTACCCAAAGGCTCCAGGAGGCAAAACAAACACCCTTATGCATTAGTCACAATTAGCACGGTTAACTGCCCGTGCAAGAAACAGCACAAAACCCAGCCAAAGACCGTGTCCCACACCTTCTTCAGATACAAAGGATATCATAGCCAAAGCGAATGACATCATTCAGTTTTAGGGTGATGTACTTCTGGTCAGGAATCCTCACGTCATTGACGAATGTCTGCAGGAAAGATGAACAGGAAGAGTTTTTGACTGAGGGTATCAAGGTGACACGTCTCAGACGGACGGGGCTCCTGGAGGGCACCCATGCCCACCTGCCAACAGCACTGCACACATTCAGAGTGCACTAGCATGAAGTCAGCCAGGCTAGGAGCTAAGCTCCCTAAAAGAATCAACACTGGCAAATAGCTCCCATGGGCAAGTTAGAGCACCCCAATTATGCTTCAAAGCAAGGTGCTCTGAAGGGACCTCTGGGGAGATTTACTTTTCCACCAACTACAAACAAAATTTTAGTCCCCGACTTGAACATGTAATTGAGGTGCCTGAAGTTAGGAACTTCAGATGCTCTTGGTTCTGCTCCACCCTTCACAACCAGCAAGAGCAGCAAACAGTGCAACTCATACTGTAACCCCTTTTACATCACTGCCCCTCTGAGCACAAGTCTATTATTAGAAGGCTGTAAATTCATATGCTTTAACATCTGAAGATGGAAGAGAATTAGAGGTACAAGCCTTCCCTCTCTTGCAAGGAGAATTTTCAGCTGCTATTTTGCCACCATGAGTTAAATACCACCGGTTTTGAACCAGGGATACAGCAAGAGCCCAGACCAGTTACTGGAAATACTCCCATTTCAGCAGGGCTCTATGCCTTCAGCTATTAGGCTGAGAAGGATAAACACTCTTGCTGTTTTAGGATGCCAGAAGAGGCAGAACAGTTGAGGTCTGCTTTAGCTACTGTTTTTGTACAAGTTTCTGGGTTTGTTGGTTTTGTGGTTGTGATGCCCTCACTGAGCTGCCCAACACCACTGCGTGAATCAGGACCAGAGCAAGGACTAAAATTCAGGCAGGCTCATCTCTCTTCTGGGCTCACATTACCACTCCGTTTTCACACAAACCAGAGTCAAGGCAGGCAAGACAGTAAATTTTATAAAAACCATGGTTTTAAATAGTTTCTCCCCAAATAAATTAAATGTCTCATCATCCCATAAATCACTCCATGCACTGACAACTGAATTGCCAAAAAGTCATCCCTGCTCATGCTGAACAGCTGCTCCAGAATCTTCACCAGTTTAGTGTTAACATCCCAAAATGAGACTGAATTTATTTCCTTCTCTTTTGCAAGAGGCTTGATGATTTTGTGAGCCCTGAAGCATTCTGCAAGGACATCAGGAGGGAAAAATAAATACAAGATTCACTAAAGCTGCCGCCTTCTAAGACAAGATGCTACATGACTTCCATCTCAGGCCTTGCAAATAATTATGTATGTTTAGCTTAACTCATGCCAACAGTTGCAGTGACCCAAAAGGGTCTCACAGTAGAATGAAATAATCACACAAGTGCTTGCAGACTCAGCACATTTGCCTCCATCAGCCATGAGGTTTGCTACTTACGCCGTTTAAGCTCCCAAGATCCTTCACCCAGTGTTCATCTTTCTCCTTGTCATAGTTGATTACAGCGTGCTGTTTATCGACGCTGCGGGACTGGCAACGAAAGCACAATGAACGTGAGACCAGTCAGCCATAAGAGACACTGTTAATGCAACATTTAGACATTAAACTAACTTGATATGGGGTAGGGGGAGAGAAGGGCAAAGAAGGAAGCATCACATAGTATTTGCTACTATAAATAACTAAATGATAATCAGTAAATATTTCCCTGGTTGTTTAAACAGTTCACTGAAAACAATACACTATCTGCATGGAGAGGGACAAAAATATCAATTAAAAGAAATCGCTGAAGGCTGTCAAGACTGCATCATAATTTCAATAACATATATCAATACACACTGAAAACAAAACCAGTCAAAGTGAAAGCCTGAAGGGCAGGATCTCAGCCAGTAGGAACTAGAAAAGCTCCATTTGTCACCAGCTGAAGCTGGGGCCCTCAATCACTAAAGACATTCTTGTCTGGGATGATTTCTTCCTACTTTTCAAAGAGGAAAAAAAATAATAAAATTCTTACATTACAATCTGAACTTATTCACAGTAATGTATACTGTTCCCAGGATTATGTTCTGGAGCTGATTTAAATTCTAGGATGTTTTCCAAGTTGAAGGGAGGTTAGTAAACCTGAGATAAGAAAGAAAGCAGCTCTAGGAAAATCAAATGTAAAGCTATTGTTGAGAACGCTGAACCTGACAGTGATTGGTGCCACTGGCTTTGCCACAATGCACAAGTACCAAATGCACTTTATCTTCAAAACAGTGTATGACACTCGAGCTGGAAGAGTGTCAGACTACTGAGGAAGAAGTGTTAGAGCAAAATCTCTCAATAATTTTGAAATATGGTGTAACAGCTACAGTTATAAAGACACCAGACTGTCTGTATTTAGACCTGCTGACTTTTAACTTGAATTCTTGCTGCAGTGACCTCAACCAGTCACTGGAACCGCTCACTCCATCAGCACATGCATGACACTGAGACCTCCCTGGCATCTCAGGCTAGGGAAGGGTAAGACATGCTACCAGAGCAGGGAGACAAGCCAGGCTCTAAATCAGCTAATCTTCCCCTTCCTGGGCATCAACCAACAAGTTCTTGGTGAAAAGTCCTTCCCTTTTCCCAAGTATAAACACGCTGGTTTCCACAACATTGCTCTCAGCAAGCTATTATCTACTTCCTTGCAAGCATGCAGAGGCAAAGACTGTTTCAGGATAATTCCTGGGTGAAAACACTGAGGCTTTATCTGGACAAACTGCTAACACTTGCAGGTGTTTCTTCTGCCCCTGACAACATAAAGCACATTGGTGATACCCCAACAGCTGATAAACAGCAACTCCTCCCCCTGCAGAGCATATGTCAGTCCAGGAGACCTGTCCTCAAGAATGACCCTGAAGTATCAATATGAAGGAAGCACATACTTGGCCAGAAGACTGCCCTTCCACCTTGCAATGTCCCTCATACCATTCATTACATGCCACAGCAAGCAGAGGCAGCTCGGACAGGGGCAGGTGACTTCAAGCCTCACTAATACAGTTATCCATACACTGCTGAATTTACAAGGTGCCAGCTCACGAGTCCCAGATGAAAAATGTGGCAGCACTCAGTGCTTTGCTGCCAAACCAGTGCTGCTCAGACAGCAATTGTACTCCAACGAAACAAGCAACCACTAGTGGGACAGGCAGAGACAATATTACCAGGGACAGCCCACTCGTATCTCCTGCTACATTGAGCCCTAAACATGGGAAGCGATGCACAGCAACACCCTCCCATGAGGGGCACATGCAAACCTCTTGTCCCCATGCAATCCTCACACTTGGTGTCTTACCCCGGCCCCAAGGTAGGGAAGGTCTTAAGTGTTTGCTGTGTGAAGCTGCTGCTACCATTCACATTAGATTCTGTTACTATTCACATTAGATGCAGCCCCTCTGTCCAATTTGCAATCACCCCAGTGGCTGCAGCAATATGTGCAGCATAAGGTAAGGATGGCTGAAGGATGCTCCCCTGGACCTGCCGCTCAGCACACACAGCCCTAAGGGCAGGAATGTCTCCAGCTGCAGCTCCAGTATCAGCAGCAGTTGATGATTCACTGGCAGGGGTTGTGCCTGACCTGACACTTGGTCCCTCATGGCTTTTGGGAGGATGTGAGAGGGTCTCCTTCCATCACCCTGCCTGCCCAGGGTCCATCCCCACAACCATCATCTTCCCCATCCATGGGCATTTATATAACTAGATTTCATCCTGCTGGTCTCAAAGACAACACCACACAGGGGTCCTGCCTGCAAAGCACAGGAGCAAGGTCTTACCTGGTTACTCTGCTACCCAAAATTGTGGATATCACTGTTCCCATCGGGATGGGAGGGAATGCTAATTAACTGCTGTAGCAGTGTTTGCTTTGGCTTTTTACAGCATGTCAAAGACACTCATTTAAAGTTTAGCAGAATTTAAAGGCAGAACACTCTCTCCAGCCTCCTTCCAAGGGCAGAAAAGCTTCCACCCCATAAGGCGAATCCAGACAAAAAAAAATAGGGTACATTTTATCTGGTACCTAGTCACAGGTCATTTAAAAAAGGATTTATTTCTGGGAACCAGCTGTCTACCAAAAATTCAGTTTGCCCTGGATCTGACCCTGATGTAAGTCAGCACAGCTTTTGGGCTGCAGTATTTTACAGCAGCTGACTACAGCCACTCAGGATCCCAAACTAGACACCAGTCACCACAGGGGAGCAGAGATCTATTCCAGCAGCAGATTCCCCCATGTAAAAGCAGGAAAAAGTGACCAAAGAAACGAATTCATGCCAAAGCTCTCAACCTTTCAAGGAACTTTCAGCTGTATTCAAAGAGAGTCAAAATGCTATGCAAAATTTGACCTGTAGTCCCAGTACTACCTCTCAGCACCTCTTTAAAGAGCACATCAGGAACATGGCAAACTGTTATACAGATTGCACTTCTGTGAAATTTCATGCTTTAGTGGAGAAGAGAGGAATTTTCTTTTTTTGTCTGTGATAAACCAGCAAACATCACAGGAACTGGCACCCAGAGTTCCTAAGGGCCTGTCTCCAAGGAAACTCAACTTAAAATAACTAAAATCACACTTTATTTATTTTGATGAAGACTTGCCAAAGGTCACTCTTACTTGAGAACCAAGGTGTGGGTTATTTCAACATCAGTCACATTTAACATAAACCACTCTTGCATGCAGTTACAGCAGCAACCCAGCAGTTGATGGTGCTTTTGTTCTCAGAGGAGCAGACCAACTCAATCCCCCTTCCTAAGAAAAGGCTAACCAGTTTCCAGACTGGTATCAGCCAAGGGCCTGAGAACTGTCCTGCAGAAGTCACTTCAGGTCAGCAGGACAGTGGTTTCTAAGGCATGACCCACTGGATCACAGTAAGTGGTTTAAGAAGCCTGAGTCAACCAGAGTTGACAGTGCAGAGTGACCCACGGGTGCAGAGCTCCCAGTAGTCTGCAACTCCACCAGAAACATTTTAGGCAGCTATAAATTGCAAAGCTGCAATTAAGCTGACTGAACCACAAATATCAGAGGACTCCCTAGTTGAAATGCACACTTGCATCAAATGCTGAGCCTTCCTTCTGATCAGTCACAGCCTCCACAACAAAAGTAAGACTGATCCAACTGTCAGGAGGTGGGGGATGCAGGGGTCCAAGCAGAAAAATAAAGCATTACAAAAACACTAAAGTGTCTATATGAAGATGTCAGAAGCAGAAAAACAATGGGTACACCGTTGTAGCTAATCTGTTCCACTGGAAAAGCACTCTCAATGGGTGAGCAGCACTCCTGGGCTATGGCAAGCATCATTGAGATTCTGTTTGGACCCAAACAGCAAAACCAGAGCTGGAGCACCTCAGATGAGACTGAGACGAGGCAAAGGTGGCAGAGAAAGATGTCTTCCGAAGTTATCTGGAGGCAAGAAATAAGACTACACACCAAGAGGCTGGAAGGAAGAATGCAGCATTCTCACCATGTCCCAACACTGAACATGTTATCAAATGAAAACAACTCTCCAGAAAACACCACCTGTGCTTTTCTGATTAACAACATTTACACTTCTCTGAAGGGAAAACACAAACACTGATCTGTTACTACACTAAGCTCATCCAGGGTTTGCATTTCCAGACATTCAAATGACTTCCTAATATAAGGCTGTCCTGCTTCTCCATCACACTACCTAAAATGCATCATGTTTTAAATACCTAGCAGACAAAATTCACATGCAGCATAAATCTGAAGACAGAGGTATGTTATGTCTTTGCTTTCTTCCACAATCATATTAAACAGACCAAATCACAGATGGGAATGGTACCTCTGGGTCTGCCAGTCCCATACCAGTATCAACATCTTGGATCATCAGTCTCCTATCAGTCATGTAACCAGGCAGCTCACTTGTGATTCTCAAAACTGCATGAATCAAATCAGCAAAAGCAGCCCCAGAAGCACGAGGGAGTCTCCACAAAGGTATATATCATGCTGGCTATGTGGCTGTACACGCACCTTTGTGTTTGGGGAAGGGTCTGATGCAAAGAAGAGGGCACTCAGGATGACAGCTGCAGAGATGCCAAGTAAAACCCACAAGGAAACAAGACCTGCTTAGGGAGGCAGGAGGAGAAATATAGCCAGACAGCCCGTGTTTCCCCAAAGGGCCAGGGAGCAGACGCAGCTCAGCTGTCTGCGTAGATACAGATGCTGCTTTTCCCCCAGGAGAATTACCATGGGCAAAAAAAACCTACTGCTTGGGGTTGAGATTTGGACCTCAGCCCTGCCGGTGCCATGAGGCATCGTGGTATTGGAGATAAAATAAACAAACGAGAGCAGTTTCCCTATTCCTCACCGCAGTCTGCTGCGTGTGTCTGGCAGAAGGTAAATGCAGCATGCTGGTGGCAGCATACAATAAACATTTGCTTGAATACTTTCCACTGTGAACAGGTTACATTCCTGTCACTGTTGTGCTCTGCACAAGCGCCCCAGTAAGGAAATACAAACCTTTCCTAGTGTCCCACTTTAGAAAGGAAAATGATAAAGCCAAATGTAAAAGTTAAAAAAAACCCAAACTCTTGCGTTTCTGGCCTAAAATAATTTTTGCTCCTCAAAAGTAAAACCCCAGATAGCATTTAAGGACAGATATAAACAGGGGTCACCCTCTTTCACCATGATGCATTTCACAAAGTTGTGTGTCTTGGCCACTTCGATACTTTGACAGAATATTAGCAACTGCTCCATCCTGCCCCAGGCAGGTTGCAAGTGTGACACCCCCAACAAGAGGCAGCCTGATCGCTCCCGGGGCGTGTGTTGCCGCTTTGTAAATGACTCTGCCTCAGAAGACAAATGCCTCTTCAAACACAGCCACCTCATCCTGAGGCTGGACTCACTTTGCAACTCCCAAGCTGCAGAGGCTCCTGCCTGCAGCTTTGTTGCAGTCAAGATCATGGGCTTAGTGGATCTGTGGCAGGACTAGGGCCTGAGTATTCATGCAAAAAATAAGGCACTGAACAAAAGAGAGAAATCCCCCAGGAAAATGAAACTGTAATCCCCACAGCTCGGTAAAAGGATTTGGAGGCTGGCATTGTTCCCATAACAACTTAACCCGTTGTTTTGGGATAGAATGTGATTTTGCTTGTTGGTATCCCCTTCCCAAAGCAGGGCAACAGATCAAGTGACTCAGTGTCAGATCCTGACTGCAAGCAGGGAACGTGCTGTCCACAGATGCACTGGCTTTCCTTTGTTTTACACAGCCACCCACAACACATAGAAAAGCATCATCTTTGGTGGAACAGAAGTGTGAACTTCTGTAGTAGAGCCAAGCTGCATACTAGTGCCTGGATCAGGATCTCAGACATAGAAGGGTTTCCTTTTTTCCCCCCATGTACTCCAGAGAGCAACAAACCTTCTCCCTCTGAAGGCCAGGCTTCCAGCACCTTGCCACCTGCATGCAGCCCTCTCACCCCTAACAACCACCTGCCTGCAGTGCCACCATCACCTCTCCCTACCCTGCCTCCAGCAATCAACTCCCCTCCCAGGTCTGCAGGTCCCACCTTGTCTCCAGTCTCCTCAACCCACATTTTATCAGACATTATAATCTTCCCTCAGCCGAACATTAACAGAAAACAGTGGGGGAGGCAGGAGCCAAAACAACAACTCTAGGCCTGGAAATACGGGATGTGCATCCTTCCTCCCACAGCTGCTGCCCAGGCACCTAGGAACACTACCTGTCAAAAAGCAGAGCTTTCCCAAGGCTAGATCCTTTCCCTTCTGCCTGTAAGACAACTACTTCCCTTGTGACACCTAATGAATTACTCTCAGCAATTCCCAGTGCCCAGGGACTAACTTAGGTGCTGCTGTACACCCTCTGGATAACTGCAGCAAAGCAGCACAAGAGGGGCACTACCATGTCCCAACTGAAGCTTCCCACTCCAGCCCCACAGCTCTGTGGGGAAAGACACAAAAAGTACCGGAGATTCCCCCTGGCTTCTACAGGGTGTTCCCAACGAAGGAAATACCAGAGTGATGGAAGGATGAGACTTCTGCACCACAGCCCATTCACCTAGAAGTACCAGGAAAAAGATAATCTACCAATTTCACACCATCTGCTTCCTCACAGCATAATGCTGTAGACAAACTAGACCACACCTATTTGCACTTGTTTATATATACACTTACTAAACTACAGAGGAGCGACATCGTATTACCCAATACAGCCCAAAGAAGGCAGGATACATTGGGTCAGTGAGACCTTAATTTGACCAATTGTCACATACACAGAGAGGTCACCATCGCACCATATTATTTGTGGAGTGCGCCCTGCACTGGTGTACCAAACGCGGAACAGACCCTGGGGAAAAAAATATCCAGTAACAACACAGTAACAGATTGCATCTTCATGCCTGTGTACACAGTGGCAGAAGCAGGATTACAGAGGCAATCTTCACACTGGTGTCGTAACTGCTCCACAGCTATAAACACTAGACAGCAGTCATAAAGAAAGTTCCTTCTGTGCCTAGAACACTTGTCATTCCCTAGCTTTTTACCAAAGCAAGCTAAAAAGAGAGAAATATCTATTCAAGCAGTATCAAGTAACCATTTATTCAATTCACCAGTAGAACAAACTTTTATGTGCAGCTCACAAAGCCCTATCACTTGAACTGACTAATTGATGCCATAAGCACCATGCGATGTCCCATATGGACCAGTGACAGATGCTTGGCCAGTAGATTTCACAGCTGACACCAGAATAAAAGCGAGTCTTGACCCATCTCAGGCCTAAGGGAGATGTTGCTCAGCAGTCTTGTCTTTTAACACACACTTTCCCCACACCAAACAGCTTCTGCCCTATATGTACCACCCCCCACTTTTCCAAGTTCCGCTGCTCCTCCTCTCACTCAGCACAAGTGACAGACTCTCCTTGCTGTGTCTCCCCTGCACAGCCAGTTCATAATCTCCTGGTGAGGCTTTATAGGGTAGAAATCCAATGACTAAATGCAAGGATCTGGCCTCTGGCTTTGAAACACAGGTCAAGAGGTTGAGCAAGTACTCTGGAAGTATCGTTATCCTCTTGGCTTGTTCCTGCACTTTCCTCGACAGCTGCTTTGACCACTGCCTGAGTCAGGATACCAGGCTAAATGCACCTTGATCTAATCTAGTGCAGATGCTCTTATATCTAAACCCCAGCCCTGCGCATACATCCTCCTAGTTCCTCTTCACCCAACCTGTGACAGTTCTGTCCTCCAATCCATCCCTTCAACAACCTCACTCCCAGATGAAATAGGACTTAAGACAATAGTATCAAACAAGTCCCTCCTCACTACATGCAAACACCAAATTCTTTCTCAAAGGTTTTGAACTTTGTCAAGCACAGATTATTGACTGGGAAAGGGGGAAATCACCTCTGACCTAGGAATTGACTCTTGAAAAGCATCAGCCCCCCAGCTCTGTGATGCCAGAACTTGAAAGAACAGATTAAACATACTTTTAAATAGTTTACACGATTTAAAAAAAAAAAAAAAAAAAGTCATTTTTTCTCAGAGCTGCTCACAGGGAAGACTGAGTAAAGCAGCTGATCACACCCATAACTCACTGCCTAAAATAAGATGTCTAGAAAATAAACTCTCAGCCCAAATAGTTACAAAGTTTAGTAGTTATTAAGTAACTGGAAACAGTTACTTAATACAGATAGAAACTACAGGATAGAAAGTGTCAAACTGTCTTAAAAGGCACACAGAACAAAGGTGTAAAACAAAGCATCACACCATCAGCACCTACTCCTCCTGTAATTCACACTCACGTGTACAACCAGAGGTAGGAGAGTAGCACACACAAATCATCACTCTAAAGAGAGGTAAATACTCAAGGGAGTACTGGTTAAACATTTTGCTTTCCCACATTTTTCAGTAAACATCTCACTTGAACAAAAACATGGAAATCTCAACCCTGCTCTCCCTTCTGTTACACATTTACATTTAGCAAAAATGCAAAAGATGTTTTGTTGAGGACATAGTGGAAAGTTTTAATGGCTAAGGGAAAATTTTGGGTTTGCAAAAATGTTTGTCCTCCGAGTTAATACCCACCACATTAAGTGATCAAAGCTGATACAAATAGCAACTATATTTCAAAAAGACATTGAGGGGGAGGGAAAAATATACTTCATTCAAGATGGTTCAAAAACCCTCTCATTTTTGGTTAAAAAAAGTAAATCTTTTCAGAGAATTACTTCCTACCATCACCAAGCTTCACAGAAAAAATGTGACATGCTACTGCAAGTCAGAGAAGGTCTAGATTTCCACACTCCTGCTGTTTGTTGACTGTTACCTGAAGAGAGCTGGTGAGAGTGTGAAAGAAAGGAAGCACTGTTCTTCAGAAAAATGACAGACCTGAGCCCCTGACTCTGCGTAACAACACCGTGCATGCCAGGCTATGCTGCATGGCATTTTCACCCATGCATTAACATTCAAACCCAATGCAAATCTCACACTTACTTGTACTAGAAGCTTTACAGTGCTGTAAAAACATTTAGAATATTCCTAATCCTCTTAGTTAGTATAGAAGATTTCAAGGTAGATTATGTTTCCTCACCATCAAACCTACTTAAGCTTAAACATTCTGGTTTTATTCATCTCTTTGTTAAACAAAAAGCAAATCTAGTACCTGAAGTAAGTAAACACAAGTATGATTGCTTGGTGACAAAAACATCATTTTTTGCTGTTTAGAGATCCAATACCTCAAAAAAACATGTTCCAAGAAAATATCAAGAGACAAACCACACCTAAAACAGCAAGAGAAAGGCAAGACTGCAAGCTCTCCAGGACAAGGGTTATCTCTGGGTCCTGTGTTTGCACCTGGCCTAACACATGCAGTCTCAGCAGGGGACCACAAACTGTACCATGATTAAATCACTACGCAGTAAAGAGGCAAGAAACCCACCAGCCAGGCCATCCAGTCCATTCCCCAGACACTGCCACTCTGCTCCCAGTTGTGCACTCTAAGTGATTAAATGCCAGTATCTTGAAACACGCAAACCAAATAACCGTGCAGTGAATATACATTTTCAGGATTGGTACCACAGAAATACTACAGGTGTAAACACTGTCACAGAGCTCTGTCCATCTGCTCTGATAACTGCCCTGCTTCTTAAGCTTTTCCCAAGACAAACAACTGTGCCAGTCTGCACAACGATTTTGTGACATGGACAGTCACAGCAGGAAAAAAAGTCTATTTTTAGATCTCATCCTCCATCTGCTCACACACAATTTTGATTGGGTATCAAGTCTCTGTCCACAGTCTCTCTTCTGCATTGAGTCTTGCTGCAACCACCTCATTCAGAGCCCAAGGTAGCTCCAGAAAACATCTTTACAAGCAAACAGCTTAGAAAATAATGTGCCATGCTGTTCAATATAAAACCTTACATGTGATTCTTGAAAAAGCTTTATTACTAGAGATAGTTGACTGGCATGTTTATAAAGGGTCACGTGTAACTAGCCCCATGAACATAAGCAGCTGGCTTTTACAAACAATCCAGAGCCTTCATTCTGGTGAAAACCCCCTTTAATACCACTGCCTATGAGCCCCCAAATACAACTGCTTCACTCTCACCGATACTGATGGCTTCTCCAGGAATCTTAATTCATTTACAGTGTCACAAAGAGCATGGCAAATGTAGAGCACCACAAGATTGCCAGTCCAAACACAACACTGACAAGCCAGCTCAGACTTGCAAAGAAGCAGGAAATACTCCGTGTGGTAGCTCACAATCCACACTGTCCAGTTAACCCCATAAATAACCAAAGAAACAAGCAATGTATTTTAAGCATGACTGATATTTGGGTACTTTTATTTTAGGGTACATAACTTGAGACATGCAAATCTCAGAGTTCTGAACCCTGACAGACAAAAAAACAGCCTCAAGTACCTCCAGAAGGTATCGAGATGGGCACCCTAAAACTCAGGCCTTTTTTGGAAACCAAGGCCTTCTTGGTGTATGTTTTCTCCCTTCGAGTCACAAGAGAACATAGCAGTAAAACAACAGGTTTCTGAGAAGTCAAATGCAGACTTACAGAAAAAAATCAGGCCATTTTTAATGTCTCACCTTTACATGCCTCACCATCAGACAGACATGCAGAAACATGAAATACAGTGTGATTCTAGGGGAGACCCAAACAAACGGCCTGCTGTTGAACAGGGGTATGTTCAGACGATCACTGCAGCACAGCCAGGCCACTCACCACCAGCTAGCAGAGCAGGACAAACACTGCAAGCTCTCCTTTTGTGGACATCAGCATTTTATTACAGCTAGACAACAACTTGCCTTCCAAGTACACCTTGCATGAGAACTTATACAACCCTAAACAGGCCTCCTGCTCACACATCACACAAAATCCCTGCAGTAACTACAAGCACAGCCTTCTTGGTAGATCATAAGCAAAGCATTTAGGACATACCTGTGACCAGGTTAGCATGAGGAGGGAGTCTGCATTGTGTGGGTAGCTTCCTAATTTTGCCACCAACAGGCACATTCGACATCTTTGCAGAGGGGCAAACAGGGGACAGGAAGGTGCAATCGAACATTTTTTTTTGCATTTAAGTACTCACGGTATAGGTCTAGCAGAAGCACTGATTTAATTCTGAGCTTCTACAAATTTCTGAGCTAAACCGCTCCTGTCAAAAGCTCTTTGCAAGATTCCAGCTCCACTTGTTTAAAGTGACACCCATTATATTACATTACTCTAACAGAAGCTCCAAATTTGCCTGAGTAACAGTTACTTTGGGAAGAGGTCACCACCTTACCCCACCAAAATAGCTAGCTTCTCTGCTATTCATCACTGTTCTGCAATTTCGGCACTACTTTCTGTCATGTTAAAAAAAAACAAACGAACAAACTGAGAAATACGAGCACTGGCAATTTAATCAAACTTAAAGGGAAAAACAGGTAAACAAAAAACTCTTCCCTGATTCAAAGAGCACATACTAGTAAAGAGTGCATGTATTAAAAGCCACAAAAAAAAACCAACCCAGCCACATATTCACAGATCATGACAGAATGGTATGTCTTTGCTTACTACTAACAGCATCAGGACAGTTCATCTGTTTGATTAGTATCCCCCCACTGCAGCTCCAATCCATCTCATGACATGTCAATATGAAAGACATCTCACTTGCACTTTCACAAGCCTAGGAAGTCTTCATGGGAACCACAGATGCAACAAAAAAGGAAGTTTCTTTTAAAAAATGCCATTTGAAGAATGTATGCATCATCTCTACAGATCCCCAGCATTACATTCTCACCTACTGCATCTTCAGAAGAAATAACAATAAAAAGCCACATTACCTGGAGCATCAGTTCGCAGTCATCTCTGCCAACAAATATCATCTCCCGAGGGAGCCGATGGCGAATGCCAGTGCTGCTCACCAAGAACCAAGAAGTCACACTCATTTTGGCGCTTGGCACTTAATCTTTATACATCCTAAACACAAAAACACAGGACACAGGGTGAGTTGTTAATGAAGTGTGTTAGTACAACCAGTGCATTGCTGCAGTTCCCTAATTTCCCTGCCCCATGGGACCCAATGCTGCCTCTTGCACTTTGAGTTCATGGCTTAAATGTCTTGTGGCAACAAGCGCTTGTTAAGTGTGTGCCAGGATCTGCTCCCCACGTGTCACGTGTAGGAGCTCTGCCGCCCTGGAAATATTCCTACAGTAAAGTAAGGCTAAGAGTCTGAAGAAATGATTGTTTAAAAAAATGAAGCATGCAGCTGAATCCAATCACTTCAATGATGACATACGGTTGGGGAGGAAAAAAAAAAAAAAAAACCACAACCAAACCAAAACAACAGACCTCTTTTCCAGAACATTTCCTCGTCACTAGCACTGCGCACGAATCACAGCTTGAGCTTCCCCCCTCATGCAAGATCTGGACCAGCTATCAGCAAGGTGACATAACCTGGCTCCTATAACCTCACACGGTACACTCCCAGGAGCGGTTACACCGGTGCTGGGAGCACGGCCTCCCTATTGCTCACTGCACTTCCACACTGACTGATACATGCCGGGAGCCCACAGATCCTTCCTTCCTTCCTTCCTCCCTCCCTGTCTACAACACAAACCGCGCTGCTACCACAGGCCAGGAAACATGGGCTGCCATTCCTAGCAGAAGGTTTTGGTGTACACCACTCCTCATT
>VWZY01000396.1:73025-96446 GCA_013399075.1 Chloroceryle aenea | reverse complement strand
CTTTTTATGATTTTATATTAACATTCTGGGAAGTTGAGTTCAACCCAAAGATCCTTGAGGATTTTCATATTGCTCATTTTCATATTGAATGATCAGGTCCTAAATCAGTCATGATTACATTAACTGGAACAGGACATTAAGCTGGCATTTGGCTCTAGTTTACATTTAAGATGATGCTTGCTTCAAAAGCATTAGCATCACTGGGTGGAAATGGTAAAATTGTTGATGATGATGTGAAAAGGACTGAGGTGTTCAATAAATATTTTTGTTCTGAATTTGGAAGCAAGAAGCATCGTGCACTGGTGTCATGAGGACAATGCACTGTAGGTCCCATTAGTAACCAAGGAGGCAACTAAACAGCATTACTAGAGATAAACATTATTACCTTAACAAATCCAGACAACTGTCATCCTCATAACTGAAATGAATTGGCTCAAGGGACCTCTGACCCATTCCAACTTATTCTTGGAGGACTGCAAATGTTTTAGAGGACTGGTGAAATGCTGCATTTTGCATAAATCATTAAAAACAAAAAAAACACTAGGACAATGTAAGTAATTTTAAGCCAGTCATCTTAGCAATTCTGGGCAAAGTAATGAAATACTAATATAGAAGTCAGCAGATAAAGAATGTCAGTGGAAATAATAAGGGTCAACACAATAAAAAGGGAAAAAGTCTTGTTGAAGAAACTTGACTTTCTCTTTTCCTTGAATTATTGGTTTAGTTGATAACAACTACTAAACAGATATTTGCCTTCTGTAGATTGCTTTCTGTTTTGCAATACTCTCAGAAATGATCACAGTAACTAGTAACACTCAAGTAGCAGGTAAGTGTATTAAGAACTGACAAACTGGTAAGTCTTAAGAAAAATATGGACTTTGGTAAAGACTCAGTGAGAATCAGAAGTGCAATCATACAGCAGCCAACACCATCCTGCTGCTTTTTCTAAGTTGAGTAGTGTGTGCAGTTTGTGTAAAATTGACTCCAATTGAAAAAAATGGAGATGTCCTGATTGATAGGAGTGCCAGCTGAAGTCAGTTGTGTACCACTGCCTTCCCTGTGACTGGCTGTGAAAAAATATTGTATAACTAGGCTGCAGCTGGTCCCTCTGGGTATGAGAAAAGCAGAATGTGTGCAATGCAAGGAGCTCTACCCTAGGGCCAATCTCCTGGCCATGGCAGAAGTGACAAGTGCTGGTTGGATGCTGAGGCAAGTTGATTTGAACCACTTTACTTTCATGCCCATGCAAAGCCCCCACATGCCTCTCTGACCCTCTGGGATCAGGAGACTGCCCAATGGCTGGAGATGGGCCACGTCTTCTGGTGCATCACTCCTAGAAACCTCTCAGCCCTGTGGGCCATGGTCCAGCTTCATGGACCCACTGGAGCACAAGAGGCTTGGGATTCTGGTTTTTAGTCACCAAAGAAGTTGTGCTGGGAGTATTTAACACAGCTTATCACTTCATCTGTGCTCTGACTGATTTTACTAGACAACATAGAAATGAAAAGCTGGGAAGTAAACATGGAGATGTTGGCATCCTTATGCAGTGAGATTTCACACCCCTGAGAACTTACACTCCAGATTCCTCTTCTGGTAGAGGAAGAAGGGCAGAAGAGTCTTTGAACACCTTCATCTAGTAGGATTAGACACCTCAAAATCTATTTATGTTAGCAGAGGGTCTGATCATGTGCATTTATTCTGTTCTGTGTAATTACTGCTCTTGCCTTCTGGTAATTATTTTACTATCCATGAAGGATTACAAAGCCATTAACCTGGAAGAGAAAAAGTTAAAAACAGGGGCATGTAGGAAAGATTTTGAACACCTAATTCACCCAGCAGTTAGAAACAAAAGTGCGTGTTCAGAAGGTTAATTAACAAAAACTCTGTCTCAAGGCAACTTCTGCTTACTACTAATGGATACCATGAAAATTCATAAATTTGATGCTCCCAGTGGGAGGATTTGCTGACTGCAGACTGCTGTGTGGGACTGAACCTCTTTACTCCTTTGTGATGGAAAGGTAGGGGGTGGCTGGAAAAGTCCCTCATTCTAGTGAAGAGGTAAACTCTTGATGACTTCAGGCAGGCAAATATTTACATGCTGTGTCCTTGTCTGTCAGGGACACACATTGCCCTGTGCTCAGGGAAAGGTTTAAACTGCAGCCTTTGCTATTTGGATGCAGACTTAAAACTCTTGACCTGAAATTAGCACTGCCAGCTGCATTTTGGGCAGAACACCAGATTTTGCTTTGCTCTTGACATGAGGCAGGAATGTCCTGACTACAGAGGATCCCAATGCTCCAAGGACCTGCTCCCACTGATGGCAGCCACACACAGGCAAAGCAAGCAGAGCCACTGTGTGATGAACCAGAGTCCCCAGAGCTCACACATGCTCTAGGCTTTCTTGGGAATGGCTGTACCCCTTCAGACAAGGGACCACCTAGGCAGCAGCAGCGCTTCTCTGGCCACAGTCAAAGTGATTTCCTGGAGAAAAATGCAAAAATAACCTACTTGCTCTGGGTATCGCCTGGCTGCCAGACATTGTCAGCTCAGGGGCTGCCTGAAGTCTGTGTGGTTTCCTCTCTTAAACAGCCTTTTGTGAATCTGCCCAGCCTCTCCTTGAACTTGGGATAATTTTTATCATTCTCAATATAATATTACACCAGAGGTATGAGGCACATGTGGCCACATTTTGCCTTCCTTTACCAGGGTACAGTGGACTCCTCAATACAATGGAGGCAGAGGGGATTTGGGACACCTGTAATTCAAAGGGCTTACTGAATTTGAAGGCTGTTATAGATCAGCTAGCACTGACTTTTCCTTCAGGCCTTTATGCAATTATTGTTATTTCTTGGCACTGAGGACTAATGATTCACCTGAGTCAAGCCATGCACAAGGCAATGTGGCTCTGGAAGGCTTCCCACCACAATCGCTGTGCTCAGCAAGTCCGCGAGGTGAATACAAAGGATCTTGAAACTGCTAAGCCTTCTAGGGAAAAGGAGAGGCTAAAAAAAAGTTCAGCAGCCGCCTGCACTGATCACAGACGTAGGCTTAATAAATCAAGCTTAGTGCCTTTGCTGGAGAAAAGCAGCTTCTGGGTATCTAAGACCTGAAAGGAAGTGGCATAGCTAGAACTCTGGGTTTGTGGGACAGGACTGGATGTTGGGAAGATAGCATGGATTTCCACAAAGATCTCAGAAGCCAAGGATCCAAAGAGCAACAAAGAAGGGACTCGAGATTCCACCCTCATGCAGCAGTCATGGGGCAAGTAGTGTAGGGTGAGTAGGTGGGTAAAAACCTGGTTAAAAAAAAAAAAAAAGACAGAAGGCAGAGAAATACCAAGGCAGCAGAGGCAACATCGCTCAATATCTAAGTAGAAAACTGTCAGTCAGTGCTGCAGGGGGCACTACCAGTTAAAACAGAGTGAAAGAAAATACAGCCATTCACCAGCACCCAATCCAACATCCTTTTTGATTGGCAGCTAAGCCACTGCTTTTTTTCAGCAGGGCATGATGTTGACATAGCAGGGGGTTGCAAGATTGTGCATAAGGCTGAGTAACGCTGGCAACACCTCCTCTCACCACTGTTATGCAGCAGCTCTACATTCTAGATCAAGTATAATTAAGAGGCATTCTATCAACCAAATGACACACCATTAATCCCTACCTGTGTCTATTCATGATACACATTTGTTGCAGTGCTTCTACTATCCATACTGTCCTACTGAAACCATTGCCATTGCCTAAACTGAATGCTGCTTGTGTGCTCTCAAGGTGGGATTACAATAGGTTATGCTCAGGTTGCTGGACCAAGGCAGGGCAAGAGGTGAGCAATCAGCTCTGCAAGTCCATGGGCAAATATTCACACATACTTACACTCTCAGTGCACAGAACCACCCCAGCTACAGATGGGGGGGCATCAGTTCACACAACTCAGCAACCTGTGATTTGGTCAGTATCTTGAACGGGCAAAATTCAGAGTGGTCTTGGTGACATGAATATTTCTGCTTTGATTTTCAAGATCTGCATTACTTGAACCAGTTTATTTTGCATTTAGCTTTGTGACCTAATTAAATCACAAGTCAGAAAAAGAAGTAAGCTCGAATTATGGTGTATGCCCAGCAGTTCTCTTTAAGGTATTGGAATAGAACAGAATAGTTTCAATTGGAAGGGATCTACAACAATCATCTAGTCCAACTGCAATATTTGCCTATAGACATCTGTGTATGTTTTCCCCAGACCTGTCTTGCCTAGTAGATATATCCAGTACCTCCCAGCAGACTGGGCTTTACTCAGTTGTAGTTTTATCACAAAAAGTATTTTTAAAAAAAATACTCAAGTGCCTTAGAATGAATTTACTTAAGTTCCTTGAGGCCAGTGAAGATGGTTTTCTGGAAATCCTGCTTTGCCATGGATTGAAAAGTTAGATCAGGACAGAAAGCCTGAGGTGTAAGGACTGGGCCATAGTCAGCTGTCCTGTCTTCATCCAGGTGCTGTTTCACTCCTTCAAAATCACAGAATCAAAGAATCATTTAAGTTGAAAAAGTCCCTTAAGATCTTTGAGTCTGCTCTGAAACTCAGCCAATGGGAAATGGCAGGTGGAGGGACATAGGTGGCAACTTGCCATCTCCATTTGGTCATATGTCAGTGTGACCAAGTGAGGAAGATGGGTCAGGTCTGGAGGAGAGGCAGGCATGATGGCCAAGCTCCTGCCAGATCTCACCATCTTGTTGAAACACAAGCACTTTGCTAGAGTTTCTGAAGAGAGTGGGTTGCCAGCATTTCTTTTCCCTTCTAGTCTTTCTTAGAAATAACTAAAAAGAAACTTGGCTTCAGTTCTGGGCTTGAGGCAAAGAGAGGATGGAGGCATTTAACTCAAATGACTAAGCCTTAAACCAAATATAACTAAGTGAAAATGGGTTTATGAGAGGAAGTGAGAAGTAGCATTGCCAACCTCACCTATAAAAGGTATTATGTCAACTGAGCTCAACATTTTGTGGTTTCAGTACTCTCCAAGATTTTTAATAGTCTGGGAACTTGTTCCTTCATATAATTGATCACATCAAGAGATATTTGTATTTAGAAATTCATTTGGAAGATGTCTAAATGAAATAAGACATTTTAAGATTCCCTCATGTATAATGGACTTGTATGATTACCAGAACGACTGGCTTCCAGTACAAATGTATAAATATTCCTATACAATAGTGGGTGCTTAATTGAAAGAAAACCCTAACCTTAAAGAACCTTTGAGAATGTGAACTCATTTTTTTGAAAGCTAAATAAACTTGCTGTGATGCAGCCCACCAGCGTAAGGATGGTTTATACCTGAGTAGCCATCTTCCCTTCCAGAAATTAATAAAAGAAATATCACAATCCCTTTAATACTGAAAGAAGTGCTGGAATGAAGGCAGGAAATGCGTGAGGAATTCTGTCTCATGTTCATGCCAGTATAGTTAAAGCAGTACAAACAGAAATGGAAATTGCTTCTGCACCCAAATGATTGCATTTAGGATGTGATACAGAGGTGAAACAGGAGCAGGGCATGTCTTAAAATGAGCCCTCCTGTGATGACCACACTCTGGTACACACAGATGATAGGTTCCTTTCAGAGCATTCACTCAAAACTGCCTTATTTGACTTCCTTACTCCTCAGTATTTTGTCTTCCTCACTTGAAACACAAATGCTCTCAAAATTCAAGTCCTTTTCCCTTCCCCATTTCTCTTTTTTAGCATAGACTTTCTTTGGTGTATTATAAAGCTTAGCTAGCTCCCAGATTGAGCCGGGTCCTCTGTTCACCTCAGTCAGCTACATCACAACAGGCCACATATAAATAGATTGGGCTTTACTTTGAAAATTACTCTGGGCTTCTCTTCCTGATACTGATCCCCACAAGGACACTTCTAGACTCGAGAGTTAGAAGCTGGCTTAGTCCCAGACAAAGCTACTCATGGGACAACCTGGATCTGCTGATCCATCACTGAAGCCAGAAGCCAGTCCCTTCACTCTCCCCAGGGTGTGGTCCCCACACTACACCACAGCAGTGTGGTCAGAGATGTGGCCGTGGCCCTTTCAGCTCCAGTTTGCTTGACTGGGTCCCGCTGGCCATCTCCAATACCTTTTGCATGAGAGGTGACTGTGGAAAAGTGTGTTCCGTGCTGTGCAGTGTGGCACCACCCTGGAAATTGTTGTCCCTTCTCTTCCTCACCAGGGCTGCTGCTTTCCACCCTGGACGCTTCTTGCTTGTGCTAGTGCAGAATTCTCATTGGGCACATAAACAAATAAACAAAAAAAAACCCCAAACCAAACAAAACCAAATACAAATGAAACAAAAACAAATACAAACAAAACCCAAACCAAACAAACAACCCAAACAAACAAACAAAACCAATCAAACAAACAAACAAACCCAAAGCAAAAAAAACCCAACCAACTAAACCCCCAACAAACAAACAAAAAAAAAAAACAAACCCAAAACACAGCAAAAGACACCCCAAAAAAACCATCCCACACAGTGTTTTAGTCTGGGACAGGTCTTCAATGGCAGGACTTCTCCCTTTATAGTCCATACCACCTTCAAGTGCTCCTCTCTCATAGTCTCATTTTACATTTGTCTTCTTTTCACATAGAGGACCAGACTGAGCAAAGTATCCCAGGTGAAGTCTCACTTTTGTCATGCTTTGTATCTACTGGAAATACATCCACCCTTACACCCTAGGAATAAACACACTCTCATCAGGGCCATGGCGTGGTGGTGGATCTCAGTCCTCCTACTCTCAGAGAAGGCACAGAGGTTTCCTCCTTTCCAGTCATTCCCAAGTGTTGAACACCTGTTTCATGGTAGACACTCTGTTGTTACTCATGTTACTCACGTGAGCTCATGCTCACAGCAACTGAATTTCCTCCTACTTTTTCCATTTGTGTTCCACTGGGACACACCAGATCCCTGTATTGGCAATGCCAATAGTCCTTCTTGAGGAATAGCTTCAGCAGCTTCAGCAGCTTCCCCCAAGGCCTTCCTACTACTCACTTTGCCCTGTCCACTTCCTTACTCCTTCCAAACACTCCTACTAATTCCCATCTTAATACATAATTTCCCAAATGGCACTGTATCAACTGCTCTGAGAGACAAGGTGGGTAATGTGTGGATGCAGTAGACCTTATCTGGAAGATCAGTTCTCTTATCAGAGAAAGCTAACAGGTTATGCTGGCGTGGTCGACTTTGGGTAAGCTTTGCTGGATGTTATCTCGTTTTTTATTTGCTTCCATGTCGGTAAATGCTCATCCCTTCAAAGCTTCTCTCAAAGCTGTTCATCCCACGGAGGTGAGATTAATCTAACCTGTGGCTGTCCTGATCTCACCCTTCCTCTCTGCTCCTGTCAAGTTTGCTCAAATGGAGTGTGTTATTTGTCCTGCATACCCGTACTTCTCTGAATCATAGCATATGCGCTGCCTTTCTTTCCTGCAGAGTTTTCAGCAGTGTTTTGCAGCAAGCTTTTAGCAGAGAACAACCACAACCAAAAAAACCCCCAAAACTCTGATAACAGGATGGTTTCAATACCTGAAGGGGACCCACAGGAAGGATGGAGGGGGACTATTTATGAGGGATTGTAGTGACACAGCAAGGGATAATGGATTTAAACTGAAAGAAGGAACACTAGATATTAGGAATAAATCTTTATTGTGAGGGTGGTGTGATGCTGGAACAGGTTCCCCAGAAAAGTTACGGATGCTCCATCCCTGCAAATGTCAGGCCAGGTTGAATGGGGCTTTGAGTAACCTGCTCTAGTGGAAGGTGACCCTGCCCATGGCAGGGGGGTTGGAAATAGATCATCTTCAAGGTCCCTTCAAGCCAGAACCATTCCATGATATATGATCTGTTCTATGGACATGCACACATGTGTGTGCAGAGTCAGGATTTCTGCAAAAGGAGATGGCAAGGGGACACGATGCTGGTGCTGTCAATTCATCAAAAAGAGGCAGTTTACCAGCTAGGAAAGCCAAAACACTAAGATGTAGTGAGGCAGAAAAGTATGGCATAATTTCTAGACGTTGTAAGGTAGTATGTTGTCACTGGGCACATGTCCACCCACCTGTAATATTTATACAGCCCCCCACAACCTTTTAGCTGAGCACTCAGGATAATAGGTTTATTCCCTTCTGAGACAGAGAAATTAGCCTTTTTTTCCATTTTACAGGAGAAAGAAATAAGGTGAATAGGGACTAGATTTTTGCCATATAATACCATAATAGCATAAATGCACATAATAGCCATGGAATGGCTATTTTAAAATCTTTAGTAGCACTCTTCATTATGCATCATTTTTCACACTGCAGTGAAAATCAGAATGTCCCAGTGTGGGAAAATTGCTTACTGATACCGAAAATACAAAGTAGGTCTTCATAGCAAGAAAAAAACCCCAACCCAAGATCAACCTCAAAGGTGGTTTCACTTTTTGTAATGAGCAATATACATTTATAGTCAAAACACACCCCTTACAGCCTTCACTGTGAGCTGTAAGCACATAATACGCATTTTGATTCATTCTAAGTGTGTTGGTCTGCAGCAAGTCTCCCATTTTTAATACAACTGGCCACGTCTGTACTTTTAACACTATGAAATGATTGGCTCTCAGTTTAACCCAGTTTTATAGCTGAGAGCTACCAAACTTCCCCATGGAAAGGCTCAGCCCCGTGGGCTTTCCTGTGCTGCTAACTCCCCCTGAAGCCAGCCTTGAATGGGACCGAGCACCTACTGCCTGTCTTTGCAGTTACTTCTTAGCTAGAACCTTGGGCTGGCTTTTGCCACGAACTTCATGCAGGCTTTTGGTTCTTTTGCTCTGACAGTATCGTTTTCCGTGAGGCAACCAGGCAGGGGACGTGTGAGTATTACCGTACATATACACTAGAGGATGCTCTTGGGTCATCGGTGAGGGCCAAACTGCTTCGTTCTGCTCTCAGTCTGGCACTTAAGACGTTTCAAGTCTCAGAAAGTGTTTCAAGGCTTAGCCAAGGCTTAGACGGTGTTTTAAGGCTTAGAAAAGATGAGAAGAAAACGTTCACATAGGGACGAAAGTGTAGCACAAATGACAAAGTAGTGGCAAAAACTACTTCCCCTGTTTTGCAGTGGTATTATCACTCAGTATACATTTAAAATATGTATGTGTGCAGGCAGGGCCTCAGACAAGCTCAGTAGTTTTGTTTGGGGTTTTTTTTTTTTTTTTAAATCACCTATTCATTAGACATTACATGGGACGAATTTTGACAGAAACTATGGGGCAAATACAGGAAAAGGAAATTTCTAAATCCTGATGGGCTCATGGGTAGACAACAAGGAAGGAGAGGAAGAAATCTGGGGCTGTTATGCATTTCTGCAGCACTGCAGAGCAGCACCCACCTCGCTGGGCAGGAGCTCCCAGGACTTGGCAAAACTTCTGACTTTCAGTCTCAGGGGCTCTGTGCTCAGACTGCTGGGCATAAGCAGGAGCCTCTGTCCTCTTGGCAGCTCTTGGGGTATCACAGGGGCATTTCTGGGTGCCCTCACACAACAGCCTGGAGGATGGAGATCGTCAGAAAGTTTATGCACATGCTTAAGCACCGCGTCCTCCCACTGATCCAAGATTACATCTACATGTGTAATCCAGACAGGCAGCAGCACCTTCTCTCCCACCCGTAATGAGGGAACTTCAGCAGGGCTGTGTTTGTAGCGAATACTTGTTTATCATGGCAATAGTGTTTTGCTCTGCCATGGTTCTATTTTGCTGGTTTGAAAGACTTTCTCCAACAGTCCCCTTTTCAGCAAACTGCCTCATTTTGCAGGATAAAAGCCATTGTACACTGGGACAAATCCAGGGTAATGAAATACCTGGATACAAATTCAGATTGTCAGGTGAGATTCGAACTAATAATAATTTTAAAAAAAAAGTTTAAAATGAAGGGCTTGCAATTTCAGGGGGAGTTGGAAAACCGTGGGGAGGTAATTTGGGGTTTGTTTGTTTGTTTGTGGGTTTTGTTTGTTTTGTTTTTTGTTTATTTGGGCATTTTGATTTTGTTTGTTTGTGCTTTAGTTTGTTTGGTTTTTTGTTTGTTTGTTTAAACCACTCAGGCATTCTCAAAACAGAAGTGAAAGGAAAACCCACCATAAAAAGCCACGTTAATTTCAACAAGAGGTGACTAAAGGATGTCGTGTCCATCATAACCACACTAAAACTCCAGCTCAGGTGGCTGTTTGGAGTCCCAGAACCTTCAAGGCTGCAGCCAGGAGAAGCCTTTCCCAGGAGCAAGGCTTGCTTCAGTCTTCAGCCTTGGCAGTACTTGCAGCAGAGCTTATTTCACACGCAAAACATTCTGTACTTTGTTTCTGTCTGAAGAGAAGGTAGATTTTGACATCTCCCACAGCACTGTCACCCATCACCTGGAGTGACAGGCAAAGCTACCAGTGACATCACCACCCACACACAAACCCATCAATACTAGTCCATTGTAGTACTGGTACAGCCCAGAGGAAGAAGGTGATGTAAACTCTAGCACGCTGAAATTCCTCCAGTGGGGAAGTTTGTGCTGCTGGATGAACTGGTGGTAGGAAAACCAATTACAAAAGCAGATTAACAGCAGAAACCGGTACACATGATGCTTACCTGGGACTGCAGGTTGCAGTTCAAGACCTTGCTGCAGTCCAGAGAGCATCTTAATCACTCAGACTGAAGCTGAGACTCCTGTTCTGAACTTCAGACCTCTCATCTGAATTCAAACCTTTTTCCTCTAAAAATCTGTTTTCCATACAAATCTCCAGATATGCTTTCCTCCCCCAAAGATGTGAGAAATGTTTGGCCTAAGCAGCTCCATGTGGTAACAAATCCCAAAGGCTAATTGTGTGGAAAAGCATTTCCTTTCATCAGGTTTAAATTTTCTGCCTTTTAGCATCGACTGCACCCTTTTCCTTGCATCATGGGAAAGCAATGTTTAATGCACAGAGCTGGAAACAGCCCAAGACCACCGAGTCGTTGCATGAAGACCAGCAGGCTGCCAGCAGCTTAAAAAAAACTGTATCACCACCACCACCAAATTCCTAACAGATTACCAAAAAAGGCCAAGGCCAAACTCCTATTTATAGGATATTAAACCAGATTCTTATAACTGTTGTTTAGCTGAGGAATTGAGCTTGTTTGCAAACGACAGGCGGAGATGAGTTGTCTGTCGCTGGCAGGAGGAGAACACCCAAGGCTTGGGAAGTTGTACCTTTCTCTTCTAACATTGCAAACAGCTTTTCAGAAGAAAATGTCAAATCAATCCTCTTTTAGTTTGAAATTAAAACAGTAGCTGTTCTGACTTTCCCCAGAAGCATCTCTAGGATCTCTTTGCAATGTGCAAAGGTTTCCTTCTCCCTCCTCAACTTCACTTTGTCCTCTCAAGCATCTGCAGGGGCTAGTGGCTCTGCGGGCATGTTGGGAAAAGCCAGACCAAGGGACAAAGGGAAAAGCTGGAAGTGCCCCTGCTTTGATTTTGCTATGGAGCAACAGCAGCTCTAGATAGAATTTGGTTCAAGCCCACCAGCCCAGTCTGGTCTGAGTGGCTTCAGGCCCATCTCGCATGGGAGTGAAGCTGAGTTGGCAACACAACAGGCGGCTTCAAACCACACAGCCCACAACAGCCTGAGGTCTGGATGTGGCTACACCGTAGTCAGAGGGGTTCAGGTTCAAGTCCCCTTTCATGCTGCCACCCCCTTAGAAGTGCTCAACCCTCAGTAACCATAGCGACTCTGAGGTGATCCGAAGGGCTGGGGCAGGGTGGAGCACACCTGTATATTCCTAAAAAAATCCAGAAGCTGCTTGTGCATGCTGGATAGAAAGGGCAGCAGGCAGGTTGGGAAGCACCAGGAGAGCACCTGGAGAGCATTTGTCTGGAGCAGGTTACACAGAGGATGCCCTTGTGCAACCCCACTCTCGCTACAACCTCCTTTCAGGTATTTGTAGAGAGGAATAACGTCTCCCCTCAGCCTCCTCCACCAATGTACAGGCTGAGCTTACAGCAGATCAGTTGGCAGCTCCCAGCTATCCCATATTCACATACATAAACTCCTCTTTTCTAAAATACCTGTTGCTGTAACCCACATCCTCAGATAAACTGGCACTGCTTTGCTCCCTTCCCTGAGAAGACACAGCATGTGGGGGACAAAAGCCCATCAGAGGCAACAAAGCTCTGGGCCAAATCCCCTTTCATTAGATGTAGATGTAAAGAGAAGAGCTGATGTCAGCTCAGAAAATATCTTTATATTACCTATGAAAAAGTGGTGTTTGGGGAAGTTATCTGAAGGGCAGCAGCCTTCCTGTGGCTCAAATCTGCTTTTTCTTAAGTCAATAAACATGATCCTCAGCTGAACAAGTCCTTCATTCAAAATCTTTGGGTGACAAAGAGTACAATTATGATTTTTGTAGGTCAAGAAAACGCAACCAAGTTATTGCAATGGTAATGGTGTCACTCATGTCACCACAGGGACAATGCCAAAGTTGTGGCTGAGATGAAGCTATGAATATCCATCTTTTAGGTAATGTAAAAAAAAAAAAAGTTGTCTCTACAATACAGACAAACATAGAAATACGTAAACTTCAATAGTCGGAGTTCTGAGATTTTTTTTTTCTCCCACTTTCTGAGGGATTTTTTTGCTATTGAAGTTTGAAAATGGCTCTTTTTTGTCAGGGTGGAGCTGAACTGGCTGAATGTTTTGAATACGATCTCTTTATTTAACTGGTCTCATTTCCTCAAACAAAATTACTCTAGGATAAAAACATGCTCTACTTCATCCCTCCTCACAGTTATCTTCACTTTAAAAAACGTTTCCACGTTAAGTTCAACATGAACATCTCTTCTGTACACGTCCCATGCATGTTTGGATGGGCAGTTATGCACACTCTTAACCTCAGCAGTTAAACTTTTGTTTAAGCATAACTTGCCTCAAAGAGCTCCAGAACAAGCCAAATTTGTTGCTTGCTGTACACAGGCTTCAAAGCAAGGTTTGTTTGCAGTCACATGTCATTAAAGACAATATTGATTAGTTAATGAAAGGTAGAAGTGGAGCAAGCCATCAAACACTTGGTAATAATCCAGGGACAAATTCATACCGAGAAAATAGCTGCTCTAGTCTAAAGAAGCAGAGAAAGAAGTTGAAGCAGCAGCAGAAGTGCAGGCAGATGCTAAGGCTGCCTCTGCATGCAGAGGGGGAGATGAGAGAAGAAACTGAGCCACAGGTTCTGCTTGTTGTCAGCTCAAAACAGCTGAGGACACACAGATAATTTTCCCACCCCAGTTTATTTCCCTTTTCTTTATGCTTCTGAGGCAAGTACAGATTAATATGACTTTAAACAAAGCCCAAACCATTGCATAAAATCAAGTATCTACAGATAGTCAAGGTTAAAAAAAAAAGGTGATGAGTATATGAAAACCAAATATTAATACAGATAGTTTCTTTAGGAATGTGGAGGTGATTTTGTTACCTTTCTAATGAAAAGCCACATGGATAATATTGCCTTGTACCTCAATGGGTAACAACTTCACCAGACTCAGCTTGAGACTAGGGGAGAACCCATGTTCTGTCAACATTTGCCTCAGAGAGACTTTCAAACTCATTTCCTTCTGGTTTGTTTATTGTTTTTTTTCTGTTGCCTTCCCACTGCTTTTCCCCAACTGCCTTCCATGTGCTCGTGGTACCACAGTATCAAGGTGGAGGGACTCATCTGCACTTGCTAATAACCAGTTGTCCATTTTGTGCTGGAGTGGGGAGCTGGGTTTTCTTTAGTTCAGTTTGTTGAACAGTTTTGTACATGTACAAGGTTTGAGGAATCACACAACAGGCCTAGTTTGATTTTTTTAGGGGATTAAGAGGTAATATGGAAAACAGTACATCAAGAATCTTCTATGACTTGGATTTGCTTCTCCCTCATCCCACGCTGCAAATGTTTCATGCCCTCTATTCAGTTTCTGGGTCACTCTGGCACTTTTCCCAGTGCCAGCGTCAGCAGTGGGGTACGTGGAGGAGCCCAGCATGGGGACTGGACCCTGCTCAGGTGCTCGCAACCAGACGTGGAGCCCAGTTTGCCCAAAACTCAGCACATGCAGTGAGCACATCCCTGCCATCTCACCTTTCTCCATCGCTGCTTTCTCTGCATCATAGAAGCACTTCCTAGGTGGGTTTGCAGGGTCAAGCAGACAGGGTAACACTCCATCCTACTGCTCAGAATAGCAGAGTTCTCCTTCATTACACTGAACCAAATATTTTACCCAATTATCTTTTGCTGTTTGTTATTGTAGGGAGAGGGGGCTTTCTGTGCTAGATAACAGTATTACAGAAGTGACTCAAGCATTGTTGGACTTACCAGAGCCAAGAGACAAATGTTTTCTGTTATTTACCCCTAAAACTTCAGTCAATATTTACTGTATCACCTTCAATGCATTAAGGAAGATGTTCGCTCACATCCAGTGCTTGCCAAAAAGCAAGTTAATTTAATTGGGTGATACACTACAAAGTGGTTTGAGTCATCTGCATCCCTGGCTATCTGTGTCTAGACAGACATCACATCCATCCATGCATGCATTAATCAAGACTTACAAATAGACTGGCAATTCCTCTAGACCTGAAATAACATGTTTGATACCAGGAAACCAAAAGACCCAACAAGAACAACCCCAGCTGAGAGCATGCAATGAAGGCAGATTTCCTAATGTATCTTTAAGTGGTGGTGGCTGGGTCCTCCTGCTCTTCTGGAGCCCACTGCTGTGGAGGGAGCACTGAAGATGTTCCAGCAGTGCTAGTGCTGCTGCCTTGGCTGATCTTAGGTGCTGACGAACAGCAGATCAATTATTCATCAGCTAAAAGGCAGACTTCTATTACAACAGATGTTTCTCCGAATGTTTGACACTGCCCATTAACTCACCCTTTAATTTTAATTGCTTAACTAATGGCTATGTTCAAGGTTAAATGAGTTTAAATCTTCATTCTTCTCTTGTGCCGCTTAATATAAAGATACCATTCAACCTAACAGGGAAAAGGGCGGGAGAAGGAACCAAACCAAGTATCATCTTTGACAGGATACAAACAAGTGGCCAGTTAATCTTCCGCGCACCTGCCTGTGCATAGACACAACACTCAGACCTGGTTTTCTCTAAAGCAGAGAAACAGTGGAAGGATCCCTCAGGCTGAAGGTGTCTGTGGAGTTGCAAAGACAAACTAGACCTGGGACTGCAGTCAGGAAAGAGGTGACATGGGGCAAGCATCCTTCCTGAAGCCAGAGAGGAGGTGTTTGTTCAGGGAGGTAGGAAGCATTTGTTTCAAACACACTGTTTAGGTAGCTCCAAACTGAGAACTTGACTTATGTGAGTAATTTAGGTTTGTAAGTCATGGCAGGGTGGCCTGGCACAGTGCTCTTATGCTTGTCCTATAAACATTGATTGACCACCTGAAGAGCAGAGTTTTCTGGCTGAGCCGGGAAGGACATCCTGAGGAAGAGGAGAGCTCCACCTCCCTACTGGGGACAGCAGGGAGCAATTAAACTCTTGGAGGAAGAAGTAGTGCTGGGCTTCAGGGCAGAGGACACGGTCCTTGCCTTGCTGCTGCCATTGCATCCTTCTGGCTGATTTCTCCACTCAGTTTTGTACCAGGCAGGACTATGCAGCTGGTGCTTGGCATCTTAGCATGATCACAAACACACAAATTTCTGCAGTGTGTGTGGCTACACTCTTGCTATCTGCCAAGCCAGTAAATACCACACATCGTAGCTCTACAATTTGGTACCCCCCAGGAATGAACAATGTAGGTGCTGCTAATGACTCAGAAAAAAATGTGCCCCTGTCCCCTCACTGCTCCCCACTGCAGGGACTAGGATGTTGCCACAGCAATACCCCCCTTCACTGCTAGGATCAGTCCCCTCAAGTCACACGAGAAGAAAACATAAGGATGAACCTTGGAGAGGTCACATCAACAGTCAAGAGGCTTTTCCTCAGCTCAGGCAGTCTCAAAGACACTCCTCGGCATCACGTCTGTTGACATAACTCAAGAAAATATTGCATCATTTTTATAGGAGGGCCCATGGATTTAGTTTGGATAGTTCGGATCTGCCCTCCAAAAATAAATGACCAGTACCAGTGGGAATGGTGGGAGAGGCAGGACCAGAGCCAGCCTTCCCCAGACCAGGGAGCAGCAGCATCACAGCTCCCCCAGCCCAGGAGAGGGACTGGGCACACACAGTCAAGGAAAACACTTTTTATTCTCTGTCTTGCCACACTAAGGACATGAGGGAAGGATAGAGGAAGCAGGCAGAAGGATAAGGGTGATTTTTTTCAACATAGATGAGAAAAGGAAGCACATCTCCTTCCCTTCTGGCTTGCTTTCCTTCCTTTTGTCCCTCTTTCAAGAGGTGAAGGAGCAGAGATGAATACACACCATTCTCCTTGTTGTTTTCTCCTTTCAAGACATGTTGATCCAGATACTTCTGGCCCGTTTTGTGAACAATTTGGAGACCAAGAGGTGAGAAGACCCCATGCTAAGGGCTACAGGAGCACAGGGCCTGATCTCTGCTTTGCTGATGTTGATCTAGCTCAATCCAGACATTACAGCCAAAGGTGGCTCTTAACACTATGTTGCTACTATGATTTTGTGAAAAGCTTCTGGTTACACTCCTTGATTAGATTCAGACATCAGCCTGTCCCCTGTTGCCACAACCAGCATTACACCACAGCTCTTAAGATCATGGTTAAACACAGTTAAACATCCCTCCAGGTCCCAGGGACAGATTAAACAGAGAAGAAAAGATGCTTCCTCCTTCCTGTCAGCATCTCCTCCACCCCAAAAAGGGGCTGAGGAGAGACAGCTGAAAACCTGCAACCTTCCAGTTTCACACGAACTAGGAATGTTTCCCAGCCTTTCTTCCAGCTAAGCAATTATAAATTGGAACAAATCTCTTCAGTTTAGTTTCTAAACTAAAAAGTTCTTAGGGTTTTTTTTCAAGTTGGTGGGTTTTTTTCCCCAGGCAGGCTCACGAGGACATCCAGTCATTTGATTTTGGCTCCAGCTCAGCAGCGTTCAGTAGTGACAACCATCAATCCTGCCAGACAACCGGTGGCACAGACTGCTAGGAGTGGGCGATCTCCATTTTTTGCAGCTACACTGCACTTTGCGTGGCAGTTCAACGCTAGCTGGCAGGCAGCCAGGCCTTCAGCATCCTCCTCCCACCCAGAAAGGTGTCTCTGCAGAGCAAGGTGCGGGGCTGCATGACGACTGCCAAGACCACAGCATGAACCATGCCAGTCCTGCAGACAGACTTCGGATCACAGAGCTGTTAATCCTACACATTTCGGTGTCGCAAAGTTCACCAGGGAGATCTTTTTCTCCCACCCACCGAGTTCAGCCTGAGTGGTATTAAGTTTAATTTTATGGATGGTTCAGTGCAGCCCAATTTTTGGCAGAAAAGAAGAAGGTTGCACCAAGCACTGGCAATGTCAATGTCCGGCTACCGGTTTACCCCTACTCTATGGTGAATATCAGATTTCTGAGTACAGAAGTGAGGATTTCATTCTTTGTTCTTGAACTCATTCTTTCCATCCCAGGGGCCAGTGGAATGTAATCTCTCCAGATGCCAGCACCTCTTAGGAAATTGTAATATAGCAGCTATGCACTGTAAGTGGCTTATTCATACATAGAGAAAAGAGAAGTAGTATCCTTGGGGGACGGTTTGGAAACGATGCGCAGTGACACAATCCCAGGGACAGGCGGGATTTACTTCAGTCAAGGATCTGTCCCCAAAACGCAATCATTTTCAAGAGGAGCAGCGGGGCTGGTGTTTCATATTTTGCTCTTGGT
Source organism: Chloroceryle aenea (assembly GCA_013399075.1). Lineage (NCBI taxonomy): Eukaryota > Metazoa > Chordata > Aves > Coraciiformes > Cerylidae > Chloroceryle > Chloroceryle aenea. The sequence continues at coordinate 78,601 of VWZY01000396.1, read as the reverse complement.
TTGTTTAAAGTCTTTTCTTGCTGTCGAAAACCACCAGTGCTTCCTTCCCAGGGAGGGAGGCAATGCTTTTAGGGTTACTGTAAATAATCAGAGCCAGAACAATCGGCTGAGTAAATTATCCTGTCTGCTGACACTAACAGACTCCACCGAGCTACTGGGAACCTGATCAGCGTTTTTTTCCCCCCTCTTGCTACTATTAATATAAAATAAAGGTTTGCTGAAAGTCCCTCTCTGAAACAAAGCGAAAGAAATGCCTCACGGAGAGCAATTCCAAGGAGCATTCTCAAAGCTCGCATTGACCAACTCCGAATTAAGAGGTTTGTCGAGAAGAAAAAGCAGGCAGGAGAACAAGGGAGCCTGAAGAGCCAACTGACAGATTACCACACGACAAAGCTAAAAGGGAACTCCAAACCCTGCCAGCGCGGCTGCCCGCAGAGCCTGCCAAGAGCCAGATGCTGCCGTGGGGATAATATCCTCCAGGGCTGGGGAAAAAGGCGCTTCTCAGCCTACCGAGCCAAGGACAAGGGGATGGATGGAGGGGCAGCTGTGCACCCCAAGCCCATCACGTCTATAAAAAAAAGCCTGGAGAGGGCCATCAGCAGGTCTCTCTGGAAAAAAAAAAAAAAGAAAGAAAGAAAAGAAGGGGTGGGGGGAGGGGTATCTGCTTCTTACCCTGAAACTGCTTTGAAAAAAAAAGAAAGAGCTGCAAAAAAAAAATAATTCTGAGTCCTTCTGGGTAGTGTCTTTCTCTGTATGCAAAGCAAACCACCACTGGCAGCAGGGGGGATAACAAACAGGTCAGGCAGGGGTAGAAGTGACACATAAGCAAGGGAGTAACCAACACACTTTGCAGAATTAGGAACCAAACTGCACCTATTCATGGCTTCAGCTCTCACCCCACTCCCAGCAAATTTTTCTTAGTAACCAGCTCCAATGGTTCTGCAGAGGGGTTATGCAGAGAAAATGGCAAGTCAACACAGACACCCCGATGTTAACATTACCCTCGAATGGAAGCAGCATAAATACAAAGTATTTGTTTCACTGCTACTGGGCAACATCTGTTCCCAATGTCTTAGTCACTGCTCTCCCTCCCTCGGGGTTTCAAAGTACACAAGGAAGAGGGAGAGGCTTGCAGGTAGCCCGCACTGTTGTGCCCACTTGGAAGTTGTGCAACATCAGAGCCCGTTCAACAGCCTTCACATGGGCAAAAGTCAGCACCACTGCACTGGAGTTTGCTCCACAGGGGCAGAGCTTTGCAGGGTACAGCTGATGAACCAGATGCTTTCTGTAGAAGGCACATGATATTTTCTGCATTTCAGTACCTCCATGAGTGAAAATCAATGGGGATGGCAAACCTGAGGACCTTCACCTGAAATGCTGTAAAACTAATACTTCCCTTAACAGGTTATTTACAAAAAAGCAGCCCCAAACAACCACAAACAAGCTTTTACAAGAATCCTATTTTGAACTCGTATTTTAAACCCCACAAAATCATCAGGCTTTGGCTGCAGTGACAAAAGCCAGCAATGCAGTAAGAGCTCTCACTCTATCTATTTCTCTTCCACAGTACCCTTTAGCACCACACAGTTGTAAAAGCTAAGGGAGTTTGTGTCAGGTCATGATGCAGAGACAGGCTCTCCCAGGGAATCTCCCAGCACTGACATTTTAGCAACAAGGCTTTGAGATATGTCAACTTGAGAGGAGAATTGAGATCCAGATATCATGACTGTGCATGAGATCATCCTGGGAGACCAATTCGAGTTTTGTAGTTACATTTCCAATACCTCCCTGCACTCCCCTGTGTTCCAGCAACTGCACACAGCCACATCACATACCCTGAAGACCTGGTAAACAAAGAAAAGCACACATAAAACGGCACATTTTGAAAAAATTTCCAAGATAAATCTTGTACATTTCCTTATTCTGAAAGCGGTTGACATTTTTTGTTTGGTTTGAAATAAATGAAACAAAAAAACAGAACTGCTGATTTGAAGGTGAATAATAAAGCATTGTGAGAACTAGCCAGTATACTACTGGAGGCACAGTGAAACACTGCAAGAAACTCACTGTGTTCATACTGCAGTTCAGAGCAGTGTTCAGTAAGTTTGGGCATCTTTTGATGTTTGCAAATACCATAGAACAAAGTGTAGTCTGATCTTTTAAATTCTAGTTTTACAAGCAGCAAGGCTGAAAAACGCTAAGCCCAATAAAATAGGTGGCTTTTGTTGCTGAAAGTCTTGGGTGACTTTTTAGCCTAATTTTAGAGGAAACAAGATCTTCTGATTCAGCTGATGCCAAGGAGTTAAACACAACTCTCGGGATGTATCGTAGTTTCTCTGCCCCAATGGAGCTCGGTGCTACGGGGAGCCACAGCACCTCTGCCTGGTCAGCACCACCACCAAGAAGCAGCAGCACTATTACCACCAGTATAAGGTGAGGCCATGCCCAGAGCCTTGTAATTTGTTTCAAAAACCAATCACTCCTTTTGCGTTCAGGTCTGCAGCCCCAGATTCCTCTCTCCTCACACTGTCCCCATCCAGTGGGTGCAAGAGCCTGGCTCACCAATTCACTGCCTCTTTGGACGAGCCTTAGCTGTGCAAGAGGGGCTGAAGAACCACCTGCAGACACTGCTGGCTGTGCTCTAGCCAACAAGGCATTAGACAAGGTTGGGAACAGCATGGACAAGGTCCCAAAAGGCTGTGAAAGCCTGAAGGTCTGCCTGCATCCCTTCCGGGTAAGTGTGGCCACCCCTGGGTTATTGTACCGAAGGGCACACCACTGACTCCAGCTTCTTTCCTTACCCATCTTTGAGAAGGTCCTGACAAGACATTGGTGCTGGAGACTGTGCCATCTCTGGATATGTGGAGCTGAACATCTTTCAGCGCTCCAGTTTCATGGCACTGAAACTGGGACTAGGTGGCAGCCAAGCAGCTCAGCAGAGCTCCCTCAAACCTGCTCTCCAACTAGAGCAAAACTCAACCCCCTGGGTAAACTTCAGTTTAAACAAATTTTCCACACTCCCTCAGAGGCATGGAGATGAAAGTTTGTCTCACAGGTGTAGAAGCACCACCAGGAGACAAAGTGCTGCCTAGACCAGGGGACAACAACAGTGAGCAGGCATTAATCCCTCTGCACCATTCCATCATCACAGAGCAGAGATGCAAGTACCTGCAGCACCAGGTCTCTCATACCAAGTGTTTCCTGACAGTCCTCCAGCAGGACTGGACCCTCTCCCCTCCAGCAGCGAGTTTCTCCACTGTACACTCAACTTACACTGGCTGAAGTGCTAGGCCCTGAGAGGGCAGAGCGCAGGAAGGGCCGTCCTGTTCCTTAGCTCGTTCACTTACCAACAGCACCAGGGGCTACACCGGCCTGCACCGATACAGCTCCAGTCCAACGGGTCTCACAATAAGCTGCTGTGGCCTGGCCCCCAGCTCCTTTTTCCTAGCATGATGTAGCATTGGTTTCATTAGTAAGAGCCTAATTGGGTTATTTCTGAAGTCAGAACTGGAGATTAATTTTGAAGGCTACAAGAAAGGGAAGACAACCACGTTTGGTTTCTGTTGTTTTTTTGGGGGGGATGGTTTTGTTTTGTTTTTTTTTTGGTTGGGTGGTTGTTTTTTTGTTGTTGTTGATTTGTTTTTGTCTTTGGGGTTTGTCTGTTTGTTGTTTTTTTTTTCCCTAAAGACGTCAATCATGTTCATTAAAAGGAGACTAAAATTCTGCCTTCAGCAAAAGCCTAAGACAAGACACAGGACAACACAGCCTACTTTTGGCCAAGCCCAAAAAGTTATCTGGAAAACAAACATAGCACCAAGATCTTAACCTTGTACATTTTTCAGAAGTCACTTCTGCATGTGTTACCCAGTGGTGCATTTCTCATGCTGCCCACCTACAGACAGCAGCTTACACCCTGGGGCCTCCAGTATCTTTACTGCCATGCAATAGAACATCTAGGGGGCTTTAGAACAATCTCATTCTGCAGCTTGACTGCTTTGCCCCAGACTCTGCATCCAAGTCTAGTTTATAATTTGGATCAGTTCACCACATATACCCATTTTTGCAGTTTAGTCATCACACTGCCAGTAGAACTTCCCTCCTTATCCACCTGGAAAGGCAAAACCATCAGAGCATATGACATGGGTTAGACATTAGTGGGGAGAAGAAAAGCTTTCCAGGCTAAACGACAAGTGGACACAATGACAGATTGCCTGAGGAGGTTCCCACAAGTAGGCTAGAAACACATTTGTCAGGTAAAACTAACATTGAGTTCACCCTGCCAAGGAGCAGGACAGACAAGATGCCCAGACAAGATCTCTTCCTGTCCTCTTCCAAGCATTTTGTGTGTTCTTTGACAGCAGCAGGGTGAAAGGGTTTACTTACAGAACACTTACAGAAACAAAACTGTTACATGTTACGTGTTACAAGAGCATCTCTAAGAAAATGATAAAAAGGAAACCAGCTTCTTCTGACAGCTGACATCAGAAGGGTTGAAATCCTAATCACTGTAATTACTCGTAGTCTTCCAAAGCTGATATATTTTTATTTAATTTACAAAGTAAGGGAGATAGAAGCTTCTGCTTCTCCAAATGTCACTGGCCCTCCATAAAATAAAGATAGCTTCTGATACCTGAGCAATGTTGCAACCCATTCCTGGTCCTTGTTCAGCACTCATTGCCATAATCTATTGCACAGATGTGATGGATTTTTGAACACAAGATCTATTATGTTTCCTGCCAGAGGCTCAAATGTGCGCAGGCTTTCAAAGCACCTTGCCAGGTAGTTACTTTTTACACTGACTCACTGTTTGCCGGCAGTCGCTGCCAAGCATTAGCTTGAGCCTTACCAATAGACTGGGAAGTCAGCACTGCTAATGAAATTCTTCCTATCATCAGAACGATCATCCTGCCCCCATCCTGAGCAAAATTCAGGTGATCCTTTACACTGAAGTACCTACCCAAGGTGAATGAGGAATTTCTGATACCCGAGGCAGAATTGGCATCACCCTTTCTGCCCCCCTCTTGCACCCAGCCCAGCCCTACATCTGTTCTGCAAAATCCTGCTTGGACTGGAGCTACCTTATTCTCCCACTTTGGAAACTCTGTATATTTACACTTGTGCTTTTGAGTCCAAGATCTCTCAGGGTGACCTTGGGAACGAAGATGGCACTGTCTTGTTCCCATCTCATGCCAGCCACAAAGGGTAGCACCTGCCAAGTGCCGGCCAGACACTGCAGAACATCACAAAGTGCAAGGGAGGATCTTCCCTTCTACAGCCAAAGCCAAAACAGCCATTTGATAATTAACTATCCGGATCAAGCCAGGCGAGCCACGATGAAGAAGGCAAAGATGGCTGGGCTACCCCACACAACCTGCGCCCCATGGGGGAGCTGGGAAGAGGTTAGGGGCTGACCCTAGACCTCACTTGCAGACACAGCGGCAGATGTGCTGGGCTTCCCCATGGTCTCCCCCTTGCCTGGCAGATGCTGGCCTCTCTGGGAAAGTGCTAAATGGATTCTGCTGAATCACTGCAGCAGATGGCTTGTAACACCACCTGGATAGCACAGGAGAGGAAAA
>VWZY01000396.1:33175-63139 GCA_013399075.1 Chloroceryle aenea | reverse complement strand
CTTGTTCCCGAGGACCTCCGGGCTTCAGCAGCGTCGAGAGGGGAGGCAGAGGTGGCCGCGGAGGATTGCGGCTCCGGGTCGAGGTTGATGTTTAGGGTTTTGCTGCCCTTGAAAATAAAAGGGGATGAATTTGAGAGTGCTGTGAGGTTTAGGTGAGTGGAGCTGGGGTGAGGGGGGAGCACTGGGGTCACTTCAGAGCTCCGCTACACCCTGGCAGTCGGAGTCTTGAGCTGTGCTTTAGCCTCCAACAAGTAAAGCAGGGAAATTCCTTTCTCTTTCTCTTCTAGGTTGCCTTGTCTAGATTATTGTATCGGCAAGATAACAACTTTTCAAATGCACATTAGCGCCCTAAAACATCAGTTTTATTGATTGGTACATTTGTTACTACCTTAATCCGATTCTTCGGTATTTTTTTAGGCTCTTTGTGACAGAAGTCAGGGTCTACTTCATCAGCACTGCTTTTCTCTTGCGGACCCCAGCTATTTAACACCACTGGCAGCAGATGCCAGGATATTTGGGTGGGTTTTGAGCATTTATGACTTCATCGTCACAAAGCTCAGGTATTTAATAATCTTATCACCCGTACCGTTCAAACTGGGGAAAATCCAGCCCAGAATGTGGAGGTGCCCAGCTCCAGTGAAACAGTTAAAGGTCCTGGGGTTAAATCTGTCGTCGTTCAGTAAAGCCGAGAGCTTTATCTATTTGTCCACGATGGCATGGCAGACCCGGTGGGGAATGGGAGCTCTCTGTCCTTTTAAAGACGGTATTATCCTGCAGGCGCAGCCTGATAACACAAGCTCTACCAAAAGTGGAACGACGATTTCTTCCCCAAAGTGCAAGTGCAGTTTCCATTAACTTACTCTGTGATTTCCAGAGTTTTGCTGTCTTTGTACACTGGAAATGTTAGGCAGTCTCTTGTATTCATAGGAATTATGCTGCTTGGCAGAAATCCCTTGTTTTGTGTAATTCATTGTTAGTTTTCCCTCTCTCCTTTAATAATATGGGGAGAAAAAAAAATGATTAAAAAAGGAACCAAGGTTTCAATTCCTGTTTGGGTGCTTTAAGCTAGGAATAATTGTCTACAATCTAGCAGTGTCTTATTTTTAGTAAACCAATTACAATTTCACAGTAAGTCTGTGGTCATTACAGAGTTTGAAATGTCAGAAAACACAACAGCAGGTATCCATTTTGCGCATTGTTGGCTTGCTTTTTCAGGACTCAGAAATACTATCCTCACCTTCACACCAAGGCAACCGTAGATACAATACAGGTGTTGTACTGATTTACCTACGGTCGTATAAAATACTGGTAGCACAACTCTCTAATGTAAACAAGTCTGAAGTCATTTCTGGAGCCAAGGCAACAGGAAGAACTGCCCCAGAAAGTATTCCGAGAGCTCCTGCCTTTCTGAAGGCTAGCACAGCGTGGTGAGCAAACTGTCTGCTTTCACCTCCCTGGCCCCTGAGCCCTTTGCAGGCTGAAGGCTCCCCTACCACGAAGCCCAAAAGAGGCTCCATTTTCAGCTCTTCCTCGAGGGACCAGAGACAGGCAGCAGCTGCTTGGCCAATACAGAACTCTCTGACCGCTGTCTGTGCTCGGGGGAGATCACGACTATTGTGCCGTCAAACACGAGGACGGCTGAATGTGAATGAGGGGTGATGGAAGGTGTGGGGAACCACCGTGTTAGCCAGATCCAGGAATGCACGCAGCTGCACAGGGTGGCTGAAACCCTCCTGGGCACTAGCAAGCCTTTTGCTGCTTATAGAGCCTCCTGGAGTTGAGAAGAAAGCCCAGGTTTAGGGCAGAGAGAGTTAAAATCAGTGGTGCTAGCAGGGCTTTCACTTGCCAAGCAGGGCTTTCACTTGCCAAGCAAGGCCAGCCCTGCTTCTGTTTTTTTACGCTGCCTGGGCACCAGCCAAAGCCCACAGAAATTAGTAGAAAAACCAACTGGATCAGGTCCACAAAGCCTGAGGACTTGCTTCCATTCTTAGCCCTTTGATCCAACAAAGGTATATATTTACTGAGCAGGGCCTCTCTAGCCCTCTTTGTTGGCCAAATGCAGAAGTGGTAGCAACAGGTTTTTCGTGCAGTTTAATCGTTTTCTCTCTCACTGCATTGGGCAGAAGCCTCTTTTTGTTTGCTAATACATGATTTCAGTGCTTTTATGTTGTGATTTGTTTTACTTTTCTTTTTTTTTCTTTTTTTTTTTTTTTAGGGCATCTTCTTTGTGGTAGTCCAGCTGCATTTCAGAGCCAGGACCTGCAATTGTTTGATACTTACAGGATCTAAAATATTTCAAGTGCATTGGTCATAGCAAGGTTTACTTGCAGAACTTCTTTCAAGCTTTTCCAAAGGTTAATTTATCCCATGCAGACAGCAGTGGGCATTAGAAGGGCCGAATGCTTCATTCCCTCCTCTGAAACAGAGAGGAGTTTAACACCAAAAGATACTGAGTCCTGTGAAGGTAAGAGAAGGAGCTGCCGTTGGCATCCATGGATCTTGCCCAATTAGCAATCTACTCCATCACTTATCCTGCAGTCAAATTCAAGGTCAGCATTCAGCAGGTCACTCACTTTGCAGTCAAGTCATAAAAGTGGGCATGACCTTCCCAAAGACCTTTTCAAGCATGTCATCTAAGACTCAAGGAAGCATTAACTTGCACTATTGCTATTCCAAACATTAATCAGAGCATATATTGCAGGCAGTCTCCTCAGCAGTGTGCTTATGTGAATCGTATTTGTTTTATGGCTGTCCTGCTGATTTCTCCCTGATAATGAGACCTTGTGTGCGCCTCAGTATTTGTGAGTATATATTGTAGCAGCCAGGGCTGCTGTCAAATCATCCTACCAAATGGATAGGCTCGTGGCACTAAGCTGCATATATAAATTACATATTAACTTGTATTTGTTATAGCACGGCTATCAATAAGGGCACACCAGTCTAGCAACATGCATTAAGAGTGCAGAGGACTCTGCAGGGGTGCCGCTGGCACAGGTCACGTTCGACTCCGCAGCAAGCGCTTGTAACATCCCCATCCAAACCAGCCAGGCATTTAATATCCCACCTGTACTGCAGCTCCCTTGTCAGCAGCTGGGAGACACCTTCCTCTCAGTTATTCATCTTCCACAGTTTCACTCAGCTTGCCTAAGCCTCAACTTCTGGTGGTTTTTGTTACAATCTGCCGTGTTCTGGATTTCTAGAAATGGTGAATGAAGGCACTTTTTCAGCCTTTGAAAATCCATTGCTTGTTTTGGTTTTATTTATTTTATTTTATTTTTTCCATAAAGGGAGCACACTTTCCAGTTTGCAGTGGTGAAGGAAATTTGCATGGCATTGATAAGGTACACTCTCCTCTTTGAGAGTTTGTTTTCCTTTCACCCTTGCAGCCGTATTTTAATGCTGCTTGGGTTTTCTTTGGCATATTCAAAAATTATAATAGACTTTTAATTTAAAAAAATCTAATAAAAATTAAGAATGTTATTTCCTTTTTCATATTTGTTTTATTTACCCATCCCCAGAAGGGAAAACTGAGAGCCCATGTTATAAATTAACAGGTGTACAGAAGTTGTAGCAGGATATATAGAGAATGACAGTGAAAGGCTGTAAATACCCATGGACAGTAAGACACAAAATTGATGTCTGTTTTGGGACCAGGCGTAAGATTTATCAGGCCCAGACAAAAGTCTTTAAATCAGAAGCTGATGCATTCTCAGATAAGATGAGCAGCACTGGTAGGATCCAGTGTAGAGTTACTGATTTCTTATTAAAGTGCAGATTCTTAATTGGTGTTGCTCTATTTGTAAGCAAATAATACACCATGTTAACAATGCACTTTATTTTAGTAACTCCCACAAGCAAAGAGGGCTAAATACTGCTAAATACTGTTTTTCTAGATTAGGACTGGGAAATGGAAATACTTGCTAAACAAAAATATAAACTAGAATAAAGACCTTCATACTCACGATGTTCTGGTGCCAGTTTAGCAGCAGTTCCTCAGAAAATATTTTTTTTCTGGGATAAATCAATTTTACTTCCAGATATTGCCCTGAGTTTTGTAAGACAAAGTTGGCATATCTGTCCCACTGTCTGTAAAAGGTCTCTTAAGCAGGATACTCTCCTGGGACTTGGGTTGGCTGAACATATTCTTAGAACAAATGTTATAATGCTCATTAGATAAAACTACAATCTCAGTGCGTAAAAGACTCTTATCTTTTCCCACATGTGTGGCATATAATCTCAGTCTTCTCTTGATTTTTGCTTCTATGTGAGGTTTCCAAATCAACTCATCCTCAGCAAATATAAACATCCCAGATGCCAGTTAAAGTAATAAAATCCCAAGCATTTCACTTGTTCTCCAGTCTTCCTAACTCAGTCCCCATACTAAATCCTTCGTGCTCTACACAGTTCACACTGGCATTGCTACAATCTCTTCATTGCTAGCTTTAGTGTTGCCCACTTCTGCCCCTCTCAAACCCATCCAGATATCTGCAGCAATCACCACTACTATTTCTTTATCCTTGTATTAGGTACTTAATCAAAACCAAGCTCCTCACTTCCACCTCCGAGACGCTCTGTAATTTGGGGTGCTCATACTGGTGTAATTTTCTAACCCCATTCTCTACTCTTCCTGGAGATTTTCTTCTTCCCTTACCCGTGTATCCTTTTTGTGTTGTCTTATTAGGCCCCTTCACTATGAGCATCTGTCTTGCTCTTTGCCAAGCCTCAATTTTTCTTTGGTGTTGTTCTCCAGTGTCCAGTCAGAGGAGCTGGGATGGGGGTCTGGGGGAAGCAGCACTGGATAGGAAGGATTTGGGGGGGAAGTCTGAGAGCTCCGTGCAGAGAAAGCTTGAGCTTGGCAAGCTCCCAGCCTTTGCCTGACTCCTGTGGGAGCCTGGATGCCAAAGCCACACCTCTGGGAGCAGTCCAGCCCCCAGGGATGGAGAGAGCAAGAGAGAACATTTTTCTAGGCAAAAAGAGCTGCTGTTGTCTCAGGTCTCTATAGTAGCCATCACACTGGTCGCTCCACTTCCCTCTGATGTATTCCAGGTGGAGGGGAAGTCCAGAGAATGTCATGTAAGAAATGCAAATAAAAATATATTTCTAGACTTCCTTCTCTTAAGTACTGCCTGCCAAAACCTTCTTTTACTGTTTTGCCTATGGATGTGTTTTATTCTTTTGTCTCGTTCTTCTGGTAAAAGAAGTACTACTTGCTGTGAGTTTACATAACTTGCCTTTTTGCTGCTCTGGAAATGACTGTGGAACTTTGGTCTTAATTAGACTCTCAGTGTAAGTCCTGTTTTAATGAACAGCTGAAATATGTGAATAACATAAAGCTTCAGAATATGGCTGCAGAGTTGGATACTTAAAGCTGGTCACCTGGCTGGGTCTATGGGAAGATGAGTGCTTAGCACCCAGGTGAAGGTGTAGTAAGGGGGAAGGGACTCCCTGAAATCTGAGTAGGTTTGAATTTAGCTGCAGGTGGACCCCTCTGCCTGTGGAAGAGTTGTGATTCAGAGCCTGTACCTGTGTACTGAACAGTTTGCTCCTGCATCACAGCTTCACTGTGCAATGAAGTGACAGACGTTGCAGCATCGAGGGTTCAGGCTACAGTTTGAGATCCAATCTATTATGTTACTGAGTTCCTCCTGCAGCCCAACAAAGAGCTTGAGCTCTGCCTGCCCCCATGGAGGAGAAGGTTTTTGATAGTTTGCTCTTGGAAACTCAGTATACAAAGTGTGTTTTTCCACTCAGTATACAAAGTGTGTTTTTCCACTCAGTATACAAAGTGGGTTCACAGAAGTTGGCACAACAGTGAAATGTTCCTTTGCAGAAAACAGAAAATGGACTAAACTCAATGTAAAATTAAATCGACCAGGAAAGTTGCAGAAGTAGTAGCAGCAGGCCAAACCCCTGTGGTTTTTTACATCTCCCTTAGTCTGGCTGACCTTCAAGTCTCAGACATGAGGATGTGCCTAGATGGTCTGTTTGGTTGGGGTGACTGTAAGACCTTAGTTTGTGTAGCCAGCAGCATACACAAAGTGATGTGCTGCTGCTCATGTCTGCCTTTAATTCCATAGTCCAACAGGCCAAGTAGTTGTTTTCAGCTGAGTGGAGCAGAGATAGCCTCCAGCTCAAGTCCAGAGCAATGTTCAAACTACACCTTTGTAATCAGGATACTCTCAGGCTCTGCTGCATCTTAGAGATTAATATGGAGAAGGATTTGTGACTACAGGCTTTTAGACCAGACTTCTAAGAATGCAGGGAAAGAAAAAGAAAGCAGAGGTCCTTTTAAGATCAGTTAAGATCCTGCAATTTTGTGGTTTTGTTTGGTTATTGGGAGTTACAGCTGAACTCTTCCATCTCTTCCAGCACTGCATTTGATGCAGAATCAATACAGAGACCAGCTCTGATGCAGAAACTGGAATCTGAACACTCTCTCCTAACTAGGAGATCACATTGCCAATTTAACTCACATCTACAGGTACGGTGGGAAAATGTAGAGAGATTTATAGAAGAGAGATTGGAAAGAAAGAAATTGCTAGTTAGATGATGTTTGAAGTGATAGGGAACTCTGGGGAAATAGGCAAAACTTGAAGAGCAGCAAAAGGATAAAAATGGTGACGTTCTCTACAGAGGCTGAATAAAGTACATTTTATTCACTGAAAAAATAGGATGAGTAAAGGCTAAATCCCACAGTCCCTTCCTCATGAAAGGAATCCCTTTGACTTAAATCCTTGTGTAAAAGTATTTCTGTGAGTAAAGAATTCATTGGACTACGTCCAAAACCAGGTTAAGGTTGATGTTTTCACAGAGATGCCAGTCTTTCATATGCCACCCTAGGCAGTAAAAGACACTCGAGGGATACATTTTACAAGATGTACCAAATAAAAACCCCACACCTTTGCCCAAGTATGTGGGAGGTTCAGGGTGGCAGGGGGCTAACAGGAAGGTGACTCGGTGACCTGGGAGGCAGGGTCAGTGGTGACAACTCTGCCACAGCCAAGCACAGACCCTCTGCTGGGGAAGGTCGTTGCCAGCACAAACTCGCACAAGTTTTTTTGGCGCCTGGCCTAGAACAACACAGGGCTGTTTTTTCCCTTTTGTGCTCAACTCTGCTGCACTGGAACAATGTGAGATTTTTAATATTATATGCAGGAGGAAGAAAGAATGCAACCTTTTTTCTTCCCCCCTCCCCAATGTACTTACCTCTATGTATGGTGGTGTTACAATGCCAGGTCAGCCAATGCCTTATTCCAGCAACCAGTTTTCATGCAAAGGGAACAAGGGGCAGCTGTGAGTGATCAGGGCACCTGTAATAGTCACAGACAGATGAGAAAGCCCAGGATGTGCTGCCCCCACATGCCCCCACCTTTAACTTTCTGCAATGGATTCTTCAGCTTCTGGCTGCCAGGTCCAGCTGATGCAGAGAGAGGGAGAGAGCAACGAGCAAAGTAGAAGAAGGAAGGTTTTAGGTGCTTAAAGCTTGATAGACAAGTGAGATAAGTCCCATTTTCCCCATGCCCTGCTCTTGGCACCAACAACTCAGGGAACCAAGTTGCAAATCTTGCACTTGTCCAGGTATGCCTGGATGGAGTTGAATGACTCTGGCCATGCGTGACTCTTCCCACATCTTCAACACAGCTGTTGGAGTGACCCTTGGCACCTACCTGCCCAGCAGCCCCAGGAACAGCTCCACTCTGCCTCTGTGATCCCAGCCTGAGGAAGCCAGAGGAAGAACTGCTCATCACCCTCAACCTCCTCTAGAACTTTGCAGAAGGTGTTTTGAACATGCACAGACCCAGTGTCATTGAGGCTTAATGCCAGGCAGGTGCTCCCTGTTTCAGGACCTAAATGGTTAATTTTCAAGTGGCTTCTTAGAGCAGATGTTCCCATGTGTATCCCCTCCTTCCCTCTTCTGACACATTTCCTACACAAACAGCAGATTGCATTGCTGCTGTCCTTTTGATCTGCAGGAGGGGGAGGAAAATCCCACACAAATGATATTAGTTCTCTTTTCAGGCAGGCTGGTGATGGTGCGTACGGGCATGTGCCTCCCTCCCACCTCTCCCTGCTCAGATGTCTTTTCTGGGACTTTCTTCTTTAGTCTCTGCCCACTTCTAGAGCTGATTTTAAGGTTGATTACCTTGAAGTTTGGAAGGAAAGAGGAAGCAAGGCTGGGCAAATTGTGGAAAACTTATGATCGCCTAACATTGCTGACTGTCTAATCACATACAGTGGCTGGGGTACAGGCTGATCTGCTGCCACTCACGTGGTGCCTCACACTTGTGTGCTTGCACTCTTTGTGGGTGCTGATGAGTTAAGCCACACTGCCTTGGTGAGCCTTAAGATCTTAACAGACAGGAGACTGTCTTTGAGCTTGTGTCCAAAGCCATTCCCACTCCCAAACTTCCTGTCCAGGCTGGTCAACCTGCATGCCTGCATAGCCTCAGGCTGGTTGCAGAGGGATGGCTCCTGCAGCTTCAGTGTGAGGCAACTCAGGGAGGATGGCAGGACCCTGGGTGATCAGATCAGTATGGGGAGATCAGTCCTTCCCTCTTCTAGGATAAGAACCAGTGATAGCAGATAAACTTGGCAAGACAGCAGGTTCAGGATGAATTGAAAGAGGTGATTACAGTATGGTAGCTAAGGTGTGGATCTCCTTGGTACAGCACCTTCACAGTGTCAAGAATGCATTGGGCTTGGAGGACTATGAGAAAATTTCATGGTCAATAAATTCACCAAAAGGTGGTAAATACAATGCACTAGGTTTGGCTTAGAAATCTACACAGTGTTGACACAGTGCGAGGGATATTCTGGGGAAGCATCACTCTTTGCTCACCATGTTCATACATGGAAAAAAGACACTAGACTAGACATTTTGGTCTGCCCTGGGATGGCCTTTTTAGTATCTCAAGACAGGGAAGAAAGCTTCCTGTCACTCTGCTACTGGCAGCAGTAGCAGAAGCCCTCTAGAGGTATTGTGGAGATGATGGAGGTAGGTGTGCTGGCCACTGATTTTTCCTGCATCGTCCTCCTATTTCCTCCTGTAACTGGACTGATGTGAAAAAGGCAAACAGTTCTGCCTGAGCCTGTTCCTGGAAAGACCCAACATCGTTGTTCCAGAAAAACTTTTGGGATGGCTGGGATGCTTAAAGCTGACAGTGTCACTGGCCTTGCCACAGCAGCTGGGTGGCTGCAATGACACAAGGCAGGACACATGTGTGAGCTACCCTAACAGTGAGCTGGCTGCTGCTGATAAATCTGAATGTAGCCAGCAGAGTTTTGGAAATTGGATCTTTTTCTTCATTTAATTTTGTCTTCTTTCCCTGCTTTAGCATCCTCCTCATTTCTAACCCCCAGCAGTAGGCTTATAGTATCAGGGCTCTCTCCTGTTGTCTTTGGAGACTTCTATAACAAACACTTTATTAGGAGAATGATGTTTCTTGAGGCAGGGGATGTGAAGGCTCAAACATGTCACTGTGACCAGCCAAAACAGCAAGCCAGGGAGTGACTGATTGAAATGCTCTAAATAACAAATTCTTTTAAACTGAAAACAATTCCAAAGAGACACAGCATATTTGCAGATGTTATTCATATAGAGGGAGAGTCAAATATCATCAAATAACCCACTAAGCCTGACTTGCTCACTGGCTTAGCGAGGATACACTAAGCTTTGTGCTTTATTTCACTTCGTTTCTTGGGCGTGTAACCAGAACCAGGCAGTCTGCAGCAGTCAGCCTGCATATTCAGTTCAGATCCTCCTTCTATAGGTAAAATTGTTAAAACTGCTCCAGATTTTGTAATGAAACCATCCCCGTGTGACTGTTCACCAGCATTTCTGCAGAGGCAGAAAGGACACACAGATGCTGGGTGGGTCTGTGTGGTTGCGTGTATTGGGGAGGGTGCGTGCGGTGACGCGGGCCGGCATGGGCAGTGCCAGCACCTCTGCTTCCCCAGTGCCAGCCCATCTGCCCTGGCACAGGGCAGCAGGGGCAAGCGGTGCTGCTCTCAGGGTGAGCCCAGCCCTCTGCAGAAGCCGGGCAAAAAACACATGTAGCAGCAATGGGCAGCAGTGGGGAAAGGAAAGAGCAGAGTTGTCACACTCCTGGAAAGAAAAGTGCAGGTTGTTTTTCTTGCATGGCATCTCAAATGTAGCAGCTTTTCTGGTTGTGTTTGGGCTGTTTCTTAGATGGCAATTTTCTGCTATCCTTGGATTTCACAAATTTCTGATGTTTGGTGTTTCACCTTGGCTCCAAGGGGAAAAAGAAACCTGCCCAGTTCTTTGTTTTCCCCATTTACAGTTTCTCAATATTCCTTTACTGAAACCCATCAAGTAAGCTCTTGTTTCAAAAAGTACAGGGTAGAAAAGCTAGATTTTGCTGTACTCTCATTTCCCTGTAACTTTTCTGAAGTTAATGAAATGATGAGAAGTTAGAGACTGAAAAGCAGTCAGGAAAATGGGGACAAATGAATCCCTCCCACTCCTCACCATGGCATCTCCCCAGCATTTTCCATTTCATTTTATTTAACAGTCACAACTCTAGGAAACAGAATTATTTATCAAGTAATCAAATCTCCATTGTGAATGCTCAAAAAAGTGATTTAAAAAATTTATTTCTGTAAGTATTAGACCTTGTTGCTATATATTCTTAGGGCTGTTCAAAAAGGAGGTTTTTTTGGGGAGTACACATGTAGTTGAAAGAATGCCAGGGGTGTCTGAAACAAATGAATTTCAAATTCAAATGAAATAAGGTGAGGAAGGGGGGAAAAAATGGGAAAAGTTAAAAGCAAAAGCTTTGGAGAAAATCAGGTTCTGTCAGACACACTGCCAGTCACCAGGAGCTCAGGCTGTACACAGGAGACAGGGTTTTACCCAGAAGCATGGGAAGACTGCAGTCTCCACAGACTGTGCAGGTACACTTGCTCTTAGATGTTATTCTGTCCATCAGACCATATTGTCTCTATGATATCATCAAAAGCTGAAAGCAATTTCTCTGTTTGTGCTTTTCTCAAGTTGCCAGCATCCCTCATTCCCAACTCACAGTTGGGCCATCACTTGGTACAAGCTCTCCTTCCCAGCTGCTTTTACAGGTTTAGGTGGTTGCACTTTACATCAGGAGAATGTATGATGCATTTCAGCTTTTAAAAATATAATGTTATCAGTTTCATTGCCTTGTGTGTAATATATATATTTATGAAGTGTGTGTCCATAAGGTTTCTACCACTGAACTTCTAACCCTGTGGTAGCCCTAAGGCTTAGTAGACTTACAAGCAGCAAGACTCAAATTCTTTCCTTTTAACATCAAATAATTCGTTATTGTGTGATTTATTCAAAGGCTGCAGTATGGAAAGTAAGAAATGCCCGTCGTTGCCAATAATATAATCACATGTGGGGCTTAATCCTGTAAACATGCACAAGTAAAGTTACTTACGTATCTAAATCTTTGGTTCATGCAGCCATTTGAATAAACTCCTCAGCCTGAACATGCATCTGTACAGTATTTAACTCAAAGGGTTTGAGCCAGCCTGGGGTCTTTGTGCTAAATATATAATAATTATTATAATGAGGGTATTAATGATTTGTTTGTGTGCCGTTCTTACATCTAGTGCCAAATATTATATAGAATGTGTATCTGGGAAGAATTTAGCCCTTCACATTTTATATCTGTAGTAATCCATGACTGAGTTGCTGGATTCCATCTCATTTGTAAATGCCATATTTTTTTCCAGAACATCTGTTTAAACCCACACTGGATAGCTGCCAGATTAGTGGAAAGGATATGGTATAAAGAAGACTTTTGTTTCCTCCGAGCAAAGAGAAAAAAATAAGTTACAAGTCAGTGCATATTGCCGAGAAGCAGCAACTTTTTCTCTCTAGAAGCAGATGTCCTGTAGTGTTTGAGAATGAAATGTTTTTGTGTCTCGCAGGCAAAGGTTCTGTGCTTCAACAATATTGATTGTCAGTTAGTACAGGCTGTCAGCCTGCCATAGTTAACCTACCAGTTGTTGGAGAGACAATCATGAGCAATTAAGAATCACATTTTGCAGTTTCAAATGCATCCATATTGCCACTTTATTCAAAATCCTTTTTTTGTGTGTGTGTGTTGGAAAGTACATTGGTGAGAGAGAAGGAGTGTTCTTTTTTCCCCCTGCCAACCGTATTTTCATTGCTGGCCAAATTAAGAAAGATATATATTGCTCATAAACTTGCTGCAATTTCTTGATTAAAATCTTACATGCAGACTCCTTTCAACATCAATCTATAATAATAAGGAGGGAACACATTGCTTTGCACATCTTTGTGTTGTGCCTCAGATGCAAAGCACCAGCATCAGGGAAAGATTCAGCTGCAGAGCAAGCAGTAGCACAATGAGCAAAGGATCATTCTTCGTGAGGATGGGCCTTTGTGATTTGAAACGGGGAGGATAGTAAAACTAAAACCAGAATGAGCCAAAGGCTGAGCAGCTAAAGTTACAACGGTGCTGGCTATGCAGCAGCTATGAGAACAGCTGATAGAAGCAAGGTAGCAAAGTGTTCAACCTGTCACACCAAGAAAAACAGTCCACCTGAGAAGAAACACAGAATGCTACACAACCCCAAAATTAGCAGTAACTGGGAAGCTTGTGGCTCTTGTCACCCCTCTGCCGAGCATCCTTCAAAGCTTTGGTAGCTAATGGCATTTTAGAAGGAAATATCAGAGACACTGGGTCTGGGCACTCTCTTCCCATAACTCAATGTGTTACAAAGCCTGTGCCAGGCACTATGCACATTATGTTGTGACAGACTGTGTACATACCATCACATTGGCTGGTGGTTTTGGTCCAAACACCTGGGAACCATCTCAACCTCATGAGCCAACATAACTTAGAAGGACATTAGGCAAGGACAAATCCTGCCTCCTTTTTCAGAACTTTCCAAAAGAAATCATTTCCTAAGAGCAATAAAAATCCATCTGTTCTTCCAAGAGAACACACAACTCATGTCCTCAAAATAGTTTTCTGACCATCAGATGACTCCATAGGGTTTCTCAGCATCCTAAACCTCAGAAGCCCTTCCCATGCCTCTGCCACCCACATCTCATGAAATCCGTGCCTGGTCTGTGTCCATAATGCTCAGGAGAATGGGACCAGCACTGTCAGGTTTCACTGGTGGGAATATGCCTCTTTCAGAACACATGAGGTTCTGCCTTACACATGGGGAAGGCAAGTAAATGTCCTAAGCAAAACCATATACATCATTCAGAGATTGTCAAGAACAACTAGTAGAAAATGTCAGCATACACTTCACAATTAAGAGTCTCAGAAAAAACAAGTTGCCTGTGAACCTGTCCATGGAAAGGGTTTCTTTCCCACCTTGTAGTCATCTCTATCCCATTATCATCACAAAAAACCCCAAACCCTGAGCAACGTCAAAACAGGCCAAGCCAGCAATGGACTTGAGCCGAGTTCCACAGTGCTGCCTTGGCACTGCAGCACTGATGGATTACTCAAGTGAAATCTGCATGATTTAGGATCTCAGCAGAAGTATTTCAGAAATGACTGCCAGTTAGGGGCAGCAGCACTAGCAAATTAAAGGTGTTGAACATGGGGAATCACAAGAAAAAAAGGGAAATCGTGTAGCTGAATAATATTGAGAAATCATCTCCCACACACGAATGTACACAGGTTCTGATACCAAGGCTGGTATGAGTATAAAAGTGAAGAGTTTCATCTTTAGTAAGACTTTGTCAATTCAAAACATAGATTAAAGGGATTTCTGTGCAGTTGCTCTCTCTGACCATCTCCACCTCTCCTCTGTACAAAACACAAGTTTGTGGTTTCACAATCACATTTTCCTATTTTTAAAACACATTTTCTCTGCTGTCTCGCTTTGTGAGAAAGACACTGAAACTGCAAGAGAAACTGTTTTGATGGAGGAAACTGAAATGCCTTTGTGTATGACATGTGAACAATGGAGCAAAGTAAACACCGACCAAAATAGAAAGCGGTGCTTTATTTTCTCTCTGATCTTTCATTTTTAGGGGATATTTGTGATTACGGAGATCTTCCAAATAGGAAATTTTTAAACAGCTAATGTAATAGAGAGTTTGGGTGTTAGCATGCAATGAAACAGTATCTTATCCTCACTGGCAACAGGACACAAAGATTTCTTGTATTTAGGACTCTTCCTGAAACCAGCAAGAATGATGGATAGATGTCTTTAAATGGACTGAAGATCTTTGCAACACACTCAGTAACTAAACACTCTGTCTCTTTGATTCTTCTAGGATTAAACATTCCAGAAAACTAAACATGATTTCCCCCCCTCTCCTATGTTTGCTTCTGAGTTGAGGAAAATTTTTCTATCAAGTGATTCAAGTTGTGGAAAATGTCAAGTACTCTGAGCACCTTACTATGATTTATCATCCCCAAAACCTCGATCCTGATATCAGAGATGAGAAACTTGGATCTATATTGAGAAAATGACTTTGTTTTATGCTAATCTCGATCAAACTGTTGACACTGACATTAAGCAAACATACTAGGGTGTAATTACATTTTACACGGACCTATGAAATATTCATGCAATAGTAATGAATACATACATGCAATCATACAATATCATCATCATAAACTGTGGTCAAATACATATGATATTTGCAATGCTTATACCTTGTTCATATAAATAAATATTCATTAGAAATGAAACTAATTACTGCATGGTTGATGACAGCTGAGAATATTAAACACTGCTACTGAATTATGCCTTCAAAGGCAATTTTGAAATGGCATTAATTTTCAAGTTGTGGGTCGGTTTATTTGTCCAGCTATGATAATATTTTCTTCCAATGGAAAGAAAAATGTTTATACTAATCGTCATGAGAACATCTAAGCATTTTCTGTGACTAGTAATCAAATTAGGGAGCTGTGAGTGTCTGTAAGTACACCAATGTTAGTCTATTTTCATATTTAAAATTGGCCTTTCCCACAGCTCATTCAAGTTTATGTTCTAGCCACATGTCCCACAGATAAATAAACAGATGCTCTATATAAAGAGTTAGATCATATTCTGAATGAGTGAGGAACATATGTCATCATTAAGGGAAGCTTTGGTGCCAACGCTGGCATTAAGGTAGAGGAAAGAAAACAGGGAAGAACTTGAAATAGAGCAACATAATCCCAAGAAAGTTGTCAAAACCATAAGAGAGGTTATTTGTGCTAGAGTTGGCAAGAAAATGTTGTTTGGCAGTTTTTGCTGAAAAACAAAATAATAGCAAGAGGAAGTTTTGTTTTTTTAATTAAAATACATCCTCTGTTGTTAGTAGTTTTGGGCTGAAAAAAAAAAAAGGATTTTTTTTTTACCTCAATGTAAGAAATCCCTACATTTTGTTTGAGGAGAACTTTATACAAGAGATTTAAGGTACCCACTTTTCCAATGAAAACAATGACAAAATGAATAAAACTGAAATTTCCAAAGGATATTCTCTTTGTTGGAAATCTCCTTTTTTTTTTTTTTTCAGTAAGAAATTTTCATGTAAGTTTTTTTTCACATGTCATTGATGAAACGAAGATATCCAGATATAGCTGATAATAGATCTTTTCCATCTTTACTAGATGACATTGCTTTTATTGTTACTATTGTGTTGTGCACTTCATAAATTCAGAGAGGAAAGACAGTTCATACCCAGGAGATCATTGTAATCCAAGTATAAATCCACAGGCTTTATTTAGAAAAAGTACAGTATCGAGTTTTTTTAATTACATGCAGAAATATTGTTCAGAGGAAAATACTGTGCACACATAAAAAGAATTTTTTAGTTCCCTAGTTCCCAGAGCATGGGAAAATCATGCTATAAGTAAAAAAAAAAAAAAGAAATGTTATCTGCAAATGCCTCATGAATTTATCTGCAATTTGATCATAGCAAATGAGCGGAGCACTAACATAGAAAACCTGGAAAAGACGAAAGAGCTCCCTGAAGTACCAGAAGAGAGAGGGGAGTCTGTGAGGGCAGGGGAGAGATCACTGATGAAATTAGAGAGTTTCTGTGAGATATTGTTTCAGGTGATGTTTGATTTCCTAAATCACAAACTTCCTAAGATACATCCGTAGTTGCAGAGAATAATAATGCACAAAGAACTGGCAGGACTGAGCTGATGTTACACTGATTTTCATCTCTAAATTCCCCAGTAAAGAGCTTATTTCTTGGATGAAATCCACAAGAACTGGGGGATCCAAGGGTGGGAAGGGAGAGACTGTGTCAAGGAAAGGGAAAGACCCTTCTCCCTGCTGTTGGTATAGCTTGGTGGGATCAGGAAGTTGGGGGCCAGGCTGTGCAGCCTTTGGCCAGTGGTACACAGGGGAGGTGGGATGAGCAGCACCTGCAGATCATGCACCAGCTCCAGAGGAGATTGCTGGCGGCTTTTGGCTGCCAATTGTATCGGTCAGTGGCAGCATGTGAAGATTTGTCAGTACACGGCCGGATCTCTGTGAGACTTGGCTGCCTGCACCATCTTTTTATGCACTTAATTTGAGAAATCAGTACATGACAGAAATTTCTGATGGCCTGACGTGACAGAAAACATCAAGTGCTCTGTAAGCTGAAAACCTCCTCTAAAGCCTCAGATCCAGGTGTAGTCCTATATGAAACACCCACCTGGCATTCTGGATTTGGAAAAGATTGTCTGAACATTTTCTTGAAGCAGGACCATTCACACCAAGAAGCTCTGAGCTATTTCTTGACCATGGTTGTGCTACTGCCCTTCTTCCCAGGTGTCCAGCACTGCCACTAAACCAGTTCCACACCAACCAGCTCCTGCCAAGGGATCCCAAATGTTTAGGAGTGAGTAAAGGAAACAGCCTGGTCCAGAGCGGTCACTTAAGTTGTCTTCTCCCAGTAGTTGTGGCTGTTACCCCATGCTGTGGGTCTCTTGGATGGACAGGTCCTCTGAGATTGACTGAAAAGAGAGCAGAGCCGTGGTTTGCTGAAAAGTCAGTGAGCGCTGGTGGCCAGTCAGTAATCAGGTACCTTCCTACCTTGCTCCAGCCATTTCGTTTATGTGATAGTTTGTGGGAAACATCTGGCATGGCATCTGACTGATGTGTCTCCAGATCCAGAAAGCTGAGAAAAAACAAAGCAGCCACCAGGGATAACAAAATGCATTTTTATGCATCATAGGCCTCATTCTCTCAGCCTCCAGACCTAAGCAGGGGTAATTCAGCTAAAGTTGGTGAAGGACGGGCTAAAGATAGAGTGAACTTTGGTTAAAATGTTCCTTCCTGAAGAGGCAATCCCTGAACCAGGCCATCCAGGTTCGTCTACTTGCACCATCACTGATTCTGTGCACGACCCTGGGCAAGTAATTTTTCTTTCCCTCACCTCAGCTTCTCTCTCTAAATGAAGAAGACGCTGCTTTGGTCACACATAACAATATCTGCCAGTGGAGTCTGGAAGAGTTAAATGTAATTACAACCATTGTGGCCCCATCGATTATTGTACATAACTTTCCGTGATCACCCAACAACAAAAGTAAAACAGGAACTGGAAGGTGAAAAGTTTTCAGTTCAGCCTGAATGTGCAGAGTATGTTTTTAGGGCAGATTCTGAACCACTGCAACAGCTTATCAGTGACCATGGTGGATTCTCCACACAGAATATCTACAGGTGGTTTGAGTGTTTTTTTGACATTAAGGACAGAGATTACAGAGGACTAGAAATGTGTTTTAATACTCAGCTCCTTCATCCAACAGCTGATGTCCTCACTGCTATAAATTAAAGATAATACTATTACATAAGGGAAACCCAGGCCTCTGCAGGGCTCATATTCACGTTCCAGTTACAGTGAGTGAACAAGCTACCTCATGTTGGCTGAGATACGGGAACTCTGCGGGTACTTGCTCCTACAAGCAATAACAATTGCTCCCTACTGTGTGCTACTGCAGTTTTTTGCTTTCCCCACCAAAAGAAGTGTCGTTCCACTGCCTTTACAAGAGACGAAGCATGCACATGGTGGTAACAGTTGCCCAGCTCAGGTGGGCTGACAAGGGCTAGCTTGTCAAATGGCAGTAATTTGAACAAATGTCAGAGCACTAATATTGAAACTCTGCTGAAATGAGAAGACCTCTTTGGAGATGTGTTCATTCTTAAGATGTCATAAAAGTGGATGTGGTTGTACAGTGGTGAAGTTCAAACGGGTAGCCCACAATCTTCTCCCCAGGCCTATGAGAAGGTCTCTAGCTTCATAACCAGTCATCACTGATGCTATCCACAGTCACTGCTTAAAATACTCTCTGTTGGAATACACCAGAACAGCCCTCCTCCCACAGCCAGCCCCCATACGGAATGATCTAAATACAAAAGGAATTACAAAAAGAATTTTTTTGGAAATAATTAGGTCAATTAGAATGTAACAAGGAGAGTGGTCTAGACGTAGACGGCATTTAAATTAGCAACAAGCTGCTCCATTTGGGTTCTTCAGTTCAATCACCTATTTAATCATCAATTCATCTATGTGAATTCCTAGCAAATTAGAGAATTTGCTAATTTAACATACCCTGAAGGTGGTGACTAAATTATGTATCAATGTCGCTGATGCCTGTGCTGTCTAAAGCATAAGAGAAGCACACCCAGGCTGTTCAGAGAGGGCCCTTGGTGTCACACGAGATCCAGGGATGACACAAAATGCTGCATTTTAGGAAGGTCTGTGAGGTTAAAAAAGGCACTTTGGTTCTGCATTAGCCACTCTGATTTTTGTCTAAACTTTCTCTGCCCCAACCTGAAGCATATGCACAAAGCTGATGGTAAAAGAGAGAGAACTGAAATAAATTTCATTTGCAACATGTACTGTCCTCCAAATTGGCAGGTGGACATTTTTGAAGCCAAAGGTTAATGAACAACAATCACTTTTACAAGCAATATAGTATAAACAGATCTAAAAGTGAGAGATGATACAGGAAACCAGAGCGTCCTCTTACATGATATGCTAAGAAACCAATCCTGTGGCTTGCATAGCCCTTCTCCCAGGCCATAGAAGATGCCATCAGGCTCTCCTAGAGGGGCTAACCCTTACCTGGGTGAAACTAGCCCCAGGGGAAAGCCTGCACAAGAGTTATTCTCTAATTGCAAGTGGCACATAAAAAAAAAAAAAAAAAAGAGTCTGTTCTGACTTTATAATTGCTGCCCTGCCAGAAGGCAAAGTGCACTTCCTCTGGGCTCAGATGTGATCCTGTGATCCTTTTGTATCTTTCTTCAGGACTGAGATGGACTTCAGCAAGACTGAAATCAAGCTCTGAAGAAAACAAGTGTACTGAAAACAAGTGTCTCTGTAAGGGATCTTTTCAAAAAAACTTTGGTGGGGAGGGAATGGAAGATGAGGAAGCTGGGTGGGGAAGAAATCTGGGAGGAAAACAAAACTGGAATTTCTAATTTCATGCTCCACAACCTCCATGTTTTACCCTCTTTCCCATTCACTTTCTTTTTAGACTCAGCAATCTGAGGAAGCCCCTACTGTGTAGCCAGTAACAGATTGAAGATTCAATCTTGGACTTTGCCTAGAGCAAAAAAGATGGTATTATTTGTCACACAGAGTAGTTCTGCTTAAACATCCCTTAGAAAAGGGCATGCTCCTGTCTGGTGAGACCAGGCTGACAGTACCAGAGGTCATTACAGGAGTGGTGGGTGGAGTGGTACCTCTACAGGTAAGAGGCAGCATCGTTCCAGTGCAAGGTGCACTTTGTCAGCACACCGTCACCTGCAGGGATTTCTGAGAGGTTATGTGGTGACTTGAACACAGACCTACCCTCAAAGAGTTTGGATGCTTCTTGAGTGGTATTCAAATGCCTAGAGATATGGGGATGGGTGCAGCCTTGGCAAGATTTTTAAAGTGAGATAAAGAGAAATGAATAATCAGGCATCTGACTGGAGCTGAAAATTCACATCTCTTCTCGGGATTGGTGAACTGCTTTGTCTAAAATAAGATGCAATTTGAATCTTTGCCAGTTGCCTGTATTAAACTGAATCTTTTTTCATTTTTTTTCCCTCTTAAGATCAGAGATTGCTTTGTTCAGTGTTGGAGCACGTCAGAAATTCTTCTGTGATCCTTGGAAGTCTAAGTTGGGGGAGTGGAGAAGGAGTTGCCATATTGCTGCATTTGGCACCAGGTGCAACTGAGTGAATGTTGCCTCCAGGTCTGGGTCTGTGATTCAGCAGGGATTTTGATAAATTGAAGAGGCTGCATAGATGCAGGTACCCACCTTGCTACCTCTCCATGCCTGTTTTAGGACATTTGGCTTGGTTAAATATAAACTAGAAACAAAGAAAAGGCCCCTCCACTCACTCTGAGGCTGGCTGTTTTCAGAGGTTTGCCTTTCAGCCCAGGCCCTTGCACAGAGACCAGCTTTCTTCCATAGCCCCTTGCTGGCTTTAAAACACCTTGCTCCCTTCCCAGAGGGATAATGCTGATAATGGCAGAGAGCTGGCTGTCCCCAGGCCTTCAGGACTGTAAAAGGTTTGAGACACTACCACTGCAGAGGCAGGAGAGGGGTTACAAGAAAAACTCCCTTTGACTTCAGCAGAAAGTGAGATTATTTGGGCAATAAGTGAATACAGCAAGTATATGCTAATGTGGCCAATCTGAAATGAAAATAAAGACAATTTTAGCTTTCCTCTACAGTGCCTGATTGAAGAATTTGGTCACATGGCAGGAAAGGTCACTGAAGAGGTCTCTTTTAACAGCAGCTCATTTGTATTTTAAACTTGGTCATTTGTTTCTTCTATGTGAATCACCTCTTAACTTCATCTTTATTTACATTGATCTGTTTTCATGTTTTGCTTTGTGTTGCAAGCAGAATTTTCTCTATTGGCCAGTTTGAAGCAGTGGCAGAGCCATTCCCATGCAACTCCTATTTGTCCTCTATCCGAGAGAAATAATTTTTCCTAATGAAAGAGCATTATGGCAATTGCACTGACATGATGCATTTTACACTGACTGGTCAAGATCAATTCTAGAAACAAACTGTATCATGCAAGGGTTTCTACTCTTCCATTTGTCTCTGCAGTGAGGCACACGTCAAATACACTCCATGTCACATCACGGACAAGAACAAAAGGTTTGCATCTAAAACAGTGGGACTCGGAGTGAACGTTATCAGAAGTGTTGCATAGTGATGCCATCGTAGCAAAACACAGCTTCCTATCGGAGACACATGTCTCATGTGCAGAAGGATAGCAGCATTTGTAAAAGCATGCAGTACATAATGAGGAGAATTCCATCACACAGAGCAAGGAGACATGTCAGTGGCTACAAAGCAATAGATTTCATTCATACCTGAGAATAATTTGATCTTCAGTTTTCCTCCACGCTACTTACTGCGCCCAAACAGCTTGTACAAGCTATTGATGGGCAGAAATTGTCTGGGAGTTATGGCTTTTTAAGATCTGACTTTCTCAGCAGTTGCAAATGCAAGAGCAGAATACTGATTAGCTCTAAAATGACATATGCATAATAAAAAAAAAGGGACCCCAAGAATATAATAATTCAAGGCTACTTAAAATGAAATGTGTTTTTTGTAAACACTATGCAAATAGTGATTTTTGGGATCTGAGCCCGAGCCAAAAGCCAGGCTGATGCATTTCCAGGGAGTGCACAGTTAGTACCTCGACCGTGATAAGATTACAGTGAGCGTTTTTGACTATTGCGAACTATAAACAGAAATCTGAGCTGTGGGGGTCAACGTGGTGACTCAGCAATCAGTTACTTCATCCTGCTGCAGTCAGAGGACTGCAGTTTGGTTTCCAGCACCACATTTAGGATTTCCATCAGGAAGAGGAGATGAGTCAGGGAATTAGAGCAACCTTGCATTACTTAACTAGTGCTTGTGGCTTGATCAATGGCACTGGGAAGGCTTTGCTGTAGGGAACCCCTGCAACAGTGTCGCAGTGTGCTCGCTGTTACAGAGTGCTGGGGAGGGGAGGGGGAATAGGGGAGAGAAGAAAAAATGTATACGGTCAGCAAATAACGTGAGAATTTACTGTAGCATCACAGGGCAGATAAAATTTACTGTATTTTGCAGGAACTGATGCATACTCTATCCCAGCTGTGATGCAGGTAGACACAAAACTTTATATCCCGTGGCTCATAAATGCTATTTCCAAGGTACAGAAAATCACCATTAAACTAGAACACACTCAAAACCCCCAGTGTTCCTAGAGAAGGAGTGTGTCCTCACCGGTCAAATGCAACATCAGGCAAGTAATTAACCAATGCCTGGATCAAATGAGTGAGGTCTTGTTTATCAATCAATATCCTATTAATTAGCTCACGTGTCAATTTTAATTGAAGTGATTTGTATTGATAATGGTTGCCTGGGCATGTTGTATGGCATACCTGTAGGGATCTGTGCTTGCTCCTGGGCTTAACTTTTGGCAAATATTCTAACATAGGAAATACCTTCACAATTTCAAAATACTAATTTATTGAGAGGTAACTAGATGTGTAACTGATGGTAATTTATTAATAGAACCTATGCACGGAAAACCATCACCTAATAACTACATCTGGAATAAAAACAGAGTAACAGTTTTATATAAGAAGCCGTCTGGCTGAAGTTATGTCATAAAAAGGCTCCAATAACACAAATATGGGGGTAACATTATTTGTAAATTATAATAATAGCTTCCCACATCTGTTCTCATGGAGAGGGAAAGCTGTGTGGCTGCTGGTGTTTTATTTAAGGTTTGAATCCATCCATATTGCTTTACATTTTGTAAAAAAATATGTGACTCTTCATTTTGCCCTTTTTACTTTGTTAAAGGCAATGCTGTAGCTCAGGTTACTCTGGGGTTTTCATCATCCCAGGATCAGGTTGAACCTCTTCTGGAACTGAATTCTCCCAGGTGTGCTTTCAATGTAGAAATGACTCTTACGAGGACAAATATTAGGGCAATCACAGCTGCTTCTGTACTACTGAACATGATTGTTATTTAATAATTTATAGTATTGCCAGAGCTCCCTGGTGCTGCGTGGTGTTCTGGCACCTAAGAAGAAGCAATGTCTGCCCCAAGGAACATATAATCAAAAACCAGAAAAGGGACCAGGGGAAGGGAATTAATCAATGATTGACTTTCTCTGCATTAAATACAGGAGTGTCTGAGGTATGGAGATTAAATGACTTGACTAGGCTATGCAGACAGTCTATAAAAGAATCGGGAATTGAAAGTAGCCCCCTTCCATCTAAATTCAGACATGTTGAGTCATCAGTCAATAACAAGACTGATTTCCATGTCAGTAGCGTTTGGAGGCTTTAATCAGGTTTCATGTCCTATTATGCTGGGTAATGTGTAAATACAGAATAACAGATACTCTCTGCAGGCATGTCCTTAAACAGATCACTGCTGATTTCAGTGGACTTCTTCGTGTCCAGAAGGATACCCTGGGGTAGATCTGATTTTCTAAATAGGGATGAGATGCAGTAGATGAGAGTAAAACCTGTAGGATTTATGGGGAACAGATTATAGGTAATGGGATGACAGAGGTGCCTGAGCAAGGTATGCAGTGCAACAATTTTGTTGATCACTTATTTTGGAAAAGGGTAAACGAAGAATGGAAAATCATAAACCCTTCCAGTGGGAGTCTGATATCTATATGCTTTGAAGTATCTGAGAGATGGTGTTTTACTGAATTGCAAAGTTTTTCTGCCCAAGAATAAACCAAAACCATTTAAAAAACCTGCAGCAAAGCTCTTTTCCACTTTTTCACATAAACAGTCTGTAGGAAAGAGTAACCTACTTTGCTAACTTAAAAGTTGTGATGGTGAAAAGTAAATGGAAAATAAAGATGCTATAAAGGGAAGAACTGTGAGCACATTTGGAGGACATCTGCTGAGATGTTACTGGTGTCAAAGAAGCCCTGCCTATTTGGTGATGTCATTTTCTACAACTTCCAGCCTGTCCTGGAAGGCTCAGGGGCTGCAGTAGGAACATTGTGTGAGAGCCAGGCTGGATGTGGCAGAAAAATACTGTGGGCCTGACTCTCTCCAGGTTGGCAACAAGTATCTGGCTGAGGAGCAGCTAGCTCTCCAGCTGAAAGCAGATGACAAGACTGAGGCAGTGAAAATCGCAAGGCAGGTCAACAGGTTGATTTCTTTCACAGTTGCCTTTATTATTTTAATATTTATCTTGTATGTTAGACAAGCATCAAGAAGCTGCTGCACTGGACACAGACATACTGAGAAGCAGGTCCTGTTCCACCCAGCCCACAAGGGATGTCTCTGTTGTGCACAGGCTCTTAGAGGACCCAGCCTAATGTGTGAGCCATTCTGTTCAAGGCTGGGATGGGAAGTTCAGGCAGGCAATGCTCGATGACTCGAGGTCTAAGAAAACTGATGTTATATGCTGAGTATGTTGAGGGGTGAGGTGGGGTGACAACCAAATAGGTACCACATGTGCAGGGTTTTTTAGCCTGGATTTTGCAGTGTTTGTGCATGTGCCTGATTCTTATTCCTTGTATCTTCTTAACTTGTGGAAATCATCAGCTCATGTGACAGCAACATTGCCAATGCCTGCATCTATGTTAGTGTGTTTGAATCAGAAGAGTGCTTTTGAAACAAATCTCCTGACCATGCTGATTTACTGTGCTTTCATTCGTATCATGGGCCAGTCTGGGAGTGCATGAAATGGGCTCCCTTCCAGTGAACCTAAAGCAATGAGATCCTCCAGACCAGTTCACGTGAACTCTGGCCGCCACTGGGCATGCAGTCCATGGGACCCCATTACAACTAGCCTGAAGCACCTTCACTTCTCTGCACCGTGTTTGGTGTGGAGAGAAGTTCCTCAACACCAACTGAATCACTCCAGGAAACCACTCCTCCAGGGCTGCTACTGCTCACCCGAGCACATTTTTGCTTGTTGCTCACAGGAAACTTCAGGCTTAGGGGAGAGGAAGAGGGCTCAGGCTTGGGAGAGGAGCTCTGCCCTTCAAAGCAGGAGGGACATAACGCGCTCTGGCCACAGGACGCAACAGCCACAAACCTATCTGTAGGCACAACTAACAAAGCCAGTGTGGATGTAGCCAAAGGCTAGTAAAAGCACTTGAAAGTCTTGTGACAATAAGAAGACAAGCAGAAAAGGAGACCTCAGTGATTTCACTGAGGGCAGGCAGTAGCATGAGCTCAAAACTGATTAGACATCAAAGAACTACAGAAGAGAGATGCTCAAACAGAAATAAGAAAACTTTTTAAAAAATACATATATAAATATTTATCTAATATATAAATTATTACAAGGGTTCTCCTTTCGTAAATCTGCTTCTTGTATCATAAATAAAGCAGAAACTCCTCTTTCTTGTTCCATAAGCCATTGCTTTTTGGTTGGTGTCTGATCAGCATGACTGCAGAAATGAGGACGCAGCAAGGCTCTGAAGTAAAGAGAGCACCAAAGATAAAAAATTATCTTTCTTCTCTTTTCCTGATATTTTTTCATGGTACTGTCATCTTTTTTACCTATGAGGTGTGAATACAGATGAAGACATCACTAAGTTCAATTTTATGGCTGCAGTAGCCAGAGGGTCAGACCAGGATGATGCTGAAACAGTCACTTCTGCCCTTAAAAGTTTCCAAACGACACAATTTTGAGGAGGAGATTCAAAGGGTAGCAGATTTTCACATGCATGCAAATGTCCTGCAAAATACACTGAAGAAATTAAAATCAATACTTTCTCTTCTAGCATTAATATATGAATAATAAAAAACCCCTGTCAGTCGACTGGATAAATGTCATGTGTAAAGAATCTAAGAAGCCCCTGTCACCATGATGCCTAAAACCTTGATTAGAGCTCTTGATCTCTAGGAAAATGTAAATGTCAGGAAGAATGACTTGTTTTGTGCTTACTTCCACCTGGAGCTTGATGCAGCCAGAACCAGTGCTCTAAGAACTCATTGCTGTACATTTCTATTTTTTCTGTTTAGGGATCTGCAGGAATAATCAATCACTGAAACAGTACCCAAGTTAATATGCCCATATTTTGTCTAATTCTGTAATTTTAGGTGAAGAGCATCATCAGTATTGGGTCCATGAGAGTTGGGAATGCAACAGGAACCTCAAAGTTTTTACTTTTCTTTTAATCTATGTCTATAACTTCAGTATTTCGGTTTTAGAGGATTTGACTTTCTGACTGTGGTTAAGATCATGATGTTTCCTCACACAGATTATTGAAATTTCAGCATTTTCAGGTATTTTCCCAGGACTAAGAACTCATAGTGTGTTACTTTATAAGCAGGGGGTAAAAGCAGTGGTTTGAAGCAGACTTCAGTCCCTTCAGATCAAAGACCACATCTTCTGATGTGTTTCTGCAGTGCCTAATGGTGCCTGGTCCACAGCCGGGACTTGTGGGTGGACCTGTAGCAACAAAAGCAACTGTGGTGCTGTATGGGACAGAACGGATATATTTGCTATTTTTGTACCTTCTCTATCTAACTAGTGCATTTTTTATGTAAAACAATTTGGTTCTTGTTTGTATACTGAATTCCCCATATTGTGTTTGCTGCCCCTTGTCAAGGCTCATTATTCCTGGTGAAGAGACTGCTCTTACTTTGGAGTTTGCCAACAACCAGAAAAAGCCAGAAAAGCTTTTTGTGGGACTTTGAAACGTGCCTTCTTCCTCCTGCTCCTGCTGAGGAAAGCATGCTGCCATCCCAGGGCTGTCCAGCTTTAGCACCCTTGTGACCAGGAACAGAGGCTGGAAACCAAACCTAGGTCTTCTGTTCGACCTCTCCCACGCTTTTAGAGAGCCATCAGGAAGAGTTCCCAAAAATGCTTCAGCGAGCAGGCATCATCCGTTTTACTGCTCTTCACATGGCCCGTTTAGCTGATGGTCTTGTAGGATATTCATCAGAGAAGTATAAACAAAATGATACATTTCTCTATTCACAAGATGAACTTCTACAAAGCAAAACGACAATGTTTCCATATGACTGTATTTACAACTTTTTCCAGATAGCCTGCTATTGTTTTACTATTGAGAAACCCACTTTCAAATGTTGGATCTGTTCAATTTTAGAATCACAACCATGTTTATTATATTTGGTGCTGTGAAATGCACTTTTAATTTGTATTTTTACTGAGCCACATTTTTGTCTGAGTTGTTTGTTTCAAAGCTGTAAATGCCTAGACTGAGACACTAGCTCTGTAATTCTAATGGGAGGCCTATAGTCTCTTCCTCTCAGTAGAGCCCACCTTTTAAAAGTCACTCTTGGCCCATAAAGGTGATGTCAGTACTTGCAATTGAGGAGCAGAACTTGTTCTACTGGGGGTTAACTTAATAATCCACTTCATCTTACTGTACTAGTCTTTCTTCTTATGCCTGACTGGATAAAAAAAACAAAACCAAAACCACAACCAACCAAACATTTTTAACCAAAGCTGTATAAATTCAATGCTTTAAAATAACTTAAAAAAAAAAGATATTGTATCATATGTTATCTATGCATGTGTTAAAAATGGATGAGATCAGGAGCTCCTGCTCTGCTGGTGTGGTATTGACACGCTGTCTGGCAATCAACCATTTTTTGCCGCTAACCCCTATGCTCACTATTTTCAGGTAATGTAACACCAAGGAACAGTTGATGCACCTTATCCTGAAGCACTTAATAAACTAGAGCCAACAGATGTGAAATTTGAGGAAGCACTCAGGGAAATCTAGGGACTTCCCTGAAAATTAGGGTTTATAGACTATAATCCCACTGATGATAGCCAAGTGATAAAAATCCACATTGTTTGCATTTATAACAATTCTTGAGTGATTTCATAGTTCTCAGAGAGAAAATAAAAGCTGCTTTTGTTCATTGTTGTTATAAAGTCACTCTTGTTGCAGACCAGGCACTTCCTACTTTACCTGGGTATTTTCATCCACAGTACTTTGCTGTGTATGAGAGATAAGCCCTTACTCTGAATTGCACTTCCCCCTCAAATTTGGGGAATGGCTGATTCAGGTCAGGATCCAAACTTTCTAGTTTGGGCCTGTCTTTCATCATGATAAATCACTGGGTGGCACATCTAAACAATCTGTTAGTCTTGAAATGTTGTTCTTTTTTTGAATTGTACTTCCTTTCTACCAAACAACGGAGGTTTATTTTCTTCTCTTTGCGACAGAAAAACGTTTATTGTATGACCTTCTTTTTTAAACTGCTGCTTCATTTGCAGGGGGAAGTCCTAATGACCTTGCTTACCACACAGCCTAGGAGCTTATCAATTAGGACAAGGTTTGGCAGGAAGGCAAGAAAGCTCTCCTGCAATCAGATCTGTTACCAGAGATCCCATTGCCTGGAGAGAAGTGTCTTACAGACAGTGAACTGCTGTACTTACACATGCTCTTTATTGCTAGGTGCAACTTCAACCTGAAGACTGAAAATTAGTTCATAAAAGAATTTGCTTCTTGTTTTTGTTAAGTTCGATGCGTGTCTTCTGAGCCACCTGCAGGCTTTGCTCTCTCTTGATTAACTTAAATGTGTCTGTAAGGCCTACTTACATTTTAACCTACATGAAATATTGTGTACATAATTATCAGTAGGCTGAAATGTGATCACAAACCCAGATTTTTCCTTTCCATTAGTGCTGCATCTTAGAGAGTTCTCATGGCCATTTTGTTCTGCCCTGGTATCAACAGAAATCTT
The DNA here is from genome assembly GCA_013399075.1 of Chloroceryle aenea. Taxonomy (NCBI): domain Eukaryota; kingdom Metazoa; phylum Chordata; class Aves; order Coraciiformes; family Cerylidae; genus Chloroceryle; species Chloroceryle aenea. The sequence goes on along the minus strand of VWZY01000396.1, from coordinate 34,499 downwards.
TCCACTGACTGCAGCAGATGAAGATCTGACCCTAAACTATGTAACTGGGCCTGCATCTCAGGCTCTGTTTATTCCGCTAAGTTGCCCCAATGGTACGTTTTTAAAACTGTGCTGAAATATGCCCCAGTAAACCTAAAGCAGAGCCATAAAAAATCCATACCATTCTGGTGTAGCAGCTCTGCTAGAAGGAACTGTTCTGACCCTTGGGTGGTAAAAGTCTTGTTCTTTCTCCCATGAACAAGAGTGAAGCCCTTCCTCCTGTCTCATTGTTGGCTTTTCCAGAACACTGATGTACCCAAAATCCAGCAATCCATTTGATGCTCAAGAACCCACATGACAGATAAGATTAGACAGATCTAGCTGATCAAAATGGAAGAGTGAATTTCACTGAACATATACAATCATTCCCATGACGTAATAGAAAAGCCTCTATTGATATGAAATAGGTTTGCTACCAGTGTAAAGGCAGAGCCGTATTCCTCAGCTTTACTGTGCTAAATGCACTTTATGCAGGTTGACATGGTGAAGAGTGAAAAGCTGTGGGAAGCTGTGCTGTTCTCTAAATTCCAGCTAGCTTCTGACTGCAGAAATGTGATCATTGGTGATTGTACATTTTTGTAGAAATCCTGTAAGTTCTTACAGCCCGGTTAGTATTTATGGCACTATCAATCAGAAAATAAACACAATCTCCTAATGACCAAAGAGGGCAAATTGTGATACTGGAAGCACAATGAGATAACCAGTGTATCAAAGGCATTTCCACAACACCATTTTTCAGAGCAGAACGGCCCCTAAAAATCTTACAAAGTATTGCCACGTTGTAAGCAACACTTAACATAATTTGTTATGTTTTGAGACACTGCTGCTGGACGGCCTCGAGGAAGGGAAAGAGTGGTGACCAGGCTTACTGCCCCAGCTTTCTGCCACTGCCGGGCCCCTGGCAATTGCTTCACCTTTCCACGCTATACAGCCCACCTGCTGCGACAGGGCTATTGAAATATCCTCCTGTGTAGTGCCATACTAAGTGACTTGATCAACTAGTATTTTGCGAGCGCAGGGTGAACGGGCTGGGCTCCCAGGCTTTCGGGGAATGTTACTGGNNNNGGACTTGGCCCTTCCCAGAGGTTGAAAAGCTGGGGGCTGTCCGGGCCTCTCCCCCATGGCGGGGTCAGGCCCTTGTTGGTGGAGGTAAATTGTCCACACTCCAGGCTCCTAGCGCTGGCGGTTTCGCGCAGGGCCGAATTGGGAGAGGTCACATCGCCTCCAGGGCAAGGTGTCCCAAACGCCCGGGTCAAGGGCCGGGACGGTGCCGGGTGGGGGGGAA
>VWZY01000396.1:203-32660 GCA_013399075.1 Chloroceryle aenea | reverse complement strand
GGATGCGAGGGTGGTGGGAGGCTCCCCCCTCGGCCCTTGGGCCTGCCCTGGCCCCCTCGGAGCCGCGACCCTCCAGCACCGGCCGGGGCTCGGGCCACCCGGGATCCACTTGAGCATCCCCCGGGGAAACGTGGGTGGCGAGGGGGTTGTTTCTAAGACTGTGGCAAATAAAGTCGCAAAGTGCCACCCCCTACTCCCACCTCACTCGCTCCCCTTGTCTTCTGTACCCGCGTTGTTCAGCCCAGCTCTGCTTGCGGACCCCGAGGTGTTTGCTGACGGGGGTTTGCTTATCGTGGGCATTTGGCGTGTGTAGGTGGCTTGTGCAGCGTTTGTGGACTTGGTTGTTTGAGTTTTTTTGCAGTCGTGTTTTGCAGAGCTGCAGGGAGCTGTTTGCAGATGCCCCTCCGCTCCCCGCCCCCGTGAAATTATGCAGTTGCTGAAGTGTTCTTGAAGACTTCTAGGACTTTTGCTTTTGTTTCTTTGCAAAACACATAATTAGAATGAAGTATATGAACGTGCTGGGACCTTTTATATATTTTAGTGATAATAAGTGGTAATACGCTACTGATGCTACAGCTGTACAGCTTGCACCTTATCAGTATTCCTCTCCTTCCCCCGCCTGCCCCCCCTAGGGAAAATATTTAACTGTTTTTCTTTTTGCTTTGTTTTCTTACCACCTCCAACATAGAAGCAGCAAATCCCTGATTTGCTCTTGTTTGTTTTATTTATACCACAGGAGGGATGTACATTTCAAAATACAGTTATAAAGGGGAGTTACTAACACTTAATTCAGAAGAATATTTGTTTACAGGTAAATAAATTTGAAATGCTGCATGACTAGTAATTACTTTATATAGTAGTTAATTTCCTGATGACAGCCACATTTGTCTGAGTTAACAGATTTAAAGACACTGTGGAACTACCTTTTGATTTTTTAAATAGGTGGTTTTTTGTTGTGTGCAGTGTTTATAGAACTGATTTTAATGTGCAGCAGTGGTAAATCAAATTTAAGAATTGATCTAGTGTCCATGAGTAACTTGTAGCTCCAGCATTTACTTGCTGTCATATTAAAATGTGTCCTGTAAATGTTCGCATTAAGAATTAAATAGGTTCACAACTGACTTGATTTGTTTGGGGACAAAACAAAACTTCTGTTATAAATACTTCAAAATGGAATTTAAATGCATCTCAAGTTGGTACAGAAGTTCTGAGTAGCACAGTTCATAAATTATATAAGTATAAACTGTAAAAGGGCTTGTTCTTCTTTGGGAACATAAAGAGGATTTTGTCTGGGCAGTGTCTTTGACAGAGGATATGAAGAAGTCTCTTCTTTGCCATCACTTAGTTTTGAAATAGGCAGCTCAGTTTGTCCTATCAAACTGCAGTTGTGGTTGTGGCTTGGGCAGCTGAATGTCATCATTTTGGCCCCTCACCTGAGCAATATTGACCTCCTGGCTATTGATCAGCAAAGGCATGAGAGTACAAGTATTTCAAATTAGAGTTTTGTAAACCTAGATTAGGCTGACATTGAAAGAGCAGTGGATGTGGCTTTAGAGAATTTTGTTTTCCACTTAGCATTTTCCATACTGCTTAGTATCAGAGAAGCCTTTCTGAACCATGTGATAAGCTGTACTTGCTGCCGTGAAATACCAGTTTAGATGTCGTGTCATTCCACGCAGAACATATAATAGCAAATACTAGCAACCACACCTACCTTGTGGCCCACAATGAGTTTTTGTGGAGTAAGCTAAGATGCTGGAACAACCTGGTTCTTCTAAGCTTTCTTGAAAGCCGACTGCCCAGATTTGGTAACTGGGTCACAGTGTGAAGTTACTGCGGGCTTAGAGGGCCTTGAGTGCACTGGAACTGCTGCTGCTCCCATGAAACACCCAAAGCAGGATTTGCGTAACGCAGGAGATATACTTCACTGGTCAAAGCTTGGTGGGGACACCTAGTTGTATGCTCCACTTGAAATGTTGGCTGGAGCCCAGCTTCGTTGTGTCTGTGCTGGTCGGGTGCAATTGGCCGTCGGTTGTGAGCTTACACTGGGATCTACTGTGGGAAGAGAGCTTAGGTTGGGATGATTTCCCATGTAATGGGCCCAAACGTGCACTCCTCTGCCCTGCTCGATTCCTGTGGGTCTTACCTGCTCTCCTGATAATGTCATTTGGCCAAGGTGGCAAACATGGGCAGCTGGATATTTTTTGACTGGTCTTAACTGCTGTGCATTATCAGAACATGGAAAGAAGTGTAGCAGCTTTGGGCTCAGGGAGTCCTGGGAGCATCAGAACTGTGCTTCACCTGGACTGTGGGCATCAGTAACTGGTGGTGTGAGGGCCAAAGCGTTAGTCCAGGAGCGTGCTTTGCTGTAACCTTTCTGATCTGAGCTAACTAGTACAGCCTAGACACAGTCTAACATGCCAGGTGAGGCAGCAAGAGGACTGAGGTTGGTGGATCTGATTCTCCCACAGTCTCTTGCTTACTGTCCCTTGTGCCTCAGGAAGATGAGATGATTACCATAGATGCTCCTGCATCCTGTAAGCATAGGTTTCAGCTTCCCTTTTCTTCCTGCTCTGTTTCAGAGTGTAAATAGAAACAAAATTTCATCTTGGAAAGAGGTCAAGGAGAACAGATTCATCTCTTGGATTTTGTAGAGACAAAAGAAGGTGAACATAATAAATGGAAGAGAATGAAAGAACGGAGCTCTTGGCTCTTCCAAATGTGGAAAAGATGGTTCTGCTCCACCTTCTGTTTGATGGTTGGTCTGACTCCTTAAATCAGGTTCTGCTGCTCCAGTGCCTAGCTAGGGAAGTGAGTTATCTCATTATTTACGAAGAAGTTAATAACCTGTAAGGAATTAATATATACGTAAAGCCAGCGTCACCGTGACATGATGCTGATGTCATGCCATTCATGATTTACTGCACTGCAGCCACGTGAGAAATACTTTGGTATTGAAAAAGGTATTACAGAAATGCATATTGAAAAACAAGCAAACAGAAGGGAGGAGAAAGACGGAGTTGTTTAGCTTTTGACAGTAGTCAGTCATGTGCAGACACAGGCTGGACAGACACAGCAGCCAGGTCATACTTACCTCGGATGCCCTCTGCTCACTGGGAACCATTCCTAGATGGCCATAAATGAGGACTGTAATAATTCCTTTTTTTTTTTTTCTTCCCTCTAAGGATTTATGGAAGAGGAACTTTCTCTGGTTTGCACATCTTCAGTAGTATGTTGACCTGTAGTTAACTTGCTCTTCTATTCCAGGAAATTACTCTTACTTGCTGCCACTGTCTTCAATAGCATCTTTTACTAAAATAGATATATCAGACACAGCTTGAAGCTGTGTTTTAAAAGATACCAGATAGGGTGGTGTTGCTGCTGTTGGAGCTGTTTCTGTGGACATCTTGTTGGACAGTGAGAAGGGATTCCCAACTCTTTGCAGTGTGAAGAAAAAAATAGCTGAAGTTTCCCCTTACAAGTACTCTGACATAGCTGACTGAAGGGCTGAGGTGGAGCCCATGCTGCAGGTTGGTGTCAGGGAATGTTTAGTTTTCCTGCTTTGTTGTGCCTTGCTACCCAATCTTCTGTGAGTGGATCCTTTCCAGTCCCTTCACCATCCCTCTCCCTTGAAGGAGGTGGGCAGGTGAAGATGCATCCCTGATAGCAGGGCTGCAGTAGCAAGTGAGAGGTGTTTCTTGGGTAGAGATTGAATGGAAAATGCAGTCCCGATTTCTTGTATGCCAGAGAGAGTAGAAAAAGTAGTTCCTCTGAACTTCAGATTTCTTCGTTCTGCTTTTTTGGGCTGTATTGTCATTCAAATTTAGATTGAGGTGACAGTTTAGCCGACAATGAGCAGGAGACTGCCGAGTGGTAATCTTGGCAAGTGTTAACCCAGGAAAACCTGGAGTAAGGTAGCTGTAGATTGTAGAATTTTGGGCCTTTGCACTTTTTCCTGGTTTTAATCATAGGATTGTTCTTTCTGCAGGCTAGTTTGGTTCATAGCTTCCTTTCATACATGTAGTTACTGACAAGGATACAGATTGTGCAGTGCAGCTAAGCCATTGAATTGAAAATGCAGAGGTGGGTTGCACAGTCCCTGTGTCCTGTTACGGCACAACGCTAAACGTGTTACCTTTCACATCTGGGTGTTGCATTTCCAGGCGTAAACTGTGATAGTCTTAGGGGTTTTGTTTAACACTTTGCAAATTGCTTGATGCTTAAATGAAGCCTGTCAATGAGGTCTAGTCTCCTTTTGACATTAACAAATGCATCTAGCTTGTTTGACTATTGTGCATGCAATCTGGAAAGGAGAATGAAAGTTTGCCATGTTCATCATCTTCTATCCTAATTGCTCTGGAGCTGAAGGAGTTTGTTCCAGGCAGCTGTGAGTTACAGGTCTCTATTCGGAAGCATATGTTGTCCTGGTATTTATTTATGAAATTAAGGAATTCTTACATGACTCTTGTTCCAGTATAACGTTTTGTGTGTTTCCCCACTCTCGGGTGGGCATCTTAGCTGTTTCTTGGAGTTAATAATTATAACCAGTGAGATATGGAGATTGATAATTTGGAAAAGAACTACCACACCTTGGTTTTGGGGAAAAACTAGAAAATAAAGTGTTACTGGAAAAGCTGAGGAATAGTGATGGACAGAAAAGGTTTGTAGGCAAACTATCAGGGGAGTGACCTCCTATTTCCCAGTTCATTTCTGCTGGCAGTGATGGAATTTGTTCAAGTTTGACCTCCTTGCTTTGCTGCCTGTTTCAGAGAACTGGTGATGTATGTACCGTAGCCCTCTGTCCCTGCCAGGGTTTCAGTTCTAGGTTGGATTCCTTTTGATCACCTGTTTCTTCCATCCAGGGCTGTGTCTTAGCAAGTTATGGGGAGTTAGTTGCTTTTTAATCCAGTTTCTGATGGATGGCTATCACCTGCATGCTCAGAGATAATTGATACATGTGTGCCAAGTACATGCAGAGATGATACATTTCTGTTAGCTGGGAATGTGATGTGTCTGTGGTTGGAGAGAGACACCAGTAAATCCAGGTCTTTGGTGGTGGGTTACAAATGCTGCTGGGTTTTGTTTTATTAAACTTCTTGGTTACTGCTGGGAATTTGTCACCAATTACATTTTTTTGATCACTCAAGTAATACCAAATTGAATGGTGTTACGGACACTTCAGAGAGCACAGGAGTCATTATAGAAAAACAGAACATTTGTACTACAAGCAGAAGAATAATCAGATTCAATTTAGAAAAATAACAAAAGCTAATGCATTTGGGAAGAGATTACTTATTACTTTGAGTGAGGGAGAGAAACGTGAGGAACATTTCTGTGGTAGTCAGCCATCAGCTAGACATGTTTTCAATAAGATACGGCAATTTTGAGCTATTTAGACTGGGACTTCATCTCATGAAGCAGAGGGCTAAAAATCCTAAATTGAATGTAGGTGTATTTCATTGTGTGGAAGATGGCAGCAAACTGCAGTGTGGTCAGGAAAGAGCAACAACTTTGATCAGGGTCCTATAAAATCTGATTTAGGATAACAGAAAGGTCTGTGAGCTTTATCTGAGGGTTTTTTTGTTTACATCTGGGAGAGGTAGGGGTTATAAATATCAAACGTAGAGAAGACACTTTTTTGGGAGTTGAGGAGATCTGAGCAGGATTAACAGGATTGTGCTGGAGGTAAGAAGATCTGCAGCAGAGTATTGGGAATTTTTATTGTCGGAGGTTTATTTTTTAAGATGCACTGTGTGTGAGTCGATAGCCTGCTGTACATCAGCCTATGAAGAAGCCTTCCAGAAGAGCGTCTTGAAGTCCTTTTGGCCAGGAAATATTAAAAATTGGGCTTTGTTAAATCGTGGAGCTTTTATTATTGTAGAGAGTGAAGTGTTGGAGAGATGGGGATCTGCTGGGCCAAGGTCTTGCATCCACTGCTAATTCAGCTTCTGGTGATACTGCGAGTCTGCTCATGATCATCCTGCTCAGTGAAGGAGCAGGACTATAGCAAGCAAGCATTTTGGCACCTCCCCTCACTGAAATGTAAAGATCCTTTTGAAGAGCTAAACCCTCATTTAGGATTTGTAATAATAATTAAGAAAAACCCCAAATCAACAACCCAGCAATGAAAGCTACTCCCCGTTGTACCCCTTACTGTACGTATGTGACATACTTCAAAATGATGGTGCGCTCTTCTTTTGATCCTTTTAGAAATAGCTGAGAAGCACAAAAGTGGAAGAAAAGCCCCATTCCTTTTGTGGACCCTTCTGCGGGAGTTCAGGAATTTCAGCAGAGCGGCGTAGACTGATATTTCAAGAGACATTCCTGCCAGTATGAATGAAGTAGCAATAGTGAAGGAAGGGTGGCTTCACAAACGAGGTAAGTGTCTCTTCTCACCAGGACTGTAGCTGGACTTTCTCTCACACAGTATTTGTCCTTCAGCAGCATATCTTCAGATAGTCTGTTATTTTCCTGTTTGCCCTGATGGGAAACAACACATAGGAGTGTGTGTGACTTTCTCTGGAGTTTGAGAAAACAAAGGTATAACACAGGGTTTTCTTAGGCGTCTTTGTGTGTGAGTGTTCACTGAAAACTGTGACAACTGCTTAGAAAATGGTGGTAAAGAGAGCAACTGAAGGAGGTGCTACTTGGCGTGTTAAAAGTTAAACTGTAGCAAATTATTTCAGTTCACACGTAGCTTTTCTTTTTATGTTAGAAGGTAGGATTGTCTGGAGATGAATCTTCATCTGAATGGTGAAAAATATGCCCGCATTTTGCGAGCAGTGCTGTGCTCTTGCAGAGACTTGCTAGAGAATGTGCTATTTTGTTCGTGTCTTGTACCAGTATCCTGCTTGTGTTTTGTTCGCTCTTGGTACCAGTGTCCTAGACAGGAAGAATAGCCTTGAGTTTGTGAGCTCTGTGCATTGCTGTTGTACCATTAATGACATTTGGTTTTTTAATAAAAAGTCTTTATTCTGATCTCAGTGGTAAAACTGAAATAACCAAGTGGCTTGTACTGTTAAGCTTTTTGCATTTGTGTTTTATTCCCCAGGCTGGGTTTGTTCTTTTTTGGGGAGATATCTTTGTTCTGAAGTACTACAGCATTGCTCCTCTATGGAGCTTACCTGTTTCTTTGTATTCTACTCTTGTTTCTTGGAATGGAGAGACCAGTGCTAGGTACTTTCCATAATACCGTCATTTTTTGGACCAAAACCAGAATCTATGTGATCCAGCAGCAGGGCAGATCGCATGGTTCTGCAGACTCAGGATTTTTCTGGAGGGTTTGCAATAGCTTGCCTGAAGGTGCAAAGGTGTAGTGTAATTATTTCTGGAGGAAAATGGAAATGCATTATCATAACCCTGATAAAGGCTGATGGTTCTTCTGCAGCAATAAGACATGTCTAAGAATTTAGAAAACACTGGTGATTTCAAAGGGTGGAAACATATATTTCTAACAGCTGGATATGCAGCTGACTTTAGCAAATTGTGTGATGTTTGATGTAAAAATGTTTGAATGAAGCTTTCTTTTTCTTTTTTTTTTTTCCTTTTCTTCTTTGTTCTGGTTTATTTCAGGTAGAAATGCCTTTCCACGCATTATCTTAACTAATTCATTTGACAGCTCCGCTGTACCCAGGCTACCTTGTTCTGATAAAATATCTGAGAGTTGTGCTGTATTTGGGTGAAACAGAAAAAAGCACAGTTATGCTTTGCATTCCCCTTTATCAATCTAGAAACTCTTCAAGGAGATATGCTTGTTTGTTTTAAATTATGGTTTTAGGTTGGGTTTTTTTAACTGTCTATTGTTACAATTCTTTCTGCACTTACCTGTAACTCTAAAAAAAAATATTTTGAGGAGTACTGTACAAAAATCTACAGGAGGAACATTTATTTTAAAAAGTATGAAACTGGAATTGTCAGGATGATTCAGAGGCAGATGTGTCTGAAACTTTTAAACAGCAATGTAGTATTTCAAGCTTGTTTGTGTGTACTCTTGAGAATTGATTTTTTGTTGTTTCTAGGATTACAGTAAAGCTACTTTCAATTAAGGAGACCTCTGGAGGAGGCCTTGGTAAAAGATGCCCTGATCTGAATTATTACTTTGTTGCTGTTAAATTACCTTGGAGAAAGAGATTATTATCTCTGATGGTTTTTTGATAATGTTATGCAGAGATTATTTGCTGAACACATTTCCATTTCCAAGGAGTTATTCTGCATGTTCTGCATATTTGAGACTGCAGATTTATGCCCAAATGCCCAAAGTGTTAAACATATCTTGGTGGTTTTTGGATGCCAGGTTTCCTAATCTTGTTAACCTGTTCCTGAATGCCTTTTTGCCTTCTTGGTATGTGCAACGACACCTATTTCATTCCACTTCATTGACTTTGCAACTCTTAATTTGGTGTTGTCCATGTGAGGATGGTTTTAGAAAGCAGTGTTGTCTCTCCTGAGCTGGGCGGTGTGTCAGCTCCGTTACTTTCTTGGGTTTTGTAGCTGTTTCAGAATCAGTTGACAAATCCAGTTCTTTTGGCTGGGTGAGGGGGGAATGGATCCATTCATGTCCACGCATGTTTTGTAAACAGCTTTTTTTTATTATTATTTTAAAATTGCCTGCATTTATTGCCAGACTCGATCAGTTTGCTGGCTCTGCAAGATCCAGTGCTTCAACCACAGGATGTTTCCAAAACTGATGTCTGATACTGTGAGCTTCTGAAGTTAAGGCATAAACAGTAATTACTGCAGGGAGGGGCTTCTAAAGGAGGATTTTAGATATAGGAAATGTATATTGTTTGTCTTTTGGATCATTTATAAAACCAAAGGTTGCACTACATGTGTTCTTTAAAGATCCTAGGGCTTTCCACATACAAATGTTTTCAGTAGTGACTGGCTGAAATCCAGATTGGGCAATGAAGTTCTTTCTAACATTCCCCCATAGCTTTGGTGTCTCAGTTCAAGTCCTGAGCAGTTGAACAGCAAGGCTGTGTGCAGTCAAACAGTTGCTACATCTCACCGCAGCAGTGGCTTAGTTTTGGTGGTTTTAATGATTTGTGTATGTATAAATCAGGCTGCAAAGTGCTCTGGAGCCCTTCTGGATGGCAGGTGTATGTAAGCATAAAGCCGTCATTAGCAGGAGCAGGTGTTAGAGCAGAGAAATAGCAGGGCTTTCTAGAATTGTGAGGTTGTTTTCTTCTGTTAGCATGTTTTACATTTCTGTTTTTGTTTCCAAGATTAAAAATACAAATGGAGAAATGAAATTAAACACCAGTGCCTGGCTGAGAGCTCTTGGCAGTTCTGTAAGTTGCTTAAAGGAAGCTTTACTTCCAGTAGTGCAGATGTTTGTTTGTGCAGGGGCCAGAGTCATCTCCATGACACGTCTAACCTCAACCAGGGAGAAACAGAAGAATTCATGAATGAACTTTTTTTTTTTTCCCCCCATCCCCCTTGGCAGCACTTGGTGCTATTACTCTAATCATAGTGAGGCAATAGACTCCTGTGTGAAGACAGAAACAGTAGTTAAAATACTAACCACTCTCTGCATAACTGTGTGGCTGAAGTATTCCAACACACACTTAGAAAATGTGAAGAAAGTCAGACTTGGGCTTGGTGTATCATATGTGTACATCCCGAATATGCAACTCCTTGGTTGTGTTAGAGTGAAGATTTGTTTAGTGGGAAAGGATGAGGGAAATGGGTCGATGCAGAGGTGCTATAATTGTGACTGAATATGAGGGGGGAAGGAGAAAATTACCTACCCAAATTGCTGCTTGTTGAGTTCTGAGATTACAGGTTTTCTGGATGTATGTCATGAGTGGCATTAATTTTGGTTGTGTGTTGTGGAACTTTTTGGAAAAAAATATCCCTGAGTTTATTTTACTTACTTTAGTGGTCCATTTTAAAGATCTCACTGGATTTCTTGCATCTTTCTTTCTTCTCTGGTCTCTGTTTATAAAGGTCTTTCTATTGTCTTCAGTCTTCATCCTGTTGGGGTTTTTTCTTGTTGTTGGTTTTTTGTTTTTTGGATTTTTTGCTGAAAGTTTTTCTGGAAGGCTAACAAAGGAGGGGATTGTGTGTTTTGATATTCTGTCATCTCTGTCTTCCCCAGTATGTCCGGTTTTCTTATTAGGGCATAAACTTGTATGGAAAAAGGAGTCTTTTGGAGGCAGAAAAAGAGGGGGAGGGAAGAATGTACACTAGCATTTGAAAAAGGAAATAGAAATCTCAATTTCTCACTCTTGGAACTTGGAAGCAATTACAAACAGCAGGAGAGACCTATGGATTCATCCAGTAATATTTAGCAGTGAATGTGGATCTACTTTTTGCTCTTGTTTTCAAATGCTACATAAACACTGCACAGTGATTTTTTTTTTAACTGCAAAAAACACAACACGTCCTCCAAATGTCAATTTGTGGGGACTTTAGTCAGGTAAAACTGTGTGACTAGTTGGCACTCTGGCCTCTGAGCTGATCAAAATTGCTAGGGGTCCTTAAATGAGAAATTATGCAAAAGATACTTAGTGCACTTATGGAAATATTTTGTGTGTATGTTGTTATTTTGTTGGTTAGTGAGGTTTTTGTGGTTTTTTTTGTGTGTGTGTGTTTTTTTGTTGCTTGTTTGTTTGTTTTGTTTTGTTTGTTAAATAATTACTTCTATAATGAAATGGAGTTGTCCACACATCCTAAGAAGTCATCAGTAGTCCACGGTGATTTGTCTTCCTATATCTTCATTGCATAAATGAATGCAGGACCATATGTAAAATACAAGCTAGGAATTAAAAGTTGATAGTTACTCTTCTAGCTTTCTCTAGCAGACTGTGAACTTTAGCTTTGTTATTTTGAGCACAGGTTCATACTTCCAGTGTTCTGTTAGTATTAATCCAAACAGGATTTTAGGAGGTACAGCCAGAAGTTAACCGTTTGGGTTTTTGTAAGCTAGTGGGTCTCTTGTATTGCTGTTTTTCTTCACCTCTTCTTTCTTCTCTCTTTTCTGTTCTCACCATGTTCCCTACCTCTTTGTGTATGTGTGTGTGTTTTATTTTGGGGTGTTTTTTATTTTTTTTCCTTGGCTTCTGTCTGTCCTTGGGATGTGGCAGTGCACTTGCTTGATGACCTGTGTAGCCAGACCATTCAAGGTTCAGATTAGTTCAAGGATCGTCTGGCTTTCGTGGTGTTTCAAAGGAGTGACTGTGGCACTTGATGCAAAGGATCCTAAGAAACATCTCAACTCTGAAGATGACAGCTATAGAGAGCACAGCTGCTTCAGAGGAAAAACTGGGGGGAAGAGGAAAGGTAAGAAACAAGATAGGGGCTGAACAAAGAATGGAGGGGGGAAGTTTGTAACAGAGGGAAGGAAGCTGATGCTACTTCCAGAGCTGACGGGTTGGGTTTATAGGGAAATCTGTTGCTCTTCTTATTAGAAACAAAAGATAAGCTGTGTCAGTTGGTGGTTTTTCATCTGTGTCTTTTTCAACACAAGGGGCAATAGTTTTGCAATGCTAGCCCTCAGTTGCTTTCATTTTGCTTGCACTGTTCTGGGAAAAGGGGACTGGGGAGGAACCAGGAAATTGTCGACCAATAAATCTGACCTTGGTGGTAGGCAAGATGCTAGAGACATTAAGAAAGGATGAGATCACAAAACATCTGGAGAAATATGAGCTGATAATGGCTAGTCAGCTAGACTTTTGGAGGGTAAATATCATCTGATGGAATTATTTGTGGAGAGATCATAGGAAACGGGCTGGATCCAGTGTACTGTAAAAAGTCTGCTTTGGATGACAGGGAATTCAGTACAGTGTAACTGTACTACATGTTTGAAAGAGCTAGCGTAGCCTAGAGATTGCTCATCTTCCTTCCACCAAGCAGACTACTTAAGTCTTTGACCATCTTTGTTACTTTCCAGCAGCCTTTTAGAAATGTCTTTCTTCCGGAAAGTTTTTTTTTCTAGTAGGAAAACCCATTCTTTAAGCCACAATTTCTTGTTTTGAACGGTGAAGTCCAAATGGTTCTTTTTTTCAGTAAAAATTACTTTCAAAAAAATCTTTATTCCAACATCTTCCCCCACCTTTTTTGCAAAATACTTTCAATTCATGAGAGAAGTCATGCCAGGTTAGATGTTTTGCTCTGTGTTTGTAAACTGACTGTCTGGAATTTACAGGCAAGTGACACCAAACACACTCTCGCTTTGAATGGCAAAGAGGAAGAGCTCAGATGTTGATGCCCACGTTATTTATGTCAGTCCTGGAAGTTTATTTTCATATTCTGTTTTATTGTACATCGGAAGCAAAACAAACTCAATTCATCTCAATTTCATCTCTAAAGGTGGGGTAGCAGCACAAATTACTGTTACTTGTTGTTAAAAGATACTTGAGAATGAGGGATATAGGATGTTACAAACCCTGCTAAAGTGAGCCTGGGAATGCTTGGTACAGTGGATCATGCAGAAACTGCCTGCATTGGCTTTGATCCCTTTTTCATGGTCCCTTCATTTTCAAGGAGGAGAAGGTAGACCTGTGCTAAAAAAAAAAAAAGTGTCCATATGTGGTTTTCTGTTCTTTTTTTCTTCTCTCAGTAGGCATAATGAGAAGTCACCAGGTTTGGATTTAGGAAGAGAGAAGTACTAAGTGAGTATGCTATTTTGAGGTAAAGGGAGAGCAAGAGAGTAAAGCTTGCTCATTATCTTTGCAGGAGGGCTTTTAGGCAAGGTGCTGTGCCATGCATCTTAAATTTGGCACCTTCTCCTCACTTGGAAATGTCTTCCCCTGCAGCCCCTGTGTGGATGCCAGAAGGTTCCTTCCCTTCCAGCATTCCCTGCTGGTGCTTTCCCTGCCTAAGCAGCATCAGTTGCACTCCTTGCTTGTGCCCACAGCTTCCCCTGCCTAAACTTGCTCTCTTAGCACTCTCAGCCCTGGACTTTACCATCTGAAAAAGCTGGTGAGGACTTAGATGCTCTTATGAGCAGTACATGGTGACATGTAGCATATCTGCTTTTATCCACTTTTTATTTTATTGATGTCTTAAAAATCAGGGGATGGTTGGTCTCAGATTCATTCAGGAGACAAATGTTAATATGTGTTAGAAAGGAGAATTTGCTTAACATTTGTACAGTTAGTCTGAATGCATTTGAAAAGACAGAGCATTGCAAAAACAAACAACTGTCAGCCTGTGGGGCTTTTTTTTTGCCCTTTTACATATTGAAATAACTGATCTACTAAGAAAAAAAAAAAAGGAGTTAAATCTTATTTTAAGTCATCTCTCATGGGGGAAGACAGAGGAGGGATTATTATTTTCAGATGTATTATGTTGCAGGTACAATGTGCCTCTTAAAGGGGGAACAAAAACCAGGAAACTCTGTGAGGAAAGAGGAAGAAAAAGAATGGAGAAAGAATAGCACCATATTAGGTGTGAAGTTGTGTGCTTCTGTGAGAATTATTTACTGCAACTGAAAGGGGGAAATAATGAAGACTGACTTTAAGTGCAGTTGGAAAACATGTTACAGAACTGTGGGATTATTTTCCCACCTCTTCAAGTTGAGCCAAAAATGTGAAAAAGATAGCTGGTCAAACAATATTGTGAAATTTGTCAATTTATTCAAAAGTGCATGGTCATATTTGAGGACAGATGAGGTAAACAGTCATAACAGACTATGGGCAAGTCAGTTACTGTTTTCCTGAGTCTCTTGGGTAAGTCGGGAGAGCATGTTTTTGAAGTGCTGTCCAAAGCCCAGGCCTTTGGTGAGCTGCATGTAGAAATACTTTGGAGTCAGTGGTTCTGTGCATGACTGTGGTGGTGTTTTGTGCTAATACTGAGTGCAGCAGCTGGATCATTTACAGGGCTATCAAATCAATCTCTACTGCTTGTGCTTTACTAATGTACTCTTGTTGAGAACATGCTTGACAGAGAAGTGGCTTTTGTGTTGGTTGTGAACCACAGCCTTCATAGGGGATACCTGTTTTGGGAGGGAGCTCCAGTCTTAGAATGATTTGAGTTGGAAGGGACTTCTAACATCATCTAGTCAACCCCCTTTGCCCTGGGCAGGGACATCTTTCAATAGAAGAGGTTGCTTAAAGCTTCATCTAATCTGATCTTTAACACATCCAGCAGTGGGGCATCCACTACTTCTCTAGACAACCTCTTCCAGTGTTTCACCACCCTCAGAGTAAAGAATCTCTTAGATGTAGTCTAAATCCACTCTCCTGTAGTTTAAAGCCATTACCCCTTGTCCAGGTAAAAAGCCTCTCAGTCTTTCTTATCAGTCCTCATTATATACTGAGAGACCACAACTGGGTCTCCCTGGAGCCTCCTCTTCTCCAGGCTGAGCAGCCCCAACTGGCTCAGCCTTTCTTAATAGGAGAGGTCTTCAAGACAAGCACTACTCTACTGATATGAAAGTCTTAACGTATGAGGTTGATGCTGGTGTTACTTGAGTGGACTCAGGCACTGATGGAGGTCAGGGCTGCTTACAGCAATCACTGCTAATTCACAAATTTTAAGTGCAGCCCTTATGTTTGTGGTGGCTTTATAAATCCATTCCCAGCTGTACAAGTCATGAGGTCTTGAAAGTTTTGCCTCTTTTTCTCTCTGAAGCAGAGGAGCTTGTTAATCCTCATTATGTAGAGAAAAAGTGGAAAACAACCTGAATGCCTTCTTTGTGGTTTAGACTGAGAAGAAAAAGGGCTATTTAATTGCTTTTAATGAAAATCTCAAAAATTAGAGAATTTAAAATAATTTACAATATGCGGGTTTTTTTCCTTCTGAGCTTTTAGCCTTAGCAGATACCCCCCTGTTTGTGCAGTTGTGTCAAAGGATCTGGGGATCAACAAGTGCATACTTATTACACTTCAGAAAGCAAGTGGTGTGAAAGAAAAACGTACATGTTTTTTTCAAGAGGCCTGGTGGGTCTTAATGACCCATAGGAGCATACACATGAAACTATATTTGAACTGGTTTTTATCCAGCAAAGTCCAGTTAAACGAAATGTCAAGATTTAAGAGGAAAAAATACTTTTTTTTTTTTTCTGTGTGTTTCCATACAAGCCTTTGCACATGCTGTATTTACAGCTGCCAGTATAATGCTGCCTTGTTCGGAATGATGGAGTTACGCTGGTGTGGAAAATATTTGCACGAAGTAGGGTTTATGCCCCCAAATCCACGAGCATGCGTTGGTTTGTGTGTTCTTGCTATTGTGCTCAAGTTGGAGCTTCACCGCTGGAGTGTCAGGAAAAAGTTCCACCCTTGAACAAACCTATTAAGCAATTAAAAATCTGTTGTCAGGTCACTTTACAGCTGCAAAGTGGGGACACTGCATGTTACTTGCTGGTGGCTTTTCATGGCATGGATTGTCTGGACTGGTGTTTTTCTGTGTGTGTCGTACATATCCCTGGTCTTGTCTGTGCTCTGTAAACCTTCTATAAATAGCAGTCAGTTAACCTAAGCAAAGTGTGTTCTCTGTAATGCAGATTTTTGGTGATTTAAGTTTTTTTAATCTTTAACTTCGGATCATGCAGTCCCTTTCCCCTCCTATCCTCACTAGGGAGAAATTAGATTTTGGGAATGCCAAGAGAAGGTATTTGTTTCTTAATTCCTGACTTAAATGTGTAGCTGCATCGGTTTCGCTATGTTACATGTTTATTATTCCACTACAAGTTTATGCATGGTGCAGTCTAGAATCCAGTCATGGTAATCTAGGATAACAGTGCTTGTTGTGGGACTTGGAAGTAGTTTTATAGTTGATAACTGCTTTCTGAATATAGGAGATGACTCCTTTGCCACTAAATTCAGTAACATTCTGTGGTACGTGCTCTTTTGGCTGCTGTGCAGTGTCTTGAGAAGACCATGCTTTAGACTGGGAGGTTAAACACCACTGATCATCATGGGGTTTTCTTCCAATATTTTTTTTTATTTTTTTAAGAAAGAAATCTTGCCCTTTTGTGTGGTTGTTAATAGAAGAATTGTTTCTCTGCTTGAATACTGCCTTTGGTGATTGTTTCAGACGGTGAAGGAGTACGATAGTAACTACTTTTTCAACTTGAGACTTACTTTATATCAGAGTTCACTGTAGTTCTAGGTTGTCTTGTTCCTACACATTTTTGCTGTAGCACAAATATTTGAAGGTATATAACTGATGTATCACCTGCTGCAGAAGCCGAAGTTGCCTTGTTACTTGCACGATAGGACAAGTGTTAATTCTAAGTAATTACTTTTTCATACAGGGAAAGTCACTGCAAAGTTGCCAGCAACTGCCTTCGGCTGACCTGCAGAGATACTGCCTATTGAACACTATTGTGACAGCTTGTTTCTGTAGTTTTCCATGAAGTTCAGCCTGTAAAGTCAAGATATCTTGATCTGAGAGATGGGGAGATAGTTAAATTACATCATCATGGAAGAATACCAGCATACTTAGCTTTAAAGCCATTCAAGATGACATTGGCACCCCTTTGTTATACAGTGTAGCTGAAAACGAACTGCAGCAATAATGAACCAATCCATCTAAATCACAGCAGCTGAACAACTGACTGTTCTATCTCAAAATGCAAATGCCTTGTGCAGAATGGATTTAATTGTAAATGTTTGCTTAGTAGGGAATATGAGCCTTTTAGTTTGCGACAATAATCAAGAATACAAAGACCTACAGAATTTTAGGGTTTACATAGCTTGTCCCTGTTCTCATAACAATATTTCAAAGTCAGTTTTTTAAAAAGTACCATTTGGGTTTTTTGCTAGACAGTGAATAGAACTCTAAATGCCCAATCTCAAGCAGTGTTTCAAAAAACTGAAAGATAAATTTAGCTCTATGTATTTAGATCAGGCAGGGTTTTCTGTTGTATTTCTTTCAAATCTATGTTAGGGCTTTTATATTGTTTCAGATAATAAGAGGGAAAAGTGCTGACTTTCAGAGCTTGGATTTGGTTTTGCAGTGCAGAAATGCCAAGTGTAACTTAAGAGTATTAGCATTTTCTTTGAGGTTCTAGTAAGGTGCCTCTCAAACAGTTGTAAAATTACTGTTAAGAATTTTTTTTTCTGGGAAATCAAACAGAAAGCTCTCCTTCATTTTAAAATATTTTAAATTTCATTAAATTGGTTGTTAAATTCTTGAAACCTTGTTGCTGAAGACAACTCATGAGGATGAATCCCTGTAACCAATCTGAATGAATTAAAAGAAAATAGCATTGCCTTTTTTTGAGGAAAGGAGAAAAAAGAAATTCCTGCCTCCAGGCTGTTCCTAGGTATCTTTCTGCTTCAGGAAAGGCAGATAAAAACTTGAAAACACACACACAAAGTGTTCATGTTCATGCTTCTGTTGGCATTTTATGTGTTCTTTAATAGCCTTCACATGTGGATTAGCCGTTCGGGGGGTGGGGGGAAAAAAGGGCAACCAAGCCCCCTGAAGAATAGGCCTTTGTGACACTGGAGAAGTTTACTGGGCCAAAGTTATGGTAAGAATTTGTAAATTTTGGCTGCTGAAGTACTTCCTTCCCCTGCTATGTTTTTAATATTGGAAACTTCTAAGTGTGGACTGGAGGGATTTTTTTGGGGCTCTTTTTTCTTTTTTTAAATGACAATGCAAACATTCATTTCACAAATTAACCCCCCTGTTCACATGATGCTGCTGGCTGTATATAAACACCCTGTTGATCTTTTTCTGCAGAAGTCTTCTCTGGGCTTCCCAAGTCACACAGAAGTGCTCTGCTGCTCTTTTTGGGGCTGTACTGTGGACTTGGGCTGTATCTGCTCAGACTTAGTTTGCCAAATTAATGTCCCTGAAAGAAATGTTCTTACTTGGAACAAGGCCCTTAGAGCCAGGATGTTTTTCTATGTCTCTTTTTCTCTGTGTGTTTAAAATATTTCACTCTGCTATCTTGGGAATGGTTTTTGTTTTGCCTGTATTCTTCAGATAAAGCTGAACCTGTTGGGGAGATGTTTAGTATTTCTTAGTTACAAAACCATCTTCCTCTTACACACGATGTTGTTTCTTCACACAGATCTTGCGTTGAGTGTTATGGTTTGTGGGTAGGCAAAATAGCTTGGGATGAGAGAGCCCTGCAGAGCAGAGGGCTGAGAGGACGCTGGCAGCTGCACTGCCAGGTGAGCCTGCCTGGCAGCCTGGGACACGGTGACGAGCCATACAGCACAGTTGACTTCACAGGGGTTTTATGGAGTAACCGAGGGCAGAATTCGAGTCCAAGGCTAGACTGTCATGGTGACAAAATATTTAGAAAACATTTTCTTGCTTGAAACAAAGGCTTAGATTGTGCAACACAAAGTACCGTCCTAGTGCAATAAATGATGTTGTGTGTTTTTGAAGGGTTCTGTGTGTTCCCTGACCATCACCTCTTGTCAGATTCAGCATGTTTGGGTAAAACTGAGGCATTTTTCCTCCAGACTGGGGCCTTTACAAGCTGAGTTAATTCTCACCCTTTGCGCAGTGGGGCTGCAAAGATGTAGCAGCCAAATCTGGCCTCATGTTTTGAATGTAGTGGACAGCCCTGTTAAAGACACATGTATTGGAGCAGCTTCTTCTCTTCAGCTCTGGTGGCACATTGCTTAAAATTTACACCTTGTCATTGGCATAGAGTGATCCGATCCTTAGTGAGCTCTAGGACTGGAGTTGGTGATAGCTTTTATTGGGGCAGAATGTGCTGTTCTTGCTGCAGTAGGAACCTTTTGTACTGTAGGTGTTTCATCCTTCTGTAATAATTGCTGTAAGTTTTCGTTTCTTAAACTGCCTGCATTTTTGAGACTTTCTAGCCTTACTCATACTTACCTCTGACTTGAAATTAAGCCAGAGGTCTAAAGTGGCAGTAGTAGATTGTTCATAGGGAATAATATAAAGTTATTTTAAGATGAGGAAACCTGTGACAATGGAGTGAAGACTGCTAGCCAGCTGTGTGCAGTTCAGTTCAGCATAACTGCACCATTTGGAGTTAATGCATTTTTTCCCAGTCTAATCTGTGTTTCCTGGGTAATACCAGTTGTCATTTCAGAGAAAGGCATGATTTTACATGTATACTGCCTTCTCTGCTTAGAGCAGCAGGTGGCCAGATTTCTTTCTGCAATAGTGACTTGTCTCAGCTCTACAGCCGCTATAGCTAGGCTGTCTGCAGAGGCTGTGGGGTTTGATCTCCAAAGAAGTTGATGTTTTCAAAGTTGCTGCAGTTGTTGGACTATCCTGTTATTCATGAAAGTGGAAATGAAAAGCAGACCATCAAGAGGGGGAATATACTTTTCTGAGGTTTGCATCATCTTGCATCTTTGTATGCTTGGCATGTAACCTTGTCCCATTCAGAGTGCTGCTCAGAACAGGGCAGAACGCGTTCTTTGGGCTGCTGCTTTGTTGCTATCTACTAGTTCCTCTTGCATTGAACTACCAAACCAGCTGCTTTTGCTTTTCATACCTATTTTTACCATCTCTAATTTGCTATTAAGATGTTAACTTCTGCCTCCAGTTAGCCTAGCATGTCTCTGTACTGCAACTACAGTGTGAGGACAAGCAGGCACTTCTGTGCTTTCTCTTGTTCTACCCTTTCACACTTGGGAAATGGTTCCTGCAAACAGCTGCAGTACTGCTTTATTATCCCCTTTGAAAGCTCTTGCTCCTTGTGTTCCTTATAAAAGGTCTTGTCGAGCTTGCAGTGCATGTGCACTGAGACTCCTGTTCACTGCCATGCCCAGTACTAGTCCCTCTTTTTTGTGTGTGTCTGTCTGTCTGGCTTGTCGCTGTCCTGTGACAGTAAACTCTGCAGAACAAGGCCTGTCTCATTGGTTTATTTGTACAGCAGGTGGCTCAGCTCCAGATGTGTATCTGAAGTTGCAGTGTACTGCAGTAATACAAATCAGTATGTTTTAGAAAGCTGTTTCTAAAATAGTAAAAACAATTATCAGATTTATTGTGATATTTTATGCATTTTTAAGTGTTTGTTGGGTTTTGGGTGTGGTGGTTTGTTTTGTTTTTTTCTTTTTTTTAAGTGGGGTTTTTTTGTGGTTGTTTTCCCCCACAGGGGTTGCTAATCTTTTGACAGGTTACTGGCAGGAATGTGCAAAAATCAGTAGATATGGACTGTTCTTCCCTTTTTAAGAAATCTCCCTCCCTGAGTCCAGAGGAGAGCTTTGTTCTCAGCAGCTGGTCCAGGCTACTAAGAACGGGCTACTTCCAAACAGCTCTTGTTGGTGTCTTGGAGAGGTTTGTTTACTCCTGCGACTAGACCGGGCGTGCTTATGGCAAACCCTCGTGTTTCTGGAAAGTTTTCTCTTTTCAGGCACCATTTTAGAAGTGGAGTGACACACAACAGGATGTGTGGCTGTAGATACATGTTCACACTTCAGAGGCTGTGCATACCTTTTTGACCAAGTACAATCTTGTGCTATTTCTCTCATCATTCATGTGGTGAACTAAAGCATGGAGCAACACAGAATTAATTTCTCCTTTTTATGCCTAGTATACACAGAGAATGCTTATTGATATTCATATGTCTGCTGACTCTTAAAATCCTCAAACCAATTATTGGAGGCTAAGAGATTAAAATGAGGGCACATGGCCAAGCAGACTTGTGGTTTTGTACCTCAAATTTGATTTGAAAGTTACAGTTAGATAAAGTTGCATTTATTCTATTTTTTTGCCTTTGTATTTTTATACTTCACCTGAATTACCTGCATGTACTATCAGTGTTAGGATTTCTTTTGTAGCATTTTGAATGTCCCCTGGATTAGACTAGATGACCTCTAATGGCTCCTTTTGACATAAAGTATTCTGTGATTTTTGTAATTCTTGACTGGTTTGGAACTGGAAATCTCATGCAAAGCACAGCCTGATTTTGAAGGGGAATGACAACCCCATTCCTAGAGCTGTTTGGTTTTGGTATTCCTGTGATGACTGTCAAACAGGAAGCAGACAGCAGTTATGTTGTCAACAGGCCTTTTCACATTTCAGTATTGGCTGATCTGTTCAAATACAGAATTAGGGATTTTTCAAGGAAAAGATTCAAAACATGAAATAATAAACAAACCTCACTAATTTACTACTTGTTGTTAGTGTTCTAGGTCTGTTCTGTGGAACCAAAAGTTGTTTTTTGCTTTAGTTACTAGAATGTTTGGTTTACTAAGATTGCTATGTAGCTGTGAAGCTGGTGGGAGTTTTGCTTTCATTTGTTAGTTTGTTTGGCTGTTGTTGCTGTGAGGACCGCTATGCGCCTAACCTCATACCAGCCTTTCTCCTTCACCCTTCTGTGGGCCTGGCATAAAAGAAGGGGGAGAAATAGGGGTGGCAGGATCTGTTCTTTCTAGCTCTGTTCTTTCTGGTCCTCTGCAAGCAAGGTTTCAGTTATTTTATGTCATTGATGGAAGATGAATGAGGTGCCTTGATGGTCTTCCTTCAGCAATAGCTGGATGGCTGCAGCTCCTTGGGACTCTGACCGTCGCAGAGGAGGAGTGCTCTACTCTATGGTGTTGCTGGTGGCTGAAGTCTACAGCAACAGCCTGCTATAAAAAGTAGGGGCCTGGACTGTGAGGTTCAGCTTAGCAGTGACAGACAGGATAGTTTGCTGAGAGCAAAGGCGACCTGAAAACTGAGCATGGCTGATCTTGTGCCCTCATCTAGCACCAACTCACTAATTTCTTCCTTTGTCCACATCAGTGTAGTGACCATGTCCTTTATCAAGGCCTGTTTGTGATGGTTTGGTAGTGGTCTGTCATCCTTTGGCTGTTATGAGCAGCCATCTTTTGGAGTTCAGACTAGATAAACCAGGTGGTCCAAAGGGTGATGGATCTCTGCTGCTTGTTACAGGGTAATGGTCACCTCAAGCAGTTGACATTAAATGCTGCTTTGTTGTAGACGCTTATTTCACAACTGCTGCACTGGATGGCTGCAACAAGAGACCCAAAGGACAGAGTAAATTTTGGACCTGATGTGCCATTTCACTTGGGACAGAGAGCTTTTGAGGGCAGGGTTGAAGTCTGGCTCATCCAGAAACTGGAAACCTTGAGAAGTCTCTAGCCTCTGGAGTTTGTTGTATCTGAGTCAAAATTGTTGTGTGAAGTCTGGAGTCAAGGTCTCTGTATGAAACTGCATCAGATCTGTGTTTAGATCTGTGTCTGACATGAGATAGCTGTAGTTCTAAGGGGACTTTTCTTATTCCTTTTTGCTTTATAACTGGAAATCTCCAGAACAGGTTGGTTTTTGAAGGATGCATGTCTAATACCAACTTCCTATTAAAACTTTCACAAATTATTTTAAAATTGTACTTATGACCTGGCGTAGATTTTTAAAAATTATTATTGTACTTTGAAAACTTGATATGTCTTCCTTCCTTTCCCACAATACCAGGATAGTGCTGACTATTTTGGAAATAGTTTTCTTTGTTCAGATTTGGACTTCTGAATGCAAACAACGCCTGCATTTGATACCCTCTTCCATTTTGGCAGGGCTGCAAATGCTGTTAATAGAAGACAAAGCCATTCCCTATTCCTTGTCGCCCAGGGTAGGCAGTAGGTAGGTCAGTCAAACTGAAGGCAGAGCATCTAAAAGCTGAAGAGGTGGCTGGTGTATTGGAGTGCCATCCTGGAACTGAGAATCAAAGCTGGTCCTCCCCTGCTCTGCCACAAACTTCCTTCTATATGATCATCTCAGATAAGGTTATTTTTATCTCAGTGCCCCAGTTCCCTATCTGTAAAATGGTGATAACAGCACTTCCCTACTTCACAGGGATGTTGTGAGGATAAATGCAGCTCAGGCTGTGGGGCTCTTGGATACTGTGGTAACTGGGAGCACGGATGGAAGAAGGGAAATGTTCTGCACACAAGTTTTCTGTTCTTGAAGCCCAGTGGTAGGTTACAGCAGCGATGTGAGTGTGGTTTCCACTGAAGTCACGGCTTGTCTGGTGCCACATTTTTCTTCAAGTGTTTCCTTACTCACTGCTGCATACATACTAGCAAAGCACTTAATGTCCTTGCTAAATGCATCCTTGCCTGCAGCCTCCCTTGGACCCTGGAAGGAGTTAAAAATATGTGTGAATGGATTTTTGCTTGAAATTCAAACTACTGTAGCAGTTACTACTCTGAGGAAGCCATGGACTGCAGTCTGACCAGAAGAAAGCAATTGTCTTCAGAGTAACTGGTTAAATTTCTTAGAAACCACATCCTTTATGTTGCCACTGACAACATAACATTCCTTAACGTTTGATTTCAAGTGCTGTTTTATTACCCAGATGTACATGCAAGGATACTTTTTTGGAAGAATTTCTGTCCAGAGGCACCACAGAAGAGTGTAAACCTCTTTCCGTTTAACGTGGGCTTCATAGTGCTTGTTTATATATAGTACAAGCAGGTAAAAGACAGGAAACCTATCTGCTTAACACTTATGTTGTTGTCAAGTCCAAAGGGAAGGCCGTGGTGAGTTGAATGTTTGTTGAAGCAAATCTCACTCATGCACATCGCAGTGTGTTTTTGGAGAGCTTTTTTAGCCAGGAGGTATGAGTGTACTGTGTTTATTGCTTGCTCCTTGTAATGTGGCTCATGTCATCTTCCTTGTTCACCTGCTTTGATAAATTCTGTATTTAGTTGTCTCTGCCCATCCACTTGAACAGGACAAAAATAATTTTTGTGTAATCCATCCTTTCTGTCCTTTCCTCCCCATCCCTTTCCTCCCCTTTCCTTTCCTGCTGCTGGGTTTAGGGCATTCAGTTGTTCGGGAAGCAGTGGATTTTTTTGTTTGTTTTGCTTTGTTTCCTTACAGGGAGGGTTAGGGTGCAAAAGAAGACATTTATACCCTGCAATAAAATTGTTGTGAAGAGTATGCAAAGTGTCAGAAAGACTTCCTCCTCTCCTAACATTTGCTGAGAGGTCAAAGTGTGTGCAGAGTGCATGGAGGGAGGTGGAGCAGCGAGGTTGGGAAATGACTTGCATGTGGCATACATCTGGCTGACAAAAAGCCAACCGTGCCAAGGGATAAATGGACAAACAAATAGTGTTTCAGTTCTGAACTCGGAGGTTGAACCTAAAGTTTGCGCAGAAGTAACTCTGAGATAAGTTTCCAATGGACCTTGGCTCCTGTTGTGCAAACATGTAGTAGCTGGCACAGAGGAGACTGTTCTCTGAATCCCTCCTCAGGCCGTGATCTGCTCACGGGCCATGCTTTGCACGGCTTCTTCTGTGTCCCACGATGGGCATATATATATATGTGTGTGTGTATATGTATGTGGTCATAAAGTCTGACACAAGTCAGCAGTGGCCAGAACCCCCAGAAGTATTAAAGTGCATAACCACTTGCCTTTCATATGCATTAAGCACAAAATTAGCTAAGCACAAAATTAGCTAAGCACATTTGTGTGTTTTTATCTGTGAGTTGGATAAAGAATGTCCCCTGAACTTACCAAAATATTTGCTGCCTATGTTATCTGAAATATTGTCTTCCACTATTAAGCTGATAGGGATTTGAGGGAAACTGTATTGTTTTGGTGAAAATGCCTTGAGATACAGCCTGCCAAGTTCTTGTATCTAGAGTTAAGTGTTGGATATGTTGTTGTTCCTCACAGACACATTGTCTGGAGATGTTGGGGGGAGTGTTTGTTCCCACAAAAAAAAGGTCACTTTTTGTAACTTCAGCAATTTTTAGGTTGTGTTTAAAGTGGTGATGAGGAGCAGAAAGATTGAAGGAGAACCTCTTAAATGATGCCTAATGGAATTCAAGTTGTTTCTTGATGAAACTTTTCATTCACTATCTGCTTTTCAAAAGAAAGTGAAATTTAATTTTTTTGCTTACTTTTGCATTCATAGAACTATACTGCAGGACCAGAGGAAGAAATAATTGGCTTTGAAAACTGATCACAATATGAAGATTAAAATTCTTCTTTCTTCCTGCTTTTTTTGCCTGTGTGCCAAGGAAAGTCTGAGCCGTGCCATTTTGACTTGCAGCACCCTGGGTGATGCAGGTGTGAAGGGCAACTACTTGGAGGACACCACATCACGTGGGGACTTCGGTGACGTAAAGCGTGTTGGGCCATACAGTGGAGCCACTAACAAACCCGGCTTTCACTTAGGAGCCTAAACCCAGTGTGAGCCCCCAGGCTATGCCTTTGTAACTGGACTTGCCACCATAGCCTGCCTTGACATCTCACCTCTGGGGGGTGGCATCCGATTGCCTTGGCCCTTGTGCTCCGTCCTGCTTTTAAAGCAAAGGGTGCTTGAGTTTTTGGGGATGTTGACTGCTTACTTTGCAAGCACAAATATGCGCTCTGGGTGTTTGAAAAGGAGTGAGCCCCAAATGGAGAGTGCATTTCTTATGCTTCCAAGCAGAGCATAATCCTGTTAGTAGTCTGGGTTGTTGTGATGGAACCAGGCAGGCCAGGCTGCCTCGCAGGCATCTGCTTCTCTGCCTATTGACTCAAGTCAATATCCTCAAAACTGTAATTTTTACTGTAATGACGGATTAGGCTTGTCACGGTTTAGAGAATTTTGTCTTGTGTGTTTAATAAAAGAAAACAACTTCTAATGCTTATTATTTGTGAAGTCCAATACATCTGAACTAAAGCTCAGTGTATGCAAGACAAACTATGCTTTAATTTTACAATTGTCTGATGGGACTTTGCGATTTATTTGTTGTTACTTCCTTAATGATGTTGCAGTCAGAGGCACTGTTTTGCTAAATGTTGTGTAAAAAGTAAATTGTAGCACAGCAGATGTTGGTATTTGGATGGATGTCGGTGCAATGGGGGGACAGCAACAGTCATCTCTGTCAGCTGTCTTCAAGCTCTGCAGGCCTGCTGCGTGGTTACTTTGGTGTGTAAAAACAGCTCGTTTTGCAACTGGGAAGTTTGGCATTACATTTGGCACCGAGCCACGTCACTGGGTTAACACAAGTGTTTATCCAGCGATTTTCTCAAAACTGGTAAAATGAAGAAAATGTTTATTAAACTTCAGTACAAAGGAAAGGGGAAGTATAGCTAGCTGGATCTCTTCTTTTTGAAAGACAGTGATGTTTGTAATGCTAAACCCATTTTTTTTCTTAATTCCTTTTATTTCCCCCACCCCTGTTTATCTTTTGCTGTTTCATCATCACTATTTTTGCAGTTTCCTTTTTAAAGATTGAAACAGGGAAGCATACCTTCTGAAATACAAGGTACAGACACAGTGCCATAACTGCCTTTTCCCTCCATCCTGTGTACTGTCATGAATTGGGTGCAAAGAACTGAGGACTGTAAATGAAGCTATTTAATTACTACCACCCCCTCTTTGGCAGAAATTCCAACTGCAGCATGGAACAGGAGCCCTGATATGCAGAGCAGTTGGATTTTTTTTGTATGATAAATGACTGTAAATTTTACCTTTGGGTTAAGTACAAGAATCTCTGCAGGCTATCAAGAATTTTTCATAGAACTCCTGTCAATATCAGTCATATTTCTTTATGAAAATAGCAATTTGGGCTGCATTATTAGTAAGGAGAAAGCAGTAGTTTTGCAAAGCAGCAGCAATTTAAATCCTATTTTATACTAGAAACTGGGAACCTGTTGGTTTAAGTTTCACTTGGAACTTTATCATAATGGAGACATTTAGTTCGGATTAATTTTTCTAATCCATTTTAACCTTGCGTTGCCTCTTTGATGCCTCTCTGAGGCAAATAATATGAGGTTCAACCAGACCAAGTGCACAGTCCTACACTTTGGCCACAGTAACCCCCTGCAGGANTGACAGGACAAGAGGGCATGGCCTGAAGCTGCTCAAGGGGAGGTTCAGGTTGGATATTAGGAAGCACTTCCTCACGGAAGGGGGGGTTAGACACTGCAGTGGACTGCCCAAGGAGGTGCTGGAGTTGCCATCCCTGGAGGTGTTTAAGGAAAGATTGGATGTGGTGCTTAGTGACATGGTCTAGCTGATGTCACGGTGTTGGGTCATAGGCTGGACTTGATGATCTTGGAAGTCTATTCCAGTCTGAGAAATTCTGTGATTCTATGAAATAACTAAATGTCTTAGTTGCTGAATAAGAATCCCATTTCTTTTGGAAAAGGGAAGATAATTAAACTAGGACATTTGGAGTCTGGTGAGGGGAAGAAGAGTATGTAGAAAAACATATTCTCAAACCAGTGATGGTGATCCAGTAGTGGACTTGTCCTTAGTTAATTTTGTAGTTGAACTGAATTTTTATCACCTATTAGAGTATGAGGATATTCTCATGGGGGCCTTTTATCTTTTTAAAGGGAACTATATAACCAGTACCTTCCAATTCCTGTACCTGTGTGGCTTCATTTAGAAAGTCATAATTTGAAGAAGGTCTGCACACTGCAAAGTTTCATTTAGTGTGCTGTGGATAAATGAAAATTGCAGATTAGTCAGTGTGAGTGTGCAGTGACCGCTTTTGGAAACTTTTTTGTCTCTTAGCTTGATACTGAAACTATTATAGTGGTGTTAAAGTGGTTTTCTCACAGTATGGAGGAAGAAATAAAAGCATGAAAGTGTTAATTTGGGAATAATCTAAACTTCATAGCTTCCCCAGAGCAGAGAGTGGGCTGAGTCTTTGTGGTCAGCCTGACTCTTGGCTCTGCCAGTGAAGGAACCTGGTCAGTGCAGCGAAGCTGTGTGCTTGTGCACACAGGCTCTGCCTTAGCTCTGTTTAACATACATATGTGTGTATATTTAAAGGATGTAACTTTACTATTTAAACTTGCCTGGATTTGGCCGTGTTTCAAGAACGAGGTACTGAATGGGGAGCAATACTCTCCCCATGGGCTGGGCACAACCTGCCTTTCCAGCTTCCCCCGTTGCTGCTGGGATGGGACCAGGACCAGGAATAGTGATGGTCACAGGTACAGCTGGTGTGGCCTGGGATGAGGGTCAGACTACCACCTTTCCCTATCCCAGTCTGTGCTCTCTGCTGTCCTATGCCTACCCTGCTACCCAGCAGAGACCCAGCACCATGGACACCCTGGCTTGTCCCTTTGACAGCATCCTTCTCTCTGATGCAGCAGACAGACTCCAGCCAGAATTGTGGTAGCCGCACCATGGCTCGTGTTCCCAATTTGCCTCTGTCCTCTCCGTTTCTCCTACTGCTCCCCTTCTTCCATACTGGCAACAGCAGCAGGGTTTTCAGGGTGACCTTGCTTGGCTTGACCCCTGGGGCAGCAGAGGAGCCCCTGGCAGCTGCTGCCTGGGCTGATAGCATCAGATCAGGGGCCGGTGGAAGAAATTGCTGTAAGCAGAGCGTGCGCTGAGCATCCGACGACAAAGCAGGGTTTGCAAGAAGGGTTTTCTCTACATGAGCATGTACCTTCCTTTGCAGAAGTCCCTGAGGCACGAACGTGGCCCCAGATGACCTTTTTCAGGAACAATACCCCAGGTTTCCCGTAGGATTTTTCTC
The DNA here is from genome assembly GCA_013399075.1 of Chloroceryle aenea. Classification (NCBI taxonomy): domain Eukaryota; kingdom Metazoa; phylum Chordata; class Aves; order Coraciiformes; family Cerylidae; genus Chloroceryle; species Chloroceryle aenea. The sequence continues at coordinate 4,331 of VWZY01000396.1, read as the reverse complement.
TTTCTAATATTTTAGAAAGAAGATAAAAAAAAAACCACAACCCTCATATGAGTTTAAAGCTTTATTTATGGCTCTCTGATGTTCTCATGCTTAAAGTGTGGGGATCTAACTCTCCTGGACAGCTGCTGTAGTTTTTGCACGTTCTCCTACAAACCTGAAGGATGGCTGTAAGCTGTCTGGGCAGGGGATGCATTTTGGTGTTTGTTTTGCTTCTGTTCTTTGGGGACATGCTAGTAATAGTGGGAAGATGAACTACAGAGAGCAGACTGTGCTCAGTTATGGGACGGGGCTTACAGGTTCCAGGTGGTAGAAGGGATTTGCATGGTGAGGAGCAGTGGTGTGGTGCACTGTGCTTGGAAAGTCAGGTGTGGAGGAAAGGTGAGGCCAGTGCAGCAGTCCCTGGCCTCTGTGTATCTGTTGCAGCAAGTGCCAGTTTTGATGTGCATGGAAACTGGTGTGAGTTTAGGACTGCCTGCGGATAGGGGATGATGTCTGTTTTTCACCTGGGAAGAGGAGCAGTTTTAAAAGAGGAGATTGGAGATTTTGCCATCTTTTTCCAAAACAGTATAGGGCACTGCGGGCTGGAAAGTGTAATTCAAGCTCCTGTCTTCCTGAGCCCATCTGCTTTTAGCTTGAGTGTGGCATACACCTTTCATTTTTGATGCTTTTTTTAAAATGAAAAGTGGGTTTAATGTATCAAGATGCTGTTGTAACATCAAAATTAATTAATGGAGGCAATGTCAAGGTAGGTGGCTCTTGATTTGGTCTTTATTTGGGTGGGTCTTTATTTAATTTTTACTTGCTTAAGAAGCAGTTTTGCATCTCTCCTGCAGCATGGAGCTGTTAGGGAGAGGTACGATGAGCTTACTGTAATAGATGACTTTGGGATTCAAAAAATAATATTCATGATTATATGTATGTGGTTTTAGTAATACATACATATATTTCAGTATTACAGGGCTAAATTGTGGTACCACTGACATCCAGCAGGAATTTTGCTGTTTCACTATATTAAGACTCAATATTTTTACTATGTATTGTAAAAAATACATGAATTTTAGTACTGCTTAAGGTGACAGAAGTGCGTCTAGCAGAGCCTGTGACCTGTTGAGGCAGCAGCATGGATTGTGCTTCACTTTGCAGTGGCAACACACCATAGTCCAAGGCACAAAAATCCTTGGCAAAGTTTCTTACGCCTGTCTTACTCAGCTAAGCTTAGCACCAGAGCTACGGCGGCTGTTTGCTCTCACGTTACCCAGTGGTGAAGCTGCTTTAATAGATTCTCAGTATGCAATTAAGTTACTCTGCAAAATTCCTCTGCACTGAGGCAGGCACTCCTGTTATCTGGAGGAGACTTTCTTTCATTGCTGAGTTTGAGGTAGTGACTCAGTAAAAGTGATCTGTGCAGTACTAAATTTGGAGGCATAACCAGGAGGTTGCCATGATAACAAATACTAGCACTTGCTGTCTGGGAAGTGCTTGTAGTTTTTCCACTGATGGACATTAAATGGCTCAAGATAAATGAATTTTTTTTTTAAAACAAACATGGACTCCCTGTGCTCCTCCAGGGTTTTACAGATTTGCAAGTGGCAAAATGAAGAAGGGAAATCCAAATGAGCCCCAGCCATGTAAACAGCCCACCCCTTTTTTTTTCTTCTTATTTTTGCCATTGAAATATTTGCTTAACTCTGCTTTTGTGCATCTTTCTATGAAATATTTACCCAGTAACTCTTTGTATAAACGCGTTTAAAATTCTGCATTGATTTTCTTCTGGGCACTTTAAAGAAATTTCCTGATGCACAGCATGATCACGCAATTACTGGTATAGCTTCTATTGTAAGTGGCCTAAAACAACTCATGTGTATTTTGTTGAAAATTAGGACTCAACCGCAGAAGCTGAAGGATAACAATACAATGTGTTAATTTCTTACCCTCCATAAATTGCTTATTTATAAAAGTCCATGTTCTGCAGCTTAGTTTTTATAAATAGAGCTTTTTTTTTCCTGTTTCAAACCTCTTCTGAAGTTGGTCTATATCGTCTTGTTTTAGAAAAGCTGCTGTTTCCATAAATCTCCCCTAATGTGTCTCAGCCTTTTTTTTTTCACCGTTTCTTTACAATTCCCTGAGGTTTTGATTTGCTTTGTGAATGACACAATGATCTTGCCTAGAAGAGCGAGCCAGGGGCTCGTGAGTCCTTGCTGCGGATGTTTTCTGCGTGGCTGCGTCCTGCTTTTTCCCTTCCCTGCCTTTGCTTTCCCGTGTGCACCCGCTCCCTGAGTTACCAGCTTACCTCCCAGCTTCACCATCTTTGGGATTTTAATGGGGAGCCTCTGCTGAGTACTTTTTCAGGTTTAATGTTTGAAAAGCAAATAAATGGATCATAAAAATCACTCTTGCCTGAGTCTTTGGCTCTCCTAATCTTTTTTTAATGCAGCAGAGGGGGGGAAGGGACCTAAAATCAGCTTTTAATCAATTAATGATGCTTTTCCTATGTGTAGGCAGCCTAGGAATACAAGCTAAAACTGTACTTTCAGACTTACTTTGTTTAATCTCTGGAAGAGCTTTGGGTTGTGTGCGTTTCTTTGCTTTGTCCCCTCTTAACACTCTCTGTCAGTCTCTAGACAGGATTTACTGAACAACGAAACTGGTTATGTCATATTCAAATAAGGCATGTGTTCAGATAAGCACAAGAGTCATGGCTAAGGATGCTTATGCTAAGAGGTAAAATAATTAAATCAACTTTTAGATTATGTCTAGAAAAGCCCTTCCTTGTTCAAATACACCAGGGTGTGGTGTGTTTGGTGTTTTCAGTTTGTTTTGTGGTTGTTGGTTTTTTCTTTGTGTTTTCAGTAGAGATCATAAAATCTTTGGAGGATTAAATCACACCCTTTATATAAATACATGCAATGTATACAAGAGCCTGATTTGCAGAAATACTGATTGCATTAACTTCAGGTTGAGCTCGAGGAATATTTCGAAGTACAACCCTCCTCTAAGGGAAGTTACTTAAAAAGTTGCAGAGGCTCATTAGCCCAAGTGCCTTGTTAGCTGGTTGTGTTATTTTCCATCCTAGTGTCAAGGTAAAAATTACTTGGGGAGAAATAATTGTTCCAAGCATGTTTAATTCAGATCAGTGAATCTGACACCTCCTCTGTCATTTTTATTTATTTATAAAAATGAGAGAGAGTTGGGAACCTGTCAAAAGCAGGGGAATACATGATGTCACTTTCTGCTACAGGAGCATTTAATTTTGTTAAAATGTTGTAGCTGCTTGTGAGCATATTACAAAAAAGATTTCTCTAATTGTGTTGGACACCTTGTAGTAGTTTTGTCCTTTTGCTTCCACCATGAGGTAGTGGAGATGCAGTTCACTGATGGATTGTTTTCAGTGTAGCTTAAGAGATTGCTTTATACTTTGCTGTAATTTATGGAGCTATCCTTAAAAACTGCTGTTTTTAATGAAACTTCATTTACATCTTCTCCCACTGGAGACAGCTGTAGGTTAGGACTAGCCTGACTAAGCTGTGCCAAAGGTAGGAGTAAGGAGTTTTTTACATGCTGATTAATTCTCTTTTGCTCCTTGGGGAATATCTTGTATTGCTTAAATTGATTGCTGTAAGCAATATGGCAACATTTTTGACCTTCTAAACTGAAATTCAGCAAAAAAAAAGGAAAAAGATAAACCTCTGTGTTTCAGTTTTACATAACCGTACAGTTGAGATGAAGTGATAAAAACCAGAGAGGTGTCATCTGTAGTGATGTAGTTGACTGGTGATCTCAAGCCCTTTGACAGAGATGGAGTTGTGGTAATTGTCCATCCCTAGCATGGAGAAAGTACTGGGTAGGAATCTGTTTTTCTTTCTCTGTAATCTGACTTCTGATCTCTCCCAAGGCCTAACTTTATGAATCCGAGCACCCATTCCTTGCCTTCCCTAGGTGTTTCCCATCTGCGCTGTTGTGTAACAGAAGACAGGGGTAGCCTCCAATACGCTTATTTTTCTATGCAGCGCGCCCACGGAGCTTTGTGGGAAGTGCAGCGCCGCGGCTGTTTGTTGCTTTCTGCAGTTGATTTACAGATGTGGGGTGCCGTTGGACCAGGAGCGGTCCCCACGGGGCTTCCTTTGTCAC